>JALIGW010000012.1:4427500-4952500 GCA_023053685.1 Diadophis punctatus similis
CCTAGTCCTTCTTTTCTCTAGACTGGACATACCCAATTCCTGCAACCGTTTTTCATATATACCAGACCCTGATGGTGCAAAAATGCATCCCAACCCATCACAAAAATACTTGCTTCTTAACCAAATATAAAATTACAAAGTCTCGGGAAGAAAAGCCCAGGGTGTTGGTCATGGAGGTGGCAGAAGAGGGCTAATTCAGGTGGGCTTTCAGGACCAGGTAGGCTGGCTGTCTCTTGGATGCCCCCCCCCCCACAAAATCAGGCACATGCCAAGCAGTGCTCTGAACCAGGGGCGGGTTGCTCACTTACCTTGCTACTGGTGCGCTGCGCGCGCATCATCACGTTTCAGTGTGGTGATTTTGCTTCCGCGCATGCGCAGAAGCAAAGATCGCTGAAATCTCGCACACGCGTCCCCTCGTGAGATTCTGCCACGATTTTGCTTCCGCGCATGCGCAGAAGCAAAAAATTGCCAAAAAAATCACAAAAAAAGATGGCGGCTCCTAGGCACCGGCAACCGACCGCACCGGGTCAGTAGCCTCTTGATGACGTCACCAGCCCGCCGCTACCTGTACGATAGAGTGGACCGCACCGGTAGGAACCCACCACTGCTCTGAACTTTGCAAGTAAGACAGTTCAGCAACTTGAAAGCCCCATGATGAACACAACCCTAACCTCTTTCAGTTCTCCTACGAGTCCAATGATTGCAAACAACTCTAATTTTTACAGGATGAAACTGTCAGTGGATGCTAAATTGCTCTATGACAGTGGTGGCGAACCTTTTTCGGCTCGCGTGCCAAAAGGGGGGGGGGTGCTCGCGCGCGCTCGCATGCCCACACCCATTCCCTCCCCCCCCACGCATGCGCACAACACCCCCCCATGCTGCCCCCTGCGCATGCGCACCCCCCCCCACCCCCGCGCAAAGGCTTACCGGAGCCTGGGACGGCGAAACCAGCAAACCGGAAGTGCGAAAAAACGCACTTCCGGTTTGCCGGTATGCTGTTTTTTGCACTCCGGAGGGTTCAGGGAAGCTCCCTGAAGCTCCAGAATGCAAAAAACTACAAAACGGACAAACCGGAAGTGCGGAAAAGTGCACTTCCAGTTTGTCCGTTTTGTAATTTTTTGCATTCCGGAGCTTCAGGGAGCTTCCCTGAACCCTCTGGAGTGCAAAAAACAGCACACCGGCAAACCGCAAGTGCGTTTTTTCGCACTTCCGGTTTGCCGGTGGGCAACCCTCGCGTGCCGGCTTCTATGGCTCCGCGTGCCACCTCTGGCACGCGTGCCATAGGTTCGCCACCACGGCTCTATGATGTCTCGATCTAATACAGGCAGTCCTCAACGTACGACCACAATGCAGCTCAACATTTCTGTTGCTAAGCGAGACAGGTGTTAAGTGAATTTGACCCCATTTTACGACCTTTTTGTTTGCCTCTGTTGTTAAGTGAATCACCGCAGTTGCTATGTTAGTAACACGGTTGTTAAGTGAACCTGGCTTCCCCATCGACTTTGCTTGTCAAAAGGTCGCAAAAGGGGATTGCGTGACCCCAGGACACTGCGACCGTCGTAAATATGAGACATTGGCCAAGCCTCTGAATTTTGATCATGTGACCACGGGGATGCGGCAATGGTCGTAAATGTAAAAAAACGGCCATAAGTTACTTTTTTCAATGCCGTTGTAACTTCGAACGGTCACGAAATGAACTGTCGTAAGTCGAGGACCAACTGTAACAATAAGGTTTAAACACCGTGCTTGACCAAATCGAGTAGGCTTCTGGAGATACATGCATACCAGCCTCACTATGGAAGCATCATGTGTTGGTCGGCTATTATGGGGCGGAGAGAGGAAACTACGGGGAGGATGGGGTCTCCTTGCTGAGGAAAAGAAGAAATAAAGTTTAAAAAAATAGGATTTTATCCTCCTGCAGAGATCACTAGCAAGGAATTCTCCTTCTGCACATGTTTTCATGCGATAAAGCAGAGATCTTCAAACTTGGCAACTTTAAGACTTGTGGACTTTAACTCCCAGAATTCTCCAGCCAGCATAGCTTAGCATAGCTGGCTGGAGAATTCTGGGAGTTGAAGTCCACAAGTCTTAAAGTTGCCAAGTTTGGGGGACCCCTAGGATAAAGGAACTGAAGCAAAAGAACCGGCTCCTATCAGGAGAACAGCTGCTCCAACAGCCCCACGAGAGAGAAACCACTTCCCAAAAGTGCTGAATCTGAAGTCCAGGTTGAGCTCCCCAGAAGGGGGGGTCTCCATGGTTGACGCACCTCAACCAGGTGTTCCGCTACCTGGCCGTGATCCCCGAGGAGATGCAAGGGAGAGGGCCGTGCATGCTCCTTGACGCCTTGGGTGGCACCTTCCTCTTCCACGGGTGGCGGGGGCGGGCCGTTGCACCGTGGGCGCATAAACGAAACGTAACCGTCACGACGAGACCCTTGTAACCGTCAGAGCTGTGGAACTGAAGGGTTGTTTTTCTTCCCACCAAATGTTCAGGACATGACTTGCACATGAGTTTGGATGAGCAGATGGTTTGGCGAGACATTGGTGGTTCGGACATTCCCGAGGCGTAACTGGTGGGTTCCCGTGCTGTGTGCGTTGAGGGCTAGGTCTCCCCCCCTCACCCCCTCCCTTGAGGCTCGGTGGCTCCCGCCCGCTAAGAGACCGAGCCGGGCTCTTGTCTTGCAGACTACGTGAAGGAATCCGCCCACAGCTCCAGCTCCGCTTCCCTCAACAGCAGCGAAAACCCCTACGCCACCATCAGAGACCCCCCCATCCTGACCCGCAAACCGCCCGAGAACAGCTATGTGGAAATGAAGTCTCCTGCCCACCGTGACGCGTCGTATTTGGACATGCCAACCTCTTCGCCGGCTCACAAAAACATCTACGACGTTGGTAAGTCCCCGGAGAAGAGCAGCTGGACTTACGACTTACGGCCACAACTGAGCCCACATTTCCATTGCTCAACAAGACATTTGTTAAGTGATGTTTGCCCCTGTTTTACGACTTTTCTTGCCACATTTACTACGCTAATCACTGTTGAATTTGTCAGTTGTTAAATTAGTAACACGGTCGTTAAGTGAATCTGGCTTCCCCATTGACTTGTTTAAAAAGTCACAAAAGCTGATCTCGTGACACTGCGGCCGTCATAAATATGAACCGGTTGTCAAGCTCCGAATGCGAAATCACGTGACCGTAGGGATGCTGCAACGGTCGTTAAGTGTGAAAAATAAGTCATTTGTTTCAGTGCTGTCGTAACTTTGGTCACTAAATGAACTGTTGTAAGTTGAGGACTACCTGTATTTAGTTTATTTCAGGGTGGACATGCCAGGGGTTGGGTATCTCTTGCCCCAGCAGATAGGGACCCTGGAGCCCAACCAGGAGCCCCCCCCCCAAGAGCCCAATGTGGCCCTGGGCCAGGAATTGTCCACCTCAGCAGAGAGGCCGCGCTGCCACGGTTGAAGCAAATGGCGTCCCAGCTGTTGAGGAAGCTTCACCATGGCATTCTGCAAATTGGATATTTGTATTTCTACCTGCTGCTGAAGTTGCAACAAACTGTTTGGCGAAGAGAGGTGTATCTTGGATTGGTGTTCCGACCTAGGCTTCCCCAAACCACAAAGCAGACTCCTCACCCCGATAAAACCTCTGTTTTATTTATTTATTTATTTATTTATTTATTTATTTATTTATTTATTTATTTATTTATTTATTTATTTATTTATTTATTTATTATTTGTAAGATTTATTTATTTATTTATGAGATTTATTTATTTGTGAGATTTATTTATTTATTTATTTGTGAGATTTATTTATTTATTTATTTATTATGTTATTTATTTATTTATTATTATTATTATTTATTTATTTATTTATGAGATTTATTTATTTATTTATTTATTTATGGTTTGTTTATTTATTTATTTGTTTGTTTGTTTGTTGTTTGTTTGTTTGTGAGATTTATATACCGCCTCATAGTGCAAGCACTCTCTAAGCGGTTTACACCAGTAAGCAATGTATATTTATATTGCCTCCAACAATCTGGGTCCTCATTTTACCTACCTCGGAAGGATGGAAGGCTGAGTCAACCCTGAGCCGGTGAAATTTGAACCGCTGACCTGCGGATCACAGTCAGCTAAAGTGGCCTGCAGTACCTGCCTCTAACCGCTGCGCCACCTCGGCTCTTTTATTTAGATTAAAGGGAATTCCTCTCCAGCAAAGTCCCGGCAAACAGTCTTTCATGAGCTTTCACAACTACAGACCTTTATCAGGCTTGGAGAGTTGCCAGGCCAATATCTTCCACACGCCACCCACAATTACTTGGCAAGAAGTCAGGAACAGATCTTCACCCTCATGAATTGAACTAATGGTCTCTTGCAAACTCCCCTCCCCTTCACTCCTCTTTATTCCCTATGGGAGGGGCCATTCACCGTCCACCTGTGCCTTTACTCCCAAGTCGGCCCTTGTTCCTTAGCTGTTCCCTTCTCCTGGCAGCTCTGTGCATGCGCACATCAGGAACAGGCTCCAGCTGTTCTTCTGCCCCACTAATATCCAAATCTGAAGACAGCTGATAACTGTCCGACGGCCCTGGCCCCATCTCTGCCTCCGACGCAGAGCACTCATCAGAGCCTTCCCCAGACTCCAGGACTGGCCCATGTTCCTCCCCAACCTCCTCACTGTCCGAGTCTGCCACCAGCTCCTCTGGCTGCTGGCGGACCACAACAATTGGAGGCATTTTTCAAATTTAGAAAGAGAATAGGAGGTTGACTCAGCCTTCCATCCTTCCGAGGTCTGTAAAATGAGAACCCAGAGTGTTGGGGGTAATATGGTGACTCTATAAACCACTTAGAGAGAGCTGTAAAGCACTGTGAAGTGGTATATACGGTAAGTCTAAGTGCTATTGTTATTATTATGATTGCAAGATGGATGCCAGGACTTCCAAGTAGCTCCGAACAGGCTGATTCTACGTCTAACCATTGTCCCAAACATTTTGGAGGCTGCCCATTTAAAGTCTTGAACAAGTGATGCTTCCTCTCTTTGGCGAGGAGACACAAATCAAATCTTATTCTTAAGGTCATAGACCCACAACAGAAGGAAGGTGGGATCAAGCAATTTAAAAAAAAACCTAAAAAATATTAAAACAAAAATTACACAAAATGAAGAAAACATGTGCAAACCCAACCACCATTCCCAAATGGGAACCACCATTCCCAAAAACCCAAATGTCCCATTCATGACATTTTATTTCCACACTGACTGTGTTATATATTGTATTAAGTAGCTGAATTATTAAATCAGCTACTTAATACAATATATAACACAGTCAGTGTGGAAATAAAATGTCATGAATGGGATATGTCAATGAAAACTCAATCACCCAGACCAAAAGCATCTAAAAAAGGTTAAAATCATGGCAACTGGACCAAACTTTGTTAATTTGAGATGTTTCATTAGTCATCCAAGTAATTTCATCAGTCAAAATAAAATAAAGTAGGCAGAGAGTCATTGGAATGTACCAATTCTTGCCACACCAACTGCCGGGGTTTCTCCCCAAAACATATTGAAATCTATCAACGAAAACTCAATTTTAAACCTTTTTTAGATGTCATTAATGATCTCTAGTCTGCCTATGCAGAGTCCCTGAGCTTTTATAATCACCTCACGCCCTCCATGGCAGCAACAACATAATCAAACCAACCACTTGACCAACTCTGGCTCCATTCATGGTCTCCAGTCCCACTGACATAACCATGTCTTCAGGGTCTTTCAGAAAAACAAGGTGGGGGCTGATCGTACCCCCTCCCCAAAAGGAATGATGTTCCATGGAGAACGGGCCACCACTGAGAAGATCCTTTTTCATGGTCTTAACAGATGTAATACACCTAATTATAATAATAATACTAATGTAATACCTCTAATAATAATAATGATAATGATAATAATGATAATGATAATGATATAATTAGGTGTATTACATCTGTTAGGACCATGAAAAAGGATCTTCTCAGTGTTGGACCGTTCTCTATTTGAATGGACCCACAACGTATCTCACCTTCCCATCTTGATGTAATAATCAGGACTCTCTGCAAGTTATCCAAATCCAGATGGGCAACTTGTAGTTGTCACTCAGAGGTGTCTGAAGGGAGAGAAATGGTAACAGGGGAGTCTGTAGAGAGTGGGGGTGTCAAAAAGTCAAGATGGCTGCCACAACAACCCCTTACTGCAAAAAATACTGTATGCATTTCAATACTGAGGTAAATACATGTAAAACATGGTGAGCTTCCATCTCATGTTTGTGGCGTCCATCTTAACGTTTGAATACTTTTCCTGTAAACTGCCCTATTGTCATCTCTTGTCCACCCGCTGGACATAAAGGAAGGAATGGTGCAAAATGGGGTCCCTCCACGAAAACCCCTCCATGTCTCCTGCTGGCTTGGAGGGAAGATCTGAAATGGGGACCTCAAGTGATCCATCTTCTCTTTGAAAGTCAAACCATTCTTGAATTCCTGCTTCCTCCTTCAATTGGTTCATAAAGCCGAGGTGGCGCAGCAGTTAGAGAGCACTACTGCAGGCTACTTTAGCTGACTGTGATCATTTGTGTTCAGCTGTTCAAATCTCACCGGCTCAGGGTTGACTCAGCCTTCCATCCTTCCGAGGTAGGTAAAATGAGGACCCAGATTGTTGGGGGCAATGTAAATATATACATTGCTTAATGGTGTAAACCGCAGTGGTTCCCAATCTTTCTAATGCCGCGACCTCTTAATATAGTTCCTCATGTTGTGGTGACCCCCAACCATAAAATTATTTTCGTTGCTACTTCATAACTGTAATTTTGCTACTGTTATGAATCATAATGTAAATATCTAATATGCAGGATGTATTTTCATTGTTACAAATTGAACATAATTAAAGCATAGCGATTAATCACAAAAACAATATGTAATTATGCCAGATCAGAAATTCTCGGGCCAGTCTTTGCAAGAGCACAAGGAATATCATCTTCCACAACAAGTCTACTTCTGTATTTAGACTTGATAACCAACAAGTGTACAGCAATATTTCTCAATCTCAGCAACTTTTAAGGTGCCTGGACTTCAACTCCCAGAATTCAAAGCAAAGCTGGCTAGGGGATTTTGGGAGTTGAAGTCCAGGTATATTCATGGCACCTCTCCCGACCAATCAGAGGGCTCGGGCAAGTTGAGCCGATATGGCCAGGCTTGTGGCAGTGGGGGGTGTGTGAGATGAGGATGCTGGGACGACCCCTGGGAAATGGTCGTTCGACCCCCAAAGGGGTCCCGACCCCCAGGTTGGGAACCACTTGCTTAGAGAGTGCTTGCACTATGAGGCGGTATATAAATTTCATAAATCTCATAAATAAATAAATTAATAAATAAACAAACAAACAAACAAACAAATAAATAAATAAATAAATAAATAAGGTTATTGATACGGGAAGTCCTCAACTTACAACAGTGTCTTTAGTGGACCGTTCGAAGTCACGTGGGTGTTGAAAAAAGTGACTTATGGCCATTTTTCACACTCACAACCATGGCAACTTCCCCATGACTCCATGATCAAAATTCAGACACTTGGCATCTGGTTCATACTTATGACCATTGCTACGTCCCAAGATCATGTGATCCCTTTTTGTGACTTCCTGACAAGCAAACTCAATGGGGAAGCCACATTCACTTAACAATCCTGCTACTAAATCAACAATTGCAGTGACTCACTTAACAACAGTGGCAAGAAAGATCATAACATGGGGCAAAAGTCACTTGACAACTCTCTCACTTAAGCAACAGAAATTGTGGCCATAAGTCGAGGACTACCTGGATAGAAGGACCAAAAGGATGGGGATTCTTGAAATGTTTTTGGATTGTCTGCTATGTCATCTGAGGAATGAGTCCCTGAGTCAGGGGTGTCAAACTCAAGGCCCGGGGGGCAGATCGGGCCGTGGGGCCACCCTGGAAACAGTGAAGGACCGGCCCACGGTGCCTCTCTGCCAGCGAAAACGAAGCTCAGGAGGGCCACGTGCAGCCCTCCCAAGCTCCATTTTTGCTGGCAGATTGGTTGCAGGAGGCCATCGCAGCCGTAAACGGAGCTCGGGAGCCCGTTTTCACTGGCAGAGAGCTCGGGCCACCACAGGCACCCCAACACGAGTGACGTTGAGCAGGCCACGCCCCCCCTGGCCATGCCCCCCCAAGGTCAAACACAACCCTGATGCGGCCCTCAATGAAATCGAGTTTTGACACCCCTGCTCTGAGTTGTGTGAATGCTCTTCCAAAGATGCTTGATGGCCCCCAAAAACCTTGTCTCTTTGTCGTTCTTTCCACAGAGCCCACGGTCAGCGTGGTTCAAGAGATCCGTCTCCGCAATGCTGGTTACATCCAAAATCCATACGATCTTCCCAGAAACAGCCACATCCCCAGCCACTATGACATTGTCCCACTAAGACACAGCCCGACTCATGGGACACTCTGGGATAAGCCATCTTAAAGGGCCAGGCCACCCGGACATCCCAACCCCCAACCATGTGCCATATGAGCATCGTTCTCGGACACAACAATGATGACAATCTTTTCCCCGTTTTATCCTGCTGTATATGGGAGGAAAGGAAGACCACCCAAAGACAATTGTTGGGGCCCACTTGCTTCTGCATGAAAACTCTTTATTATTTGACAAAAATAATTTTATACACGTTGCAGGAAAAAAAAACCAAGAAAGCTCCTTTGAGTTCAACAGCAGAAAGAAGACATCAGAAAGCCATTTATCTCCAAGGTCAACCCTGGACCACGTGCGATTTGTTTTTTTTGCTTTAAAAAAAATGGAGGGGGAGGGAGGGGAGAAAATACCCCTTGCTGCAAGTTCTTATAGCTGTATCTGTACTATATTATCATCTGCTTAAAGAATTCTTTTCTAAAAAAAATAAGAGAGAGAGAGAGACATGACCTTCAGATAGATTTTGGGATAAGTTATGAAGCCTCCTGTGTAGTCCAGAAAGTACTTCTTCAAGGAACAAGGAGATAAGGTGCTTTAGAAAAACCACTGCTGCCATAACTTGAGTGTCTTTCATTCTACATGAAGTTTTTTTATGGCTGCAGAACTTCAGAAATTCTTCTTGGTCTACAGAGTTTATGGAAGGTTAAGTTCATAAGCGTGACTTCTGCTCCTCGCCCACCCCACGCATCCATTGTTCCATCTTTAGGAGCTGGTCTCCATCCATCCATCTTCACGAGATGGGATTGAACGACGGTAATCTGCAACCGAGTCTGTGCCCGTCTGTTCTCAGGTGGCATTGGCAGCGTGGATGGGACAAATCTCAAGAGGCTTGTTTTCTCTGGCAGTGGAACGAATATGAGATGGGCTGGACAAAGCTAAACCACAGGAGTCAGAGCGCAGCCAGGGACTCCTAATTACACTTTTGGGTCCTTCATGCTGACAAAGATGGCATGCTTGTGATGCGCCAAGGATTAAGTACATAAAAGATACTCATCAACGGCCTTATCCAAACAAACATGACAATTGTCTAAACCTGAATTGGACGCTGGTGGCATCCTTCGTCAATGTGGTTTATTCTAGTAGAGATGGACTACAAGAACTTTCCTTGATCTTGGTGTCCTCCAAATGTGTAGACTTCCATTCACAGAACTCTCAGCAATAGTCATTGGCCAAAGAATTACGGAGATTCAATCCCTACATAAGAAGAGCTACCAAGTAAGAGAAGGCTGTATTTCATCATCCTTCCAGGTCTCGGGATGACTAATGTCCGTGCTAAATGGAAGTGATGGAACTTGAAATTTGACACAGCTGGAAAACACAGACGAGGAATGTCTACGGACCGACCAGTTCAGGGCTGCAAGCAGAGATCCTTCCCAACCTTTCCTGCAGATACCAAGTGTAGCACTTGAGAACTTGTGCATGCCAAGCGGATTTCAGCCGTGGAGCTATGCCTTTCCCTCAGATCATTCTATTATAACAAGATCAACTATACACCATTTCAAGAAGATTGTTTCTGTATCGTAGGTACCTTCTGAAATCTGTAATCGCTGTTAGATTGCAGTCGAACATCAGCTTGGTTATACGCTAGTGATTTGCATGTAGATCTTCTTGGATATGATCTAATGTTGATATTGTATAATCTTTTCATCCAACAAATGTTAATGTAGTGAAAAAGGATGCCTTTCACCAAGAAATGTCCATATACCGTTAAGGCACAATTGAGTGGAATTTGTAAGAGAAGGGAAAATGAGAAAGAATGGCTTACTCAAACATGACAAAAGGGATCAGACCCGCTGTTCAGAAGCCTTGGCAACTGATCAGGATTCATTCAGGTGGATAGGTTGGAAATGTTATTTAATCAGAAATAAATTGGATAACAGAATGCAGCTACTGAACGTATGATCAGCATCGTGAAGGAGGAGTCAACGAACCTTTTCAGGTGGGAGGTATCTATAGCGCTTCTCATGTGATAATATGCAATTAGAAACAAAACATCACTTACTGGATCTTCTCCGTTCTTGTCGGAAATCTCATGAGTTCTCATGGAGGTGTATAGGGATCTTGCTAGATTTGGTGACTGTGTAAAATATAGAAGATAGAGTTCAAGGGGTCAGGGGATCTGTTGCAGATCCCAGACGGATAATCCATTGTGTATATACCCTAGTGGCAAGATAACAGTTGTGAATGCCACAAACTGAGTATTTGTCGGCCAGATTTGCTGCCAACAGCATAGACTAGACTGTTATCTCCAGATGTGGGATTAACAACCCCTAGATTTGGGTACAACACCTGGGATGGCTGAGCATTGAAAATTCTTGGCTTGATGACCCAGAGATCTCTGATCCATTTGAAGGTGGCTTCCGCAGCTCCTGAAAAAGTTAGGATCAGAATTGTGACGTAGGAAGAGACCACAAGGAACGGGTAGTCTAACCTTGTTCCCTATTTTTATGGAAACAGCTGCTTTGAACTTTCTTGGACATGATGCCAAACCAGTTCATTCAACAAGAGGCATAGATGCCAGTTGTCAACAATGCCAACTTGCGGGGGATTTGAGAGGGCCACGTTTGCAGACAAGAGATGCTCTCACATTAGCTGGAAGAGCTAGGGAAACTGCAAGGCTATTGGGGGGAAGAATGGGGGTAACATTTCTCATCAAACGGATGCAGATCTTCCCCCACTCCATGTCCATCTGGAGGGGCAAGAGAGTCATCTCTTCAGAGCCCAGCATTGGAGTTCTGCTGTGGTTAGGAACAGGTATTAGAATATTGTAAGAGAGCCATGTTAAGTTTATGGTAGCAAAACAATCAAGAGGAGTCCGGCTCACCAATTTTATTCCAAAGCATAAGCTTGGAGTTTTAGCCAAGTTAGGTTTGCTAGTAATGTTAGCGTAATTGTATTGATAGGACAGGTGGAGTAGCTAAGAGCAGAAAACACCTTCCATAGATGGCTCGCTTTGGATTGATAGTAGATTATTACAGATTAACAGAGTTGGCAGGGACCTTATAGGTCATCTAGCAACTTTAAGACTTGTGGACTTCAACTCCCAGTTTTGCTGGCTGAGGAATTCTGGGAGTTAAAGTCCACAAGTTTTAAAGTTGCCAAGGTTGGAGACCCCTGATCTAGTCCAACCCCCCAACCCCCCCCCCCCCGCTTTTAATCCAAATCATCTTCAGAACTAACATGGGTGTCACCTCCACTCGGTAGACCAGACCAGGAAACCCACTCTGCGGGAAGGCTAGAAGTAATTTTACTGAGGTTGGCTTTAAGAACAGAAGTTTGCAAGTCTGATTGTGCTGCGCCTTCTCCTCCTTGCACTGCGGTGAATTAGGGAGGTGTTTGCTTGAGCGGTTTCCAAATATTATCTTGTTCTGGACTTTAAAAAATGAGTCATCCCCTTTTGCCTATGCAACCATTCCTGAGTGTGTCTATCAAGCTCACTTTGCTTTCTGTCTATCATGGCAGAAGGAATGCTTGGAAACTGCGTAGTTTAGTCCCTCAATGAAAACTTTGGGGGGAGGGATTGGTGGGAAATGAAAGGCTAATTCCAAAGCAAAGCAGAGGGTGGATTTCTGCACTGGTCAGCGGATGGAGCGAAAATGCACCCTGGTGAGATTTTAAGGAGAATGACTTTTTTTTTCACAGCAGAGGAAAAAATGTAGTTATTTACAAGAATGCTGCATGTGTGCATGGGGAAAAATATGATCTATTGGCAATAGCTGTTTTACTTTCCAAGAGAGCCTTATCCAAAAATATATTTAAAAAGTAGAACTTTATTTTGTAGGACCTCTAGGGATATATATTTTAAATACATGTATGGGGTGGGGGGGTTATAAAAATCTTACCTCAGTAATTAGCAAGGGGGGGGGGAAATCCTCCATGAAGGCTTTTTTTTTATTTCAATTGGGCAAATTCACAATTAAGTTGACTTGGAAATTAACATAACGACCTAGATAAACGTCAGGAATATGGACTGCTGCACTTTTCAAGGAAGACATACCTGCAAGATACAAGAATGCCCAGGACCAAACTGGTTCTGATGGAGGTATGGATGCAAAATATGGGTAATCTATATAAGCTTATCCGGTTTGTAAATGTATGCAAGTTTTCAGGTGAACATTTTCTCCAGCAGAAGTGACGGCTGCAGATCCAGGGAATGTTTATGCTGCATTCGAGACTGCTGTACTATGTAACCGAGTGTCCTGTGGCCAAAATAAAGGGGTAGAGAATACGTAGGGGGGAAAAGGCACATTACATCCAGCAGGAGGCACTGAAAAGCAGACCCGTTCCTTTAAAGGAGAATACAAACGTTGTAATGGCAATAGTTTTTTTAAAGCAAGACGTATTTGTAATATTTGTTGAGCAAACAAAAGGTAATACACCTTGTTAAAAAATAAACTGAATTTCTCTCTGTTGCATTTTCTCTCTCCCTATGGTTATTTCTAAGCCTTGGGTTCACTGAGCAGTGTAAAGTGCTAATTGTTTTAAAATAAAAATGTGGTAACAGTCAGAATAACGGAGTTGGAAGGGACATTGGAGGTATCCTAGTCCAACCCCCTGCTCAAGCAGGAGACCCTAAACCAGACAGTGTGGCTGTCCAGTTTCTTAGAAGCCTCCAATGATGGAGTACCCACAACTTGGAGGCAAGTCATAATTGTTCTGTTAGGAAATTTCTCCTTGGTTCTAGGTTGCTTTTCTCCTTGATTAGTTTCCATCCATTCCTTTTTGTCTTGCCTTCTGGTGCCTTGGAAAAGTTTGTTCCCCGCTTCCTTGTGCCAAGCCCTCAAATACTGGAAGACTGCTATCATATCACCTCTAGTCGTTTTCTCTAAACTAGACATGCCCAATTCCTACAACCGTTCATGTGTTTTACCCTCGAGCCCCCTAATCATTTTAGTTGCTCTTCTCTGCACTCCTTCCAGGGTCTCTACATCTTTTTTATAATATGGAAACTGGGCACAGTATTCCAAGTGTGGTTTTACCGAGTACTTCATGTGATTTTGACTCTGTCCCTCTGTTAATGCAGCCTAGGATTGCATTGGCTTTTTTTGCTGCTGCCGGCTCATATTTAAGTGATTGTCTACTACAGGGGTCCCCAAACTTGGCAACTTTAAGACTTGTGGACTTCAGTTGGAAGTCCACAAGTCTTAAAGTTGCCAAGTTTGAAGACCTCTGGTCTACTAGAACTCCAAGATCCCTCTCGCAGTTACTGCTATTGAGCCGGTACCTGCTCATTTGGTTTTTCTTGCCTAAGTATAAAACCTTTATTTTTCTCTACATTGAATTTCATCGGCTGGGATCTCAACACCAAGCGTTATGTAGTGCAGAATGACTTATTTCCAAGTGGACATAAGCAGTGTTTTGTCTTAACTTTATTCTGTAGCACTGCCAGTGGTCACCAGGTCTTGCTTCTGGAAAAATTTGGAGGCTAAAAGGGGGGAAATTGTCACCATCCTGTTATTTTTGAGGCTCCAAATCCCCTGAATCTGCTTTTAATCCTCTCGGCATGCTAGAAGATAATAAAGGAAGTGGCTGATGGAGTTCTCCTGTGCACCCAGAATGCTTTGCCCATCAGAAGCATCCAGTTTAAAAAAACACGTTTATTTGGAGAACTGGGAGAATTGCTCAGGGTTACAATTATTACACTTTCTTTTCCCACAATGACAAAACACCCAAAGTTTAAAGCTCTGCAAAGAGAACGCAATGAACTGTGCAAAGTGGAACCTTAAAAGAGTCAGATTTGCATGTCAAGTCGATCCGCGTAATTTATTCACACGTTAATTCCAATCATTTTCCCCTTGCAGCTCAAGGGCACTCTTCCCCTTTCTTAAGTATCAAAGGCCCATCAGAGTCTACATTCCAAGTAAGTTCACTCCACAACCTCTGACCAATCCCCTGTGATTCTTTATTAGAATTCCAAAAAATGAATAATTTTAAATCAATCTTAAAAAATACTCAAAGTACAGAATGTGCATAACAGTACAAAGCAATTTACAAAGAAAAAAAAAGGGGGGGGGAGGCTGGAAGGGAAAGAACAAAAAAAAATTGTGCAGAGAAATAACACCACCCTGGAGAAGGGGAGAAAAAAACCAAAGGATGACCGGACTACAGCAATGCCCTCGGTGCGCCTTACACGTCATGAGCACTGCAAGACTGGCAGACGAGCTGAGTGGAGTAGCTTTCAATGCAGCAAAGAGAACAGATCTGCGAGAACCTTCCTTCCTTCCTTCTGTCCCTTCTCCCTATAAACCAGGGACTGACTCTTCAGCTGGGCTTCCCAAAGGCTGCACAATTCTGTATGTGCTGGTGTGCATACCCCACCCCTTCTTTTGAGCAGTGCTACAGACGAGCAGGCGGTGTGGGCTGCAAACCGAAAGGGCCTAAGGGGGAATGAGATGAAGGAATGTCCTCTAGAAACCCGGAAGTGCTCAACCACTTGAGGAAGGAGGCCTCCCGGGGTTTTTAGTGTGCAACTGAAGAGGGTCGGGGGCTACTAGGCCAGGAACTGGGAGCCCCAGAGAAACTAAACTACCTTAAGTCAAGTCTTGGATGGGCGATTGGGAGGGCGAATGCACCAGTGCCAATTTTGCTGACAATTCTCATTAAAAAGCCTGGGTTTCCTAGGAGCTGCAACCGCCATCTCCAAGCCTTCTCCATCACCTGTGTATATGTGCAACATGCAAAATGACACCCCCGGGGCCCATACTACATCATGCGACACACTAACTACCGCAGTGACGAGCCACGGGGACTAGCAAGCAGAGCGAGATGGCGTTTCCCTCTTAGGGTAACTACGTGGCATCCAACATCCGGCAACAGATGCTGGGCCTGAGCCAGGTGGACTGCAATCATTTAATTCGCACAGTAGCGGCATCACCCAGATGATTGATCCTCTCCTTGCTTGCAAGGGGAGACGTCAATCCATCTGTTCAGACTGAATAAAAACCCATCGAAAGGCTGCTACGCGCGTGTGGCCTCAACAAAGCCAATTCCAAAAGTGAGACTACAGGATCAAGCTGCCCAGGGAGGGACCAGATGGATTAGCTCATGATGCTAATCCATTAGGCCCTCCTGTTCACAGAGGCTTATCCCCCCCGACTTGGTCTTCCAAACAGGATCACAGCTCTGGCCAAAAAGAAAGTCAACCCAACAAACAATTTGCATTTGACCCTGGGGAATCAACTGCCCACCGAATGAAAGAATGGCTTTCTCAACCTCGCTTTCTCCAGACCCATTTTTCTACACCTCCCATTATCTCAGGCCAACGGTGGGGCTGAAAGGGATGATGGGAGCTGTAGTCCGCAGGGCACCGGGATGCGGCATCTAGCACAGAGGCCAGAGTGGACAAGGGAGTTATCAAATCATGCCGTTGTGTTGACAGGAGTGTCTGAATGGTGAACGTTGGACAGAACCCAATCTCTGCTCGCTCCGAGTCCGAGCCACACAGGAAATCCACTGTGATTGTTAACCATGTTTGCCTTGCAGGACACTAGCATTCCGATGATGCTGCAGCCTCGTGTGAAAAGAGATGAGTCACAGAACTGAGGTTGAAGACAAAGGAAAAACGGTGACGAAATGAGGAAACGGAGAGAGAGGAGAATAAAAATAAAGGCAAAATCTAATGGAAATAAAAAGGGGAAGAGAGTGGAGAACAAGAAGGGGAAAAAGTAATGTCAGCTCGAGCTCTACTTCCATTCAGATCTGGGGGAATATACACAGCTTTCCAGGAGTTGAACTTCTTATATATTTTGACAACACTGCATCTTTGGTTTGTTTTCCGTGGTTGGAGGAACGTGGATCGGGACCACGTTGTTGCTTGGAGACATGTCGTTCTCGCGTCTGTCTGACATCTGTTTCTGCGACACAATGCGATAAATCTCTGAAAGAGAGAAGCTGTTGGTGAACAGGGAGGAAGAAGAAGAGGGACCAGGGCTGAGGGCTCCATGCTGGAATTCAGGCGCCTCCTTTCTTGCACCAGCCATAAAGCCCCACTTACAGGCGGAATGGGAAAACTCACCACGGGACAATTCAACAATTCAAGTTATCTAAAATAATTTTAACTTTTGTCATTCATATTTTATTTTGCCCCTCCTTTGGCATCCTTTAAAGATTCTGTTTGACTATTTCTTCGATATTATTTTAACTCTTGTCCTGCAACGAGTTGTTCCGCAGCGAGTTGGCCATGGCAAGTTATCCTAGACTAGGGGTTTCCAACCTTGGCAACTTTAAGACTTGTGGACTTCAACTCCCAGAATTCTGGAGGTTGAAGTCCACAAGTCTTAAAGTTGCCAAGGTTGGGGACCCCTGTGGACCTACACGCCTTACAGGAAGGGTTAACTTGTGAACATCAACTCAGTTTGGTTCCTCCCAAGCTTCACTTCACGTCTTCTCTTGCTACGTAAGTACAGGTAGTTTTCGACTTACAACCATTTGTTTAGTGACCGTTCAAAGTTACAATGGCACTGAAAAAACTTACAACTGGCCCTTACGCTTATAATCGTTGCAGCATTCCCAACAATCACATCATTAAAATTGACATGCATTTATAGCCATTGCAACCTTCCCATAATCGCTATCTGCCACCTTCCAAGCTAGCTTCTGGCAAGCAAAGTCAATGGCAGAACCCGAATTTGCTCAATGACCTCATGATTCGCTTAACAACTACACAATACACTGCAGTGATTTGCTTAACACAAATTAAATTAACAACGGTGGCAAAAAAAGGGTAATAAAATTGGGCGCAACTTTGCTTTGCGATGGAAATTCTGGTCCCAATTGCAGTCGTAAGTCGAGGACTACCTGTGTACATGTTCTGGTTTGGAGAATTCGAGGTCATTGGGAGTCTCTGATACTTTTAGTTTTAAAAATTTGAGAATGTTGGGTCGCTATCTCTCTGGCAAATCTTATTTCGTGAATTTTGTGAATTTCGTTGTATGGGTATACTGACAATAATAAAGTAATTAATTAATTTCCACTAGCTAGCTAGTTTGTGAGCAGATTCTTGTAAGGCACATAGATAAACTCAAAGAGAAATCAACCAATCAATAGATCATCAAATCCATTTTCTTCTGTAACTTCTACCTTGCAGGAGGTTCTCCCAAGGATTGCGTGGGGCCTGTGTACCCTGGAACAACATCCTGCCCACTCTCAGGCTAGTCATGTGCCAGCCTGAAGACATCAAATCAGCTCATGGGATTGGCATGCCTGGAATTTTAGGAGCTGTAAACCCCAGACATCTCTGTTGCGAAAGCTGGTCTGGACTGAGTCAATTTCTTGGCATGTATAAATCCTTCCTTGCTGAGCCTGGCTTCTGTTGCCCTAATGTCCTGGCAGAGAGTTCTTCCTGCTTATGGGGATTAAAACCTGTCCTGGGATGACTGGCTTTCACCTGAACTTAAAGCCAATCCAAGCACCACCTCCAAATTCCAAACGACCACCTTCTTATCTCCTCTAAGTGGTTGTTTATCAAGCAGAGATCCAGAGGCACTTCCTACCTCTTCTGACACGTAGTATTGCAAATGCTACCTTTGGGACCTGCTATAATCCCGTGTGGTTAATTAGGATAGCTGACCTGTGGATTTTCAGGACATGCATTCCTGAAATAAATAAATCCTGTTGTTTCTTTTAAAGAGGTGAGCAAAATGAGGCTCCAACAGGATACAAGCCGCCTTCTGCAGGGTTTTCTCAACCAGAAGAAAGGGAATTCCTTAATTCAGAAGTCTGCCTCCCTAACCCCGTGCTGTGTTTGTGTGAAACAGAAAATGGGGTTTGTTTCAAACCGCCCATTCCAGGTACAGGTGGCTCTCGACTTACAACAGTTCATTTAGTGACCATTCAAAGTTACGACGGCACTGGAAGAAGTGACTTGTGACCATTTTTCACACATACAACCCCATGTTCCCATTATCCAAATCCAGACGCCTGGCAAGTGACTCGTATTTATGACGGTTGCAGTGTCCCGGGGTCATGTGACCCCCTCCCCTTTTGCGACCTTCTGACAAGCAAAGTCAATGGGGGAGCCAGATTCACTTAACAACCGTTGTTACTGATTTGACAGCTGCAATGATTCTCTTAACGAATGTGGCAAGAAAAGTCGTAAAATGGGTGAAAATTCACTTGACGATTATCTTATTTAGCAACAGAAATTTGGGGGTCAATTATGGTCGTTAAGTCAAGGACTACCTGCATTCTTCCAAAATGTTTCAGATGGGCCACAGTTCGGCAGAAACAAAATCCAGATACAGGGGTCTCCAACCTTGGCAACTTTAAGACTTGTGGACTTCAACTCCCAGAATTCCTCAGCTTTGCTTTGCTGGCTGAGGAATTCTGGGAGTTGAAATCCACAAGTCTTTTTTTTTGTACAATTTTTTTTTATTTTCTCCATCACTTCATATACAATTCAATACACATATACCTTAAGATATTACAATAAGAAATACATATTTGTTCAATATAATCAATCATTTAAAAGTCAATATCTTATTCAACACTTGCCTCATCAGTCACCAGTCTGTTCTACTTAATTCCATTACACTCCCCTCTCTCTCTCTTCAACTTCTCCTCCTACTTTCTAACTCCTTCCCTCCTCCTCTATCCTCTCTACACCTTCTCTTCCTCCCTTTCTACTTCCTCTTTCACTTTCTTTACCTTTCCTTGAGTGCTTTTATACTAACTCATTTTATATTTGACAGACTGAACAAAATCCAGATACAGTTGAAGTCCACAAGTCTTAGAAGTTGCCAAGGTTGGAGACCCCTGATCCAGAATATATCTGTCCTTCCACTTGCCACTATCTGGAGGGATCCCAGAGTGATGTGATGGGAGAAGGAGGATAAAACTGGGCCACCCCACCCCACCCATCTGCTCTCCCTTCTCTGCACAGCCAAGGTGTGCCAATCCCCCCCGTCCCCAAAGGACTGCCCCCAAGGTCACAGGGGAGTCTCCCATCCCTGTTTTTCCCCCTACTTCCTTCCACTGCTGTTCCGAATCGCCACCTTTGTCCCTGCATGTCTCAATTCATCTTCTCCGCAAAGCGGCTGTTCCGTTATTTGTTGTTGTTTTTTTATTTAGAGAATTTCTATGGCCACCCACTCGCTCTCGGTTATTCTGTGGGACTTACAAAAAATAATAATAATTTAACCATTTCTTGGAATGGGTGTGGGTGGACTATTCAGGACTGGTGAATGGCGTCTCTTCAACCAGCCTGGCATTCCACAGGCAGAGGCTAACTGTGCTTTCAAAGCTGCGCAGTCATAGAAATAAATACAGCACTGCCCTGTTTTTGAGGGAAGGAATAAAAAACAGACACATCCAGATGTGCCTTGGTTCTTGGAGCACGCCAAGGCCACGAGAAGGCTGGGGAAAGGAAGAAAGGAAGAAGAGATATTTACGAATAAAATATTCAACTTGGGGTTGGATGCGTCATTACGATTTAAAACTTGCCAAACTGATATTTTTCTTTTTATTTTGCACACCTCTTTTCTATTTGTTGCGTTTTTCCTTCTTTTTGTTCTCTTCTCCTAGAGTAGCGCAATATCTTTTTAAAACCAAGACTGAGATGTGCACTTGAAATGCTGCTCTCAGCAAATTCTGTAGTGTCTTTTCTGCAGATCATTTACTGCTGAAAAAACGAAATGGCCTGACGGTTCCAAAGAATTTCAAAAGAAAGGGAAGTCACTTTTACCACACTGCACGTATGAAGAGCAAAAGCCAGTGGAGCCTTCGGGCCTAAGCCAGCTGTGCACTGAAAGGGCTTTAACCATCACTTCCACGCCCATTTTTCCTGGGTCACAAATTCAACTTGCAGAATTCTCAAAAACTTCCATCAAACTACGAACACGTCAGGAGTGAAAGCTAGTCTCTCAGTTGTCTGCTTGCTTTTGGTACGTGCCTGATGGAACTGACGGACATTTCTCCTCTCTGCTGATATGGACAACCAGGGTATAGCAATTTTTAAAAATTGGGAGCCTTCAGGTGGGACCACCTGCTTTTCTGTACATAGACTGTAATGGAATAAAAATGATACTGTACGTGCATTGTGCCCCCGTTCTGTAAACTTTTCTGGCCATCCAGAGGAATTCCTTTTCATTGGTTGATTTGCAGGGGCACTCCCTGTTATTACCCATGATGCATCAGTATTTTGCCAGGTGGCAGATGGAACGCTTTGAGAGGTAATGATGGGATGGCAGCTAACCTGGTTTACCTATTTCTTTCTTCAAGTTCATAACCTTCTCTTGTTTGGGCACAACGTTTTTATGGAGGAGCCCAGTGGCTCATGAGGTGAGAATGCTGGTCTGAGGATCAGCAGGCTCGCGTTCGAGTCCTGTTACTGCTGCAGGATGGGGTGAACTCCTGTCACATGCTCCAGCTCCTGCCAACCCAGCAGTTCGAAAGCGGGAAACCGTGAGTAGATTAATGGGTACCCCTTCAGTGGGAAACTTCATGGGGACATAAAAAGACCTCCTAACTAGGTGTCCCCCCAGGCAACAGTGATGTCACCGGCAAATGGAGAAGGAGGTTCTACTCACGGTCACTCATGCCCTTGTCACCTCCCGATTGGACTACTGTAACACGCTCTACATGGGGCTACCCTTGAAGAGTATTCGGAGACTTCAACTGGTGCAAAATGCGGCTGCACGTGCTGTGGTGGGTGTTTCAAGATACACCCACGTAACACCCATACTCCGCCAGTTGCATTGGCTGCCCATTGGTCTCCGGGTACAATTCAAGGTGTTGATCATCATCTTTAAAGCCCTACATGGCTTAGGACCAGGTTACCTCCGGGACCGCATTCTACCTCATACTTCCCTTCGACCGGTTAGGGCCCACAGAGTGGGTCTCCTCCAGGTCCCGTCAGCCAAACAATGTCGGCTGGCGGGGCCTAGGGGGAGGGCCTTCTCTGTGGGGGCCCCTGCTCTCTGGAACCAACTCCCCCCAGAAATACGAATTGTCCCCACCTTGCTGGCCTTCCGTAAAGCCGTAAAAACATGGCTCTTCCAGCAGGCGGGGTTCTGAGACAACTTCATCCTGGTCTCCCCCATGTATATAAGATTTTATATGCTTTTTAAAATGTATTTTAAATTGTTTTATTTGATATTGTTTAGTGGTTCTTCAAATGTTGTACGCTGCCCTGAGTCCCCAGGGAGTAGGGCGGCATATAAGAATCATAATAAATAAATAAATTAAATAAATTAAATAAATTAAATAAATTAAATAAATTAAATAAATAAATAAATAAATAAATAAATAAATAAATTAATTAAATAAATAAATAAATAAATAAATAAATAAATAAATAAATAAATAAATAAATAAATAAATAAATAAATAAATAAATAAATAAATAAATAAATAAATAAATAAATTCTTTTGCCAGAGAAGCCCTTTGGTGTTTCTGACATGGGGAAAAAATAAGTTTTATGACATAAAATATTACCCATTATCTGGACATTTTGGTCTTGCCCCAATTTCATTCCTTCTTTCAGAGGAAACTACTATATATTGGAGAACAGCAGCAATAAGTGATGGAGAGTGGCAAGAGGAAAGCAGAATTTCTCCCAAAGCATTCCTAATTCAACCCAAGCGCTATAGCCACCTTTGAAGGCCCAAGTCAGCCCAGCCAGACCCTTTTTAAGAACTTGAGGGACAAGGACAACACTCCAAATGGCCTCGAAGGCCCCACTCACCGGTCAGGATGGTCTGGAAAGCAGCTTCCACGTTTGTCGAGTCCAAAGCAGAGGTTTCGATAAACGACAGGCCGTTCTTTTCTGCGGGAAAGAAGAGAGGCTGGTCAGGGGGTTGGCCTGGGAGAGCCTCGTGACCTTGGGAAGCGGCAAGTGGAGGACAAAATGGACACCTGGCTCTCTCAGTTGTCCTTCACAGCCAGAGAACCAAAACACTGACGTCCGGCTTCTGCATTTACCAGCTATTGTGTCTCACTGGAAATTGTCTCATTGGAGTTGAGATTTGACTCCACCACCCTTCTGGCTTTATGGCAGGGCCTTGGGGACGCAATGAGGGCATGCTATGCTGGAGGTGGCTGACTGAGTGAGAGAGAAGGCGAAAACGGCCTCCACAGACTCCGGAGGCCGGAAAAGGGCCCAAACTTCCGGTAGGCCCGTTTTTCACTCTCCCCGAATCTCCGTGCGTGCCCTGCACTTACCTGCATCCAAAATGGGCCGCATGGGGACTCCTGGGAGGGGAGGGATGGGCGGGGCCAGCCAGGAGTGGGATTTGGGGATTCTCCGAACTGCACAGAATCTTAGCTAGAGATTCTCCCGAACCCCTGCGAACCCCCAGCAGCCCACCCCTGCATTTATGGAGCAAACTGGGGAGGGGAGAAGGCGGAACCGAAACCTTTGCTTCTGGCTGGCCCAAGGCTTAGAATGAGGAGGTGTTGCTGAAAACCATACAGATAGTCCTTGACTTACGACAATTGAGCCCAACATTTCTGTTGCTAAGCGAGGACAGTTGTTAAGTGAGTTTTACAGCCCCATTTTACAGCCTTTCTTGCCAGAGTTAAGTGAAACACTTCAGTTGTTAAGTCAGTAACACGGTTGTTAAGTGAATCTAATTTCCTCATTGGCTTTGCTTGTCAGAAGGTCGCAAAAGGGGATCACGTGACTCCCGGGACACTGCAACCGTCATAAACATGAGTCAGTTGCCAAGTATCCAAATGTAAATCACGTGACCATAGGGATGCGGCAATGGTTATGAGTGGGAAACCGTCGTAAGTCACTTTTTTCAGTGCCACTGTAACTTCAAACAGTCACATGGTATTCTCCAAAGCACCTGAGGGTAGAACAAGAAGCAATGGGTGGAAACTAATCAAGGAGAGAAGCAACTTAGAACTAAGGAGAAATTTCCTGACAGTTAGAACAATTAACTAATGGAACGGCTTGCCTCCCAGAAGTTGTGGATACTCAATCACTGGAGGGATTTAAGAAGAGACTGGACAGCCACTTGTCTGAAGTGGTGTAGGGTTTCCTGCCTAAGCAGGAGGTTGGACTAGAAGACCTCCAAGGTCCCTTCCAACTCTGTTATTCTATTCTATTCTACTAAACAAATAGTAAGTCAGATTAACAGAGTTGGAAGGGACCTTGGAGGTCATCTAGTCCAACCCCCTGCTCAAGCAGGAGACCCTACACCATTTCTGACAAATGGCAGTCCAATCTCTTCTTGAAAGTCTCGAGTCAAGCCTTATCTGTATCGTCCTTATAGCTCACACCTTTAAAAAAAAGCTTCTTTCATCAGAAGGGCAAGAATGTTTTTAAAATTATGGGGGGGGAAATAGGATTGAAGGGGAGGGATCCGTACCGCAGTCGTTAAAAACTGCGGTGGTGAGACCCCTCCTGAAGAAGCCTTCCCTGGATCCAGCTGATTTGAAGAACTATCGTCCGGTCTCCAACTTACCTTTTTTAGGGAAAGTTGTGGAGAAGGTGGTGGCTACTCAACTTCTGCGACTTCTGGATGAAACAGAGCATCTAGATGCCTATCAGTCGGGTTTCAGGCGCGGGTACAGTACAGAAACTGCCTCGGTCGCTCTGATAGATGATCTCTGGCGGGCCCGGGATGGGGGAAACTCCTCTATCCTGGTGCTACTTGACCTCTCAGCGGCTTTCGATACCATCGACCATGGTATCCTTCTGCATCGTCTCGGTGAGTTGGGAGTGGGAGGCACCGTTTTACGGTGGTTCTCCTCTTATCTCGCCGATAGGATGCAGTCGGTGTTAACAGGAGGGCAGAGATCCTCCCCTAGGCCCCTGTTATGCGGGGTGCCTCAGGGGTCGGTTCTCTCGCCCATCCTATTTAACATTTACATGAAACCGCTGGGTGAGATCATCCGCAGACATGGGGTGCGTTACCACCAGTACTCTGATGACACCCAGCTGTACATCACCACCCCGTCTGACTTCAGTGTGGCAGTTGATGTAATGTGCCGGTGCCTGGACGACGTTAGGATCTGGATGGGGAGGAACAGACTCAGACTCAACCCCGACAAGACTGAGTGGCTGTGGATATTGCCTCCTAAGGACTATGACAACTGTCCCTCCTTGGTTTTAGAGGGAACGAAACTGATTCCCTCGGACCAGGTCCGCAACTTGGGGGTCCTCCTAGATCCACAGCTAAAATTGGAGCATCATCTTACTACTGTGGCTAGGGGGGCCTTTGCACAGGTTCGCCTTGTGCACCAGTTGCGGCCATACTTGGAGAAGGAGGCTCTACTCACGGTCACTCATGCCCTTGTCACCTCCCGTTTGGACTACTGCAATGCGCTCTACATGGGGCTACCCTTGAAGAGTATCCGGAGACTCCAACTGGTACAAAATGCGGCTGCGCGTGCTGTGGTGGGTGTACCAAGGTACACCCACGTGACACCTTTACTCCGCCAGCTGCATTGGTTACCCAGTTGTCTCCGGGTCCAATTCAAGGTGTTGATCACCATCTTTAAAGCCCTTCATGGCTTAGGGCCGGGTTATCTCCGGGACCGCATTCTGCCTCATACTTCCCTTCGACCGGTTAGGGCCCACAGAGTTGGCCTCCTCCAGGTCCCATCGGCTAAGCAATGCCGGCTGGCGGGTCCTAGGGGGAGGGCCTTCTCTGTGGCAGGCCCCGCGCTCTGGAACCAACTTCCTCCAGAGACCCGAACCATCCCCACCCTGCTGGCCTTCCGAAAAGCCGTTAAGACGTGGCTTTTCCTACAGGCAGGGGGCAGAGCTTAACTCCAGCTGAACTCTCCCCCGGGTATGCTTGGTTGTTGCATGGTTGTTTTTATATTGCATTTTTAATTTTTATATTATGTTTTTAAATTTTGTTTATTGGTTTCTTGTATTTTCCTATGCTGTACGCCGCCCTGAGTCCTTCGGGAGTTGGGCGGCATATAAGAAAGCCGAATAAATAAATAAATAAATAAATAAATGTCAAAGTGGCTTAAAGGCAACCTTTTTTCACTTTACAACTTCTCGTTTTCCCTTCCTGAACTATTAGCAAAGTATCCTGTGCACAGACAGGATGGAATTTTGCAATCCTCAGAAAACAACATTTTGGTGCAAGAGGCTGCATGGGGAATTGAGGAAGGGGGAGGCATGCCATTTCTCTAACACAAAATCCAATTGCCAGCATTTTCCTCCTCCTCTCCCCCACTCCCCTAATCAGAAATCTTCTCTTGACTGCAAGGGGGATATAAATCAAGCCTTTTTAATCATGATTAGTGCAAAGGACCCAATGTCACATTCCAGAGTGAAATAAACCCAAGTCTGAAACTCAGATTTATTCCCATGAGGTCACGACACACGGCTCCATAGTTTAATTGCTCCTGCCCTTGGGTGGGTGGGAAGACGGGGGAAAAAGTGCAGACCCTTGTTTAATCTTTTTAAAAAGCCTAGCTACTGTTTAGCTGATCTGCACTCCCGTTGATGGGATTGATAGGTCACTAAAATATAATTCTCGTTGACAAATATGCAAAGGGAAGCAGTTCCAGGCACCAGCAATTCCGCTGGACAGACTATCAGGAAAGACAGGAGAAGATAAAGGGTGGGTGGGAGATGAAGCCATGGTGGCGCAGTGGTTAGAGTGCAGTAGTGCAGGCTACTTCTGCTGACTGCCTGCAATTTGGCAGTTTGAATCTCACCAGGCTCAAGGTTGACTCAGCCTTCCGTCCTTCCAAGGTTGGTAAAATGAGGACTCAGATTGTTGGGGACAAGAGGCTAACTCTGTAAACCGAGAGGGCTGTAAAGCACTTTGAAGCAGTATATAAGTTTTAAGTGCTTATTCTATTCCTATTCTATTGCCATGGTGGCGCATTGGTTAAAATGCAGTATTGCAGGCTAATTCTGCTGACTGCCAGCAGTTTGATCCTGACCAGCTCAAGGTTGACTCATCCTTCCGAGGTGGGTAAAATGAGGACCCAGATTGTTGGGGGCAATAGGCTGACTCTGTAAACTGCTTAGAGAGGGCTGTAAAACACTGTGAAGCAGTATATAAGTCTATCTGATATTGATATTGCTATGAATCAAGGCACAAACCTGCTAAATACAAAGCAAGACCACTGATTACTTCAACAGGGAGTCCTCATCTTATGAACAGTCACTTAGTGACAATTCAAAGTTACCAAAAAAAAGCTATTTATGACTCAGTTCCAGAGATGTGACGGTTGGACACGTCCTTGCAGTCACATAATTGCATTTCGGGCACTTGGCAATCAGCTCACTTGTACAGCCAGCTGTAGCATTGCATGGTCAAATGACTGGGATTGATGTTTTTTGACAGTTTCCTGCATTTTTGGTAGGTTTCTGGCAAAAAAACCACCTTTTGGGATATAGTACATGGACTCACTTAAGCATCATGGTGTTTGCTTAATGACTGCCATGTTCACTTAACAACTGGTGCACAAAAAGTCATAAATTCAGATCTGGTCCCATGGGTGCCTCGATATTTATTTGTTTGTTTGTTTGTTTGTTTGTTTGTTTGTTTGTTTGTTTGTTTGTTTGTTTGTTTGTTTGTTTGATCTTATAGGCCGCCCATCTCTCTGGGGACTCAGGGCGGCGATATACGACCATTGTGATTTAAATCATAAAATCAGATCTGGTCACATGGGTGCTTCGATATATGACCATTGTGACTTAAGTCATAAAATCAGATCTGGTTGCATGGGTGCCTCGATATACGACCATCATGACGTAAGTCATAAAATCAGATTTGGTCACATTGGTGCCTCGATATACGACCATCATGACGTAAGTCATAAAATCAGATCTGGTCACATGGGTGCTTCGATATACGACCATCGTGACTTAAGTCATAAAACAGATCTGGTCACATGGGTGCCTCGATATACGACCATCATGACTTACGGAAACTCCGGGCTCCATTATGGCGGAAAATGCAGGACTATTTCTACAAGCAGTTCTCCTATTTTTGAGCCCTGCAAACAGTTTGGGCCATGACATGCCACAAATTAAACACACACAACAGGACTTCAAAGGTCACCTTCACCACAGAGCCCTGATCTCTCCCGTCCTGGTAAAGGAAAGGACTACAAACAACTTCTAAAGAAGAATAAACAAGGAAAGAGAGGAAGGAAATGTTGTTTCGGCTGAACAGGATTCAGAGAGAAGCCGAGAGGGGGAATCGGTAGCTAAGGAGAGATTTAGAAATAAGGGCACTGAAATGCCTCAAGCACACCTAAGAATAATGTGCAAACAAACAAAGATTTTGCCTTCTTTTGTGGTTGTCAGGCCAGGAGTGAGTGAAAGATCTCAGTCGGGTCTTAATGTCAGCAACCACAAAGTGAATTAAATTTCAGCTTAGAAGAGGCTTCGTGGGAAACGGAAAAGGGAAGATACCGAGCGAGGCACTACGGCTATTGATTTTTCTAAAGTTTTTATGGATTATGGATTACAAATGCTTAAGATGGAATAATAAATGGAGCAAGAGCTTCTCAAAAGAGAAGAGAAAAAAAATCATAATCTGAAAAAGATTAAAACAAGATATAATTTGCCTATATTTCTTTTCTTCTTAAAAAAGGGACATAATTAATTTATACAGTACAAATACAGGGAAAGAATTTATTTCAGCAGGAGCAAAGAAAAAAAATAAACTGTATATTAATTAATTGAAATTAATTGTATATTCATCCCCAAATAAAACCAGAATTTGTACTGACTGACGCGCACAATAGATTCGTTGGTGGTGGACATTAATTTGTGTGGTGCTAAGACATTTGGTCCTGGGAATTTATGCCCCAAATGAGGATAAAGTACTGTTCTGTAAATGATTTATGGGGAGATTAATATGTTTTTCTTGAGAAAATCGGTGTTTGGAGGGGGTTGGAGTGATCTCCCACCACCAGAGCGAGCTTTTGAGGAAAAAAAGGTTAAAAATCACTCAAATTGCCAATTTTTTAAAATTTAATGGACAATTTAGGGCTATTTGATATATGGAGAGAGAAAAATGGCTTGAATTACCTCGAGTACTCATATTTTTAAGAAAGGCCTAGTTCTTGTTCAAGAATAGATATGATTGGATTTCAAAGAACGTGGGCTTCTGAGCTTTCTAAAGTAGAGATATTACAAAGGACTTTTGCAGACCATAATCCTGTGAGCCTGGTTTATAAAAGGAAAACTAGTTCATTCATTTGGTGACTACATGAAATGTCGCAGAAAGAAGTAATAGTGGAGGACTGTAAAAAGAAATTTAAAAGAATTTCTTTGAATAAAAATTTAGATAAAGGCATTGATTTAAGAATGGTTGGGAATGTGCGTGTGAAGTTTTTATTAGAGATTATTTTATACAATTATAAGAGTGTGCTTCAAAAGAAGAGACAAGCTAATTTGGAGGAGATAAAGGGGAAAAAAGAAATTCACAGATAAGATAAGCATTTCTCAACAGATTACGCTAATACAATGACAGTTATCTATGATAACACAAAAAAAATAGAAGTAAAAATGAAGTATGTGAAACAAAAGGATTTTGAGTTTGCAAATAAACCAGGGAAGTTAAGTGGCTGGCATTTAAATTGCAAAAGGAAAAAAATAATACTGAAATTACAAGAGGGAGATACTCTATTAAAGGAGAACGAGGCCATGAGAAAAGCATTTTATCAATATTATTCTAACTTGTACAAAGGACGTGACATCACTTTAGAAAAAATAGATGCATATCTAAAGAAACACATGTTCCTGAGAATTCTGAGACAAATTATGAATGGACCTATAACAATAAGAAAGTTTCTGAAGCTATATAAAAGATTAAACTGGGAAAGGTCCCTGGACCAAATGGATTATTAGGTTTTATTATAAATGGTTTGAGGATGAACTTTTACAACCTCTAGAAATTACCACGAACCAAGAGAGAAAGTCTCCAGAGAGTTGAAAAGAGGCCAGTAAAACCTAAAAAGGGTCAAGATTTGACCAACACAAAAAATTATAGACCAATATCGTTATTTACTATATTAATGAAGTGGTATATAAGTCTAAGTGCTATCGCTAATAATTACAAGTTGTTCACAACAATTCTAATTGATAAACTGAAAATAATATTTCATGAGGATCAACACGGATTTTTACCTAAAAGACATTACTAGAAATGTGTTGGCCTTTTTGGAACATTTGGAGCAACGTCATAGTGAAAAACAAGCTGCATTGATATTCTTAGATGCAGAGAAGGCCTTTGGCCATTTGAATGGGGCTTTGCTGTTCAAGATTTTGAAAGATATGAATTTCGAAGAATATTTTATAAAATGGGTAAAACTGATCTATGCTTCACAGAAAACACAAATAATCGTTAATGGAAATCTAACAAAACCATGTGAGATACAAAAAAGAACAAGACAAGGCTGCCCATTCTCCACTCTCTTATTTATTCAATATTTCAAAAAACAGAATAGAAACATAAGGGAAAAACTATAAAGGAATGGGCAAAGTAATTCTCAACTTATGACCGTGATGGAGCCTGCCCATCATGGTCATAAATTGTAACAGTCATAAAGCAGGTCACCCAAGTGACCAATCTGATTTTACAACCTTATCTGCAGTGGTCATCGAGAAATGCCACGGCTGTTAACAAACCAATAGTTCTCAGTGGGCTGCTTTTGCTAAAAACTAGAAATAAATGCCAATTTTTGGCAAAACTGTCATAAAATGCATCTTAGCCACTAAGTGCCTCACCTGTGATCACATGACCATGGGTGGGGAACATCAGAATGGAATCCCCAAGAATGGCCATTGTAACTATGAAGAGTCACTAAGAGTCCATCAAGAGCCACCTCTATGATGAGTGCGCTAAATATTTTGTTTATAAATATATAAAGGGAACAATGGGGAAATGTGATTGAAATTTACACTGTACTACAGTCTTAAAGAGAAATTTTATAAAATAATGTATTGTTGCTACATGTCACCAGAGAAATAGTCTAGAGCAGACGTGTCAAACATGCAGCCTGCGGGCCAGATACGGCACACGATAGGTTGTGGAGTTGGCACGCGGGGCTGTCCCGGAGATGGCGAGGGACCAGCCCCTGCCGCCTGGGGCCTGGCCACACCCACCCAGTCAGCCACGAGGACCAGGCCACACCCACACTGACTCCCCAAGGGCAAAGAAACTCCTGATGCGGCCCACGACGGGATCCAGTTTGACACCCTGGTGTCAAGGTGTATAAAGGTCTTTCAAACGTACACTGAAAATGTGAACAGCAAGAGAGGTTTTATCATGTTTTGTGGATGTGTTAAAAAAAACAGAAAGCTCAAATATGTACACTAATGCAGAGGGTTTTTAAATATTAATATACAATTGAAATCAGGGGCTTTTCTCAGGGGACTGGTGGACAAACAGTTGGAAAAAAAGTCATGGAACGATACCTGCAGCGAGATTAAAGATGGAAAGATTCAGCATTATCCTCAATAGAGGAATGCTTGGTGGAAATGATACGAAAAATTGATTTATTTATTTTTACTAAGAGAAAAGGCAATATCTACATTCATTGTTGACTGGAAATCCCTTACAAGTAGTACAAAGTTTTGGGCTTTTAAAGAAATATAATTTTAAAAAGTAATAATAAGACTCTTTCCCATGGGAAAATGCCGTTGTTTTGAATTCTTTTAAAGCAAAACATAAAACGATGGGAAAGAACCAGAAGAATCTAAAGATTACAATTAAAGGAAAAGAACATTTAATTTGACTTAATACAGAATGGAGCAAAATACTTCAACATTAGATAATATTTGTAAAGCATAGACCCAGAAGCTAATTTTAAGAAGGCCTGACATTATACATAGACTGTCTTTAAAAGATGCTACACTGGACCAGCTAATGCCTTAATAATTGAAAGAGATACACAAATAAAAAACCTGGATAATTCTCCTACTGGATTTACAAAACAGGTTGTTAAAACTCTGAAGAATTTATGAGAACAAAGAAAAAATGAAAGGAATTCAAGTTCTAGGGCATTATTTAAAGGGATTAAAGAGCAAGATTGTTAAAAGAAAAGGAAGACATATAAAGTTGGTTTATTTGATCAAGGTTAAAACAGATATTTGGTTACCTCTTAATGGATTTTTGCTGACCAAACTTTAAGGATTTGTTTATAGATAAGATATGAGAAGAAATCATTTATTGAATCTTAAAAGGTGATAAGCCACTGAAATTATTTATACTCGTTATGATTAAGTCATTTTTTGTATATTTCTTTTCTTTACTATATCATTTTCTTCTTTTCTATTTTCCTTCCTATTTTTTCTTTCCAGCAACTTCCGTAAATTTTCTAATTCTTTTTCATTTGTATCTTTTTAATTGTAACGCTTAATAAAATTACTGCAAAATGTCCCATTACTGCCCGATGTTGGGCTTGACACAGTTTGTCTCTCATCTATTTTAGCTCCAGCTTTGCAGCCAGACAAGCAGCATCAGGAACAATTAAAGCAATCTGCAATAAACATTGCTATAGGTGAGGACATCCCAGGGTGACCATTGGAAGGGGTCCATAACTCACTGACCTGCAAAGGCTCGGGCCTCGTCTGTTGGAACAGCTCGCAGGTGACGCAGGTCGCTTTTGTTGCCCACGAGCATAATGACAATGTTGCTGTCTGCGTGATCCCGCAGCTCCTTCAACCACCGTTCCACATTTTCATAGGTGAGGTGCTTGGCGATGTCGTAAACCAGTAATGCCCCCACGGCGCCACGATAATAGCTAGAGGCACAAAGCACAAAACTGATTACCCGTCATTTACATTTCTAGGTCCGCCCGCTCATTGACAAATCTGGGTGGCTTACAAGGATGGAAATAAATGCTATATTAGAGCTGCGGTGGCGCAGTGGTTAGAATGCAGTACTGCAGGCTATTTCAGCTGACTGCCGGCTGCCTGCAATTTGGCAGTTTGATCCTGACCAGCTCAAGGTTGACTCAGCCTTTCATCCTTCCGAGGTCGGCAAAAGGAGGACCCAGATAGTTGGGGGCAAGAGGCTGACTCTCCAAACCACTTAGAGAGGGCTGTAAAAGCACTGTGAAACGGTATATAAGTTTAGGTGCTATTGCTATTGCTATACTGGTAGTTCTTGACTGTCAACCACAATTGGAACCAAAATTTCCATGGCTAAATAAGGTGATCGTTAAATGAGGAGTGTCTGATTTTATGACGTTTTTTGCCACGGATAAGTGAATTGCTGCAGTTGTTAAGTGAATCCCACGGTCATTAAACGAATCTGGCTTTCCCCATTGACTGCTTGTCAGAAGCCAGCTGGGAAGATTGCAAATGGTGATCAGGGAACCAGGGAAGGGGAAGGGCTGCAACCATTGTCAACATATGGTGCTTGCTCAGCACTCAAATTTTCATGACGTGACCGCGGGGACACTGAGATGGTCATAAGTGCAAAAATCAGTCGTAAGTCACTTGTTTCAGTGCTGTTGGAACTTCAAACGGTCGTTAAACAAATTGTTCTAAGTTGAGGACTACCTGGATATTAAAATGAGGGAGGAAAAAAAAAACCTCACCCTATGCACTTTCCACAGTGGAAACCTGAGGACTACAAATTCAATCTCAACAGCTAAAGGGCCAAGAGCTCATTCTTTGACAAACATTCGGTCCTGACTTGCCCATTACTGGATTCACACATTACACTGGGACAGGGGGACAGAGTAGTCATCTCAGAGTAGATAGCAATAGCACTTAGACTTATATACCGCTTTACAGTGCTTTACAGCCCTCTCTAAGTGGTTTACAGAGTCAGCATATTTCCCCCAACAATTTGGGTCCTCATTTTACCCACTTCGGAAGGATGGAAGGCTGAGTCAATGATATAGCTCCCACCTTTTTTAAAAAAAAATTGGTTGAGATTGAAGAATTTCAAGAATAAAATTTATACCTAAAGCCTTACAGATGCACCTGCTCCTTCACTTAAGAGTGTCAGCCTGGTGCAGTGATCATGGTGAGGAACCACAAACCAGGAGACTGTGAGTTTTAGTACTCCCTTGGACTAGAAAACTGGCCATGTAACTTTGGGTCTCTCTCCCTCTCTCTCTCTCTCTCTCTCTCTCTCTCTCTCTCTCTCTCTCTCTCTCTCTCTCCCTCTCTCTCTCTCTCTCTCTCTCTCTCTCTCTCTCTCTCTCTCTCTCTCTCTCTCCCTCCCTCCCTCCCTCCCTCCCTCTCTCTCTCTCTCTCTCTCTCTCTCTCTTCCTCTCTCTCTCTCCTCTCTCCCTCTCTGTGTCTTCTCTCTCTCCCCCTCTCCCCCGTTTCTCTCTCTCTCTCTCTGTCTCCCTCTCTCCCTCTCTCTCTCTCAGTCCAATCCACTTCACAGTGCAACAGGGTGGAGACATAATAAATACAAAGACAGACACTTTTGGATGCTCAGTCTGGGCAGGAAGGGAAGGGCCCACTTACGCAGATGTGATGGCTCGGTATCGTTCTTGCCCAGCCGTGTCCCAGATCTGAGCTTTGATGGTCTTGCCATCCACCTGGATGCTCCGGGTGGCAAACTCTACACCGATGGTGCTTTTGCTCTCCAGGTTGAACTCGTTACGTGTGAAGCGAGAGAGGAGGTTGCTTTTTCCAACGCCGGAATCCCCAATGAGAACCACTGGAAAGGTAAAAGCGGAAGATTATTGGAGAAAGAAAATGTGGAACAAAAAAAATATACAACTTTGTTATTCTATATGTCAACTGCGGCAAGAATTCTGTGGGTGCCAAACAACAGAAAGGCGCGTCAATTCCCACAATGGAAAAAGGGGTGGAAAAATAGTGATGGAGTTGGCAGAGATGGCAAAACGAATTGTTTTAATTAAAGAAATATATATATATATGCCACTGTAACTTTGAACGGTCACTAAATGAACTGTTGTAAGTCAAGGACTACCTGTACTTATAAAGTAATAAATAAGTTCAGAAACGTAGAAGCCTGGCAGTGGAAGAAGGCTGGGCTTTCGAAGTCGACTGCTGCTGTGAACCTATGTAGTTATGGGAGATCCAAAATAATAAATCACAACCCACCAACAAGCTCTTCCTGAGAAAGCAAGCCTCGCACACATAAAACCCATCATGATAAGCAGGAAAACAGCTTTTCAGGAAAAAAAACCATCAAAGGTTATGAACCTTCCCAGGCGGCCAAGCCAAAGCTGCACACAATTCGAATGCCAGGTTAATTAAGTTTTTGTGGTTTCTCTGGAAAGCAATAAATCTGGGGAGCCAGAGAATGGCCCAGCACGGGGGTCCCCCAAACCCAACCAGCCTGCTGAAAATTCCCCATCGCCCTTCCAGCATCGGGCAGGGCACAATTAGCTGGCCTCAGCAACACACAAGGACACAAGCCAGGGAGGAAATCCATTACCTCATTGGGTAATCAGCTGACTCATATTTACAGATCCAAACAGTTTAAAACCACTGCATAGGCTGAGGTTCTGCAAACACTTGGCAGATAAAGGATTGGGTGGGAAATGAACCGGCTTCCGCAGGCTGGAAAGATTTTTTCCAGGGCAGAAAAGGTTCTGCAACAAATGCATTGGGGGGGGGGGGGATATAGGTAATCCTCGACTTATGACCATTTGTTCAGTGACCATTCGAAGTTACCCCAAAGGTGCTTTTTCAGGAGGCAACTGGACTTTCTTGTTTTTTCTTTTGAAGACATTCAAAAGCATGGATGACTGAGAATCTCTACAGGCTTTTAGCTATACAATTTGGGATGAACACCCTTTGAATGGTGTGGGAGTAGGAACGGATTTCCAGAGGGGGGGCAGAATTGCAGACTACAGGAACCAGGAGCACCACTCAGGTGACTCTGAGGACACAGATAAACCTCCAAGAGCTTCAAGGACCCTCCAAAAGGATGCAAATGACCAGCTGTCTGCAAGGAGTATGAATCCTTCCGTTCCCCACCATCCAGTCAGAGCTGAAGAAGCTTCTTGGATGAGAAGCGAAACGTCTTCAAAGAAAAACAAAAAAGTCCAGTTGCCTCCTGAAAAAAGCATCTTTGGGACAAGCATGACCTGGAGGAATGAGAATCTCTACAGACATTCAAAGTTACAACACTGAAACAGTGACTTATGGCAGCTTTTTCATACTTAAGACCCCTGCAGCATCCCCATGGTCGGTCAATCAAAATTCAGACAAAATTGGCAACTGATTCATATTTATGACGGTCGCGGTGTCCCAGGGTCATGTGATCCCCTTTTGCGACATTCTGAAAACTGACGTCAATGGGGAAGTCGGATTCACTTAATAACCGTGTTACTGACAGATGTGGGAATTAATCTCACAGAGGTGATGTTTGATCTTTTCCCGGACATCAGACATTAGAAATGAAACCGCAATTTAAAAGTCTAAGTAAAAATGTTTATTTCGGTACAAAAACAATAAATCCTCATTTGTTTACATCTCTAATATAAAAGTACGTCTTCTCTCAATGGAAGACAGAGCAAGAAGGGTAGAGCGGAGAAAGGAATGCACACATGCGTACAAGAACATATTAATCACGTGCTCAGGAATAAACCATTATATTAGATAGGGATGCATCTCCCTGCATATACATGTAACAAGCAATAATCACACCGTGACACTAACTTAACAACTGCAGCGATTCGTTTAACAACTGTGGCAAGGAAGGTCATAAAATGGGGCAAAATTCATTTTTTGTCTTGCTTGGGAACAGAAATGTTGGACTCAATTGTGGTCGTACATTGAGGACTACTTGGGTAAATGAGGAGAATGACAGGTTTGTTTTGCCCATCATACAACTTTCCAAACTCTGAATGTGGCCCAGAGCCTCCAAAGCTCAAACAGAACATGAAATATGGCGACTGGAAGGCCAGAACTGATGGCGAAGGTCTCTTGTCTGTGCCGTAATTCCCAAACATGTCAGACCACAACTCCCATCAGCCTGGGCCAAAAGCATCGGAAGCTAGCCAGACAAGTTCAGCTAAGGGTAAAAGCAGCAAGGAGGCCAACCTGGAGGGCCTCCAAAATCCTTCTGTAAAATAGTCCCTTCTCTGAGTGATATCCAATCTTGCACAATTTTTAAATTATTTATTGTATTTATTTATATCCCGCCTTTATTATTTTTACAAATAACCCAAAGCGGTGAACGTATCCCACCCCTTCCTCCTCCTGTCTTCCCCACGACAACAAACTTGTGAGAAGGGTCGGGCTGAGAGAGAGGGACTGGCTTTTGTATCTAAGGCGGAACTAGAACTCACTTGTCTCCTGGTGATTGGCCCAAAGATACCCAGATGGCTTTTCTGCCTAAGGCGGAACTAGAACTCACATGTCTCCTGGTGATTGGCCCAGAGATACCCAGCTGGCTTTTATGCTTCAGGCAGGACTAGAACTGAGGGTTTCTCCCGCTTTCCAACCTGGTGCCTTAACTAGATGGGGAATTCGCTTCTGGAAAAGATCTGGATGGATCTGAAGGATTACAGGGAGAAACAGGGTTTGCCCCTCGCCCATGGAATCCAACTTTGTGCATTAGAATGCCAACTATGCCATGAAACTTAACTTGGACAATAGAATCCCAGGGAGTCAAATTCACAATAAAAAAGGATAGCTAATCTATTCTACAAGGACCATTCAGTTACTCCTGATACAAGAATAAAAATAGCCAGCCCAGTCTCTGTTCTCCACAAAAATTGGTGTTCAGTGAAATCAGATGAGTGACCCCCAATCCGTCTCAAATAAGAAATCAAGCTCACAAAGAAAATCTTGATCCTTTTAATTAAGATTTGTTGAAAAATCTTGCCAAGAAAACTACAGGGAATGTTTCTGAGAAATGAACATGATTGAATGAAGGGGGGGAAAGTATATAATTTCAAAGATGAAAAAACAAATACAAACTAAACATGCATGAATAAGAATAAAAAGAAAAAATTAAAAGTGCAGAAAATAAAAAGAGAAAAGGAAGAAAAGATAAGAATACAATAAAAAAAGAAAAGAAATATATAAAGAAGTAACTTCTCCCTTCATCACAGCATGTATAAGCAACTTCAGCAGCTTATCTTGAAAATATAATAAAACATCTCTGCTTCCCGTACATTCAGGTCAGGTCAGCAAAGGTCCATTGGGGGTTTACCAGAAATAACATTTATATTTTACACTTGATCAAATAAGCCAACTTTATATTCCTTCCCTTTGGTTTTAACAATGTTAATCTTTAGTCTATTTAAATAATCTCTCAGTTTATTTCTTTTCATGGTGTCTTTGTCCCTTTCTCAGAAAATCCTTCAAAATTTCCACAAGTCTCTTCCAAATCCAAAATAAGAAAAATATCCAAATCACTCTTCTGGTTTCTTATTTGTATATCCCTTATAATTACTAAGACATCAGTTGGTTTCATTTGTATATCCAGTATAACATCTTTTTCCTTATCAAATCAGCCTCAGTCTTGTCCAGTAAAACTTGTTTCTATTCTATAATCTCTTTTAAAACTAGTTAGTCTATGATAGCAGACAATCTTAAGATTTACTTGAGTTTATTGTTCAGAAATGCCTTTCGGTTCATCCAAAATTAAAGTATTTTGCTCCTTTTTGTGTTACTGGGGCAAATTTAAGTATTTTGAATTATAAACTTCAGTTTATTTCACATTCCCTCTAGTGTCTAACCTTCTAAATCCCATCTTATGTTTCCCCTCCACCCTAAATAACAGCATTTTCCCATGGGAAGGTTTCTTATAATTATTTGAAATCCCTCTGGACCCTTAACCCTTTTATAACTTTCTAAAATAAAGATTGTAATCATGTTTTTGATGTTTATTCTCCCTCCTCATTTTTTAAAGTCCTTAATCTTGCACTTACAACTTCTTTCTTCAAGAAGTGAAGGGGACTCACTCAAGGAATGTTGTAAAACGTATCGATCCAAAAGTTCTCAATAAATAAAAGGCAATGAAAAGGCAATTCAAAAATTGAGGCTCAGCTGGGACTGCAAGATTAGAAGGGATCCCTCGACTCCAAGCCACTCATGAGTGGATTGCAAAAATCCCCGTTCCTGCCGTATACTCAGGAGAAGCGCATGTGGGCAGCCTCACCATCTCTCCTTTTTCTGGAGATGAAGGCAGCCAAAAGTCGCCTTCTGGTTGCCGATCTCTGCTGCTCTTTTGAGGATGTCCTGCTCATCCTGTCATCATCTAAAGCGGGGGGGGGGGTCAAACTCGATTTCATTGAGGGCCGCATCAGGTTTGTGTTTGACCTCGGAGGGGGTGACTAGAGTGGGCATGGCCACCATGACGTCACTTGTGTTGGGGGGCACCTGTGGGGGCCCAAGTGTTCTGCCAGCGAAAAGGGGCTCCCAAGCTCCGTTTTCTGCTGGGACGGCCTCCTGCCACCCTCTGCCAGTGAAAACAGAACTCGGGGAGCCACACGTGAACCTCATGAGCTCCGTTTTCTGCTGGGACGGCCTCCTGCCACCCTCTGCCAGTGAAAACAGAACTCGGGGAGCCACACGTGAACCTCATGAGCTCCGTTTTCTGCTGGGACAGCCTCCTGCCACCCTCTGCCAGTGAAAACAGAACTCGGGGAGCCACACGTGAACCTCATGAGCTCCGTTTTCTGCTGGGACGGCCTCCTGCAACCCTCTGCCAGTGAAAACGGAGCTCAGGAGGGCCTCTGGCAGAGGCACCACGGGCCAGTCCTTCGCTATTTCCAGGGGTGGCCCGGGGGCCGGATCCGGCCTCCGGGCCTTGAGATTGACACCCCTGATCTAAAGCGTCTCTCCAAAATCTTACCCCTTCTCTATCAGGACAAACATCATGCACCAGGCCCTCAGAAAGGAGAAGACTAGGATTTGAGACTAAACTGGTAGAACTTTGGATGTTCGCTTCTACCTTCTCTCAAGGCTCCACATTTCCAGAAGAGGTCTCAGACAGCTCAAACGGTATGTCTCAAAAGGAAACTAAAGTGATGGGTTTCTCAGCCATCGATACGTCATTTTCTTTAAACTTATTGTACAAATAAAATTAGCATCGTTGGACAGTGACCTGTATAGTTCGATTGAGGGACAGGCAGATGGTGAAGAGAGAGGGGTTTGGACTGCACCTCACAAACCTTCTGATTGGAGCAACTACTAAAAGAACGTGAAGTCAAAACAAATCAAATACTCCCAACATAATCGGGGGAAATCCAGCCTCAAATTATAGCATGGCTGCAATATGTTCTTTAAAATGCTACTAACGTATTCAGAGCAAAGCTAATTAAGCTGTTCTGAAATAAATTGTTGTTTTGGCTAGAGGGACAAACATGCAAGACTTAAATGTCTGCAAGCTATTTTTCTTAAGTGGCTGGACATAAAGCCTCCCCTATGTAGGAGGTAAATGTTGTGCCACAATAACTCCCAGAATTCTCCAGCCAACCTCTGGGAGTTGAAGTCCACAAGTCTTAAAGTTGCCTAGTTTGAAGACTTCTGCATTAAACCAACACGTTAAGAGTGTTACTTGGAGAAGGAGGCTCTACTCACGGTCACTCATGCCCTTGTCACCTCCCGTTTGGACTATTGCAACGCGCTCTACGTGGGGCTACCCTTGAAGAGTATCCGGAGACTTCAGTTGGTGCAAAATGCGTCTGCGCGTGCTGTGGTGGGTGTGCCAAGGTACACCCACGTGACACCTATACTCCGCCAGCTGCACTGGTTGCCCATCGGTCTCCGGGTAAAATTCAAGGTGTTGATCATCATCTTTAAAGCCCTTCATGGCTTAGGACCAGGCTACCTCCGGGACCGCATTCTGCCTCACACTTCCCTTCGACCGGTTAGGGCCCACAGAGTCGGCCTCCTCCAGGTCCCGTCAGCCAAGCAATGCCGGCTGGCGGGCCCCAGGGGGAGGGCCTTCTCTGTGGGGGGCCCCGCGCTCTGGAACCAACTTCCCCCAGAGACCCGAACCATCCCCACCCTGCTGGCCTTCCGAAAAGCCGTCAAGACATGGCTTTTCCTGCAGGCAGGGGGTAGAGACTAATCCATCTGTCTCTCCCCCAGGTATGTCTGGTTGATGGATGCCTTTGAATATCAATTTTAACTTTTGTACTTGGTTTTTAATTATGTTTATTTACCGTTGTTCTTGTATTTTTGCTGTACGCCGCCCTGAGTCCCTCGGGAGTAGGGCGGCATATAAGAACCAAGAAATAAATAAATAAATAAATAAATAGTTAAAATTGTCCGTGTAAAGAACATGGGGGAAGATGCTGCATGATCCAACTGCTTTGTTCCTACCAAGTTCTTGATGATGTTTTCTAAAATGAATGCAAGTCTCCAAGCTGCCGTTAAAAAAAGCATGATTTGCAAAAGAGTGTGCTTTGGATTTGCTTCCAGTGCAAATATCAGCAAAGCAAGATTAATGCAGGACGGCTCAACCGGCAGCCCAATTGAGGCTTGACAAGCGGCACTTCTGGCCACTTATAGCCTGGTCAAAGGGAACTCCCAAACTACACTGTGTAATTTACTCCTAATGAAAAATAAGACAGAATTAAGTTTGAACTGACTTGCCTCTGATTCCCATATCGCCTCCCTGATGCTATCTGGCAATGTTGGTTGATGACGAGGCTGTTTTTTGTTGAACTAGATGTAGGTAACTGATGGTGTCACTTGGACCTACCGGTACCTGCAATCCAAGCTCTTGGACAAAAGTCCAGTTCCTTTGCCAAAAATCCCTTACAAGAAAATCACTACGATGTAATGTGTTCTTTTTGCTTCTGTTCAATTACTGTATGTCTCTTTCTGAGAGGCTGCCTAGACTGCAGTTTTCTTAGCAAGCTTTTACAGAAGTGGTTTGCCATTGCTTTCTTCCTAGGGCTGAGAGAAAATGACCGGCCCAAGATTACTCGGTTTTATATATTTATATTTATATTTATATTTATATTTATATTATTATACAATTGTATCACAGCGGCCAGTTGTTTCGCCGGATTTGGCATTGATTACTAGTCGAGCCCCACCCAGGGGCCTAGGACGTTGTAATGTATTTTCGAAGTATATGTGCGGAACCGAGCAGTGCGGCTTTCTGCATTTGACTGATGGTGATTTTGTCAATTTTGAGCTGTTTTAAATGTAATTCCAGTGCTTTTGGGATAGCACCCAGTGTTCCAATCACTACTGGATTATTATTATTATTATTATTATTATTATTATTATTATTATTATTATTATTATTATTATTATTATTATTATTATTATTATTATTATTATTATTATTATTATTTAGAGTTCTTATATGCCGCCCTACTCCCTGGGGACTCAGGGCAGCGTACAACATGTCAAGAACCACTAAACAATATAAAAGATTTAATAACAATTTAAAAAAGAATTTATTAAAAAACATACAACCACCATACATACGTGGGGGAGACCTAGGCTGTGAAGTTGTCTCAAATCACCCTGCCTGCAGGAAGAGCCATGCAAGGTGGGGATAATTCGTATCTCCGGGGGGAGTTGGTTCCAGAGAACAGGGGCCCCTACAGAGAAGGCCCTCCCCCTAGGCCCCGCCAGTCGGCATTGTTTGGCTGACGGGACCTGGAGGAGACCCACTCTGTGGGACCTGACCAGTCAAAGGGAAGTATGAGGTAGAATGCGGTCCTGGAGGTAACCTGGTCCTAAGCCATGTAGGGCTTTAAAGACTGGCTTTGTGATTTAGGTGGGATTTGAACTCATGGCCTCTCAGTTTCTAGTCTGATGCCTTCACCACTGCAGCAAACTGACTCTGTGATGTAACTACAGTTTTTAAAACTGTATCTGCCGCCCAACTAGAAAATAGTTTTGAATGCTGCCTCAAAGACCCAAATAATTAAATTATTAGGCAATTAAAGGGTCCTGAATTGTCAAGGTCAGGGGAAGTACTGTATCTGCAAGGCTGAGCAGATCTTTTGGGGGCTACGGACTAGCATGGGGAAGCAAATCTATTTGTGAAATGGCTGTCCCAAAACAAGAAAGGATATTCTCCAGCTTGTGGAGAACATATTTTAAAGAGAACTTCAAAATGTATACTTCAAAAATATATTTGAAAATGTCATTGAGAACTAAATTTTAGGAGATTTGCCTAGAAACTGTATGCAGCATGATAACTAAAAGTCCAAACTAATTTTTCATTGAATGGTTATTTTGAGACAAGAGAGGCAGCAAATAAATCTAATTAAGTAAATAAAAATAAATACTAAACAAATATCTGCCATATAGTCTTTCCCATTCAATACGGTTTGGACAACAAGAGAAGCCGGAATTCGCTCATGCTGGAGTCCACTTGCCAAGAAGCAAAGCTAAGCAAATTAGAGATCCATGGCCAGGTTCTGTTCTATCTCGCTGGTTTAAGATCCTGGCTTATTAAATGAGCCACAAACCATGGCTTCTGATCCAGAGGCGACGCTGCAACGATGTCCTAGCAGGCAGGATATTGCCATGACTTTGAGTGACAGTGGAAGAAAAGGAGGAGGGAAAGACCACCTTCTGAACGACCGAAAAGAACTTCTGAAAGACTGCTCTATCTGACTCTATCTGTTCTTTGAGCTTGGGGGGGTCTCCTAAACTCACAACTCCTGCTTGAAGCTAGGAGAGTCTCTGCACAATTTTGAGTGGTGGACCGGTTGCTTTCCTCGATCGCGAGGCCCTGTGTACAGTCACCCATGCCCTGGTCATTTCCTGGATGGGTTACTGCAATGCGGTCTACCCTTGAAGACTATTTGAAAGGTACAATTGGTGCAGAACTCCAGGTGGTTCTGTGCCCTCGGGTGGCACACGTGATGCCACTGTTCTGTCAGTGCACTGGCTGTCAGTTTGCTTCAGGGTCCAAATCAAGGTGATCCTTTAAAGCTCCTTATGGCATGGGTCTCTAGGGCAGGGGTCTCCAACCTTGGCAACTTTAAGCCTGGCGGACTTCAACTCCCAGAATTCCCCAGCCAGCTTTGGAGGTTGGAGACCCCTGCTCCAGGGTATCTGAAGAACTGCCTTACCCCAATGGGGCTAGCCTAGCCCATTTATTCTAGCAGAAAGGGCCTGCTTCAGATCCCATTGGCCAAAGAATTTTGGGTAGTGGGGTCTAGGAGCCTTTTCTGCTGTTGCCCTCTGGAATGTTCTACCATCAGAGATAAGATTGGGCATTCTTGATTCTCTCTGAGCTTGGCTGTTTTCTTGCAGACGTTTCGTTACCCAAACTAGGTAACGTTATCAGTGCACCCAGCTCCCTTGTAACACTGATGATGTTACCTAGTTGGGTCATGAAACGTCTGCAAGAAAACAACCAAGCTGAGAGAGCACTAAGGATTCCTCATTTGAACCCTGAGCTACAAGTATTCTCCTTTACAAGTAAGATCCTCCTTCATCCTCCTGGAAGAGTCTAAAAACATGCCTCTGATTCTTGGCCTGGGGCCCCAATAGGGGCTTGCTATATTGGGGGTGACTAATAAAGAGAATTATTACCCCGATTGCCCGCGGTCTTGGTTCTTAACCTTTAATCCTTTTATTCTAATTTTAATTGTTTTTAAGCACTTTTTCTCTTTTTATTATATTGTAATTCATCTGGAGTCACTGTGTTAGTGAGATGGGCGGTACAGAAATTTAACAAATAAATATATGCAGATGGTTGCTTCAACCCAGCCTGTTTCAATATTTGTGCAACTGATCCTTAGCTTTGGATCAGAATAACAAAATAATAGAGTCAGAAGGGACCTTGGAGGTCTTCTAGTCCAACCCTCTGCTCAAATCCATTCCATTCACGAGACTTTCTTTTCTCTTCTTAAATGCCTCCTGTGATTGGAGCACCCACAACTTCTGAAGGCAACCTGCTTCACTGGTTAATTGTTAGGAAATTTCTCCTTAGTTCCAGTGGGATCTAACCTTGTTTAGTGTCCATCCATTGGCAGTCATTATGGATGAACAAGTAGGCAGCTTTAACAACAGATACTTTTCCTCATCCCAGCTCCAATCTTTATCCTTCCAAGTCATGTGTTGAGATTATAAATCCATAAGAACATATTGAATATAAGCCATTTTAGCCTTTTGGTCTAAAGCAATGTTTCTCAACTTGGCCACTTTAAGATGGGCGAACTTGATGGCTGGGGAATTTTGGGCTTTGGTCCATACATCCTAAAGCTTGAGAAATACTGATCTAAAGAGAAGTTCTAAATCAGGTTTTTCCCAAATTGGGCAACTTTTAAGACAGGGAATCTCTGCTTTATTCAAGCACTTGTAACAGGAAAAGCCAATATGAACACCCTAACAAGCTCCAGCACATTTGTTGCACCCAAATCCTGCCATTATTATGGTGAGTGATATTATTTCTCTTCCCAATTTGCATTAGGGAAATAAATCCACTTCCCAGAAGGCAACATTTCATGGTACATGAGCAATGCTTTCATCGTTGGAACTTACTATGTAAACTCATTATTTTATTAAAAGTCCTCGGCTTTCGACCACAATTGAGTACAAAATTCCCATTTGCTAAGCAAGATAGTTAAGTGGGTTTTGCCCCATTTTACAACCTTTCTTGCCACAGTTGTTAAGTGAATGAATCACTGTGGTTGTTAAGTTAGTAGCAAGGTTGTTAAGTGAACCTGGTTTCCCCATTAGTCTGTAGAGATTCTCAGTCATACAGGTCATGGTTGTCCCAAAGATGCTTTTTTCAGGAGGCAACTGGACTTTCTTGTTTTTTCTTTTGAAGACGTTTTGCTTCTCATCCAAGAAGCTTCTTCAGCTCTGACAGGATGGTGGGGAATGGAAGGATTTATATTCCTTGCAGATAGCTGGTCATTTGCATCCTTTTAGAGAGTCATTGAGGCGACTTGGAGGTTTATCTGTGTCCTCAGGGTCACCTGAGTAGTGCTCCTGGTTCCTGTAGTCTGCAATTTTCCCTCTGGAAATCCATTCCTACTCCCACACCATTCAAAGGGTGTTCATCCCAAACTGCATAGCTAAAAGTCTGTAGAGATTCTCAGTCATCCAGGTCGTGGTTGTCCCAAAGGTGCTTTTTCAGGAGGCAACTGGACTTTCTTGTTTTTTCTTTTGAAGACGTTTTGCTTCTCATCCAAGAAGCTTCTTCAGCTCTGACAGGATAGTGGGGAATGGCAGGATTTATATTCCTTGCAGACAATGGCTTCCCCATTGAGTCTACTTGTCAGGAGGTCACAAAAGCTGATCACATGACCCTGGGACACTGCAGTTGTCATAAATATGAATCAGTTGCCAAGCATCCGGCTCTGATTACATGACCATGGGGATGCTGCACAGGTGATGTGAAAAACAGCCATTTCTTTCAGTGCTGTTGTAACTTTGAATAGTCACTAAACGAACGGTTGTAAGTCAAGGATTACCTGTATTTGATTAATGTCATACTGTTTAAATTCTATTTTATGTTTGCAATTCTTACATTGGTTAAGATCGTTACGTTACTGTAAGTGTGGATGTTTTAAATGTTGATTGATGATTTTTGAAATTTATGATATTGGTAAACCACCATGAGGCACCCGGCTAGGAAGGAAGAGACCACGAGTTCAAGTTTTGCCTTAGCCACGAAAGCCAGTTGGGAGACTTTGGGCCAGTCACTCTTTCTCAGCCCAAGCCACATGGTGGTGGTGGTTATGGAGAAAATAGAAGGAGGACAGTATATAGTGTGTGTTTGCTGCCTGATTTGTAATAAATAAATATAAGGCGGGGTGTAAATAAAAATAACACTCTAGATCAGTGTTTCCCAACCTTGGCAACTTGAAGATGTCTGGACTTCAACTCCCAGAATTCCCCAGCCAGCATTTGCTGGCTGGGGAATTCTGGGAGTTGAAGTCCAGACATCTTCAAGTTGCCAAGGTTGGGAAACACTGCTCTAGATGACATGGATATAAATGGAGTGAATAAATAAATACCAGTATTACCATGGAGTTGTTTGAAAATTCAAATGATATTCATACCATGCAGGCCAAAATGATCTAAGAAATAATATAGGAAAGCACTTAGAGGCATTTCCAATATGTGAGTCAGTATGAGAATAATAGGACAAGGCTAATTATTCTTCCCTGGTCTTGGAAGATGTTAACATAATCAGCATCACTGGGCAGATATAATACACCTGACCTGGGACTGAAAAGGAACTTCAGTTCACTGCTTAGGTTCTCCAACTGGGGAGGCCTCATCAAAAGGAAACCCGGTTCTAAAGCCTAGGAAATAGACCAGTGTGTGTCTCCACTTTAATCACCTTTACTTCTAACAAAGCTGGCTGCAAAGCTCTGTGCAAAACTTCCTTTTCACAATGTAACGCCCGTTATCTAAGCAGACAAGCATGGTACTTCCCAGCATATCCTGTCCACTATCAGAAAGCTGAATAAGCAACCTGGGAAGAATTGTATACCGATCCCAAAGGACGACAGTCACTCAAAGGAATTTGGGCAGAAACAACAGGAAGGGAAACGAGGTCAGTTGCAGAATCAGAACCAGACAACCCACAGCACCTTCCTCTGCTGTCCGCAAAGGTCAGGGTTTGACATTCCAAAGGTCCTGAATTTTGTGGCTCAGTGGGAGCATCTGAGATCCTGAGCATAACTTCTGGGGGCTAGGACTATCACTAAAGGGAATCTAATCTATTCACGAAATGTCTATCCCCAAACAAGGATGGATGGAAGGGGCCAAGGGACGATATGTCCATTGCAGGGGTGTCAAACTAGATTTCATTGAGGGCCACATCAGGGTTATGTTTCACCTGGGGGGGGGCAGCTCAATGTCACTCACCGAGGCTCTGTTTTCGGCTGTGACAGCCTCCTGCAGCCCTCTGCCGCACGCAACCTCCCCAAGCTCCATTTTCATTGGCCGAGGGTTGCAGGTGGCCGTCGCGGCCGAAAACGAAGCCCGGGAGAACCGCACATTGCCCTCCCGAGCTCCGTTTTCACAAGCCGGACCATCACTGTTTCCTGGGCGGGCCGGCGGGTCAGATCTAAGCACCCTGCGGTCCTTGAGTTTGACACCCCTGGTCTACTGCTACTTGGGAAGGATATATTTTAAAGAGAATCCAATTTACCCTTAAAAATAAAGGATAAATGCACATTAACTGTAAAAGGTGTGCAATACATTCAAAAAAATCTCAGATTCAAAAGCTAGCTTTCTCTTTCCAGCCACCCCTCAAAGATACAAAATAACCCTGCAAGTTCATGCATTTAAAAGAAACCTCATTAATACATTAAATCACTAACCTCCAGATTGAAAAATCTTACCGCTTTGGCAACCGTTTCCTCTATTTCAAAGGGCCACAAAAATTGGGGAAGCAAAAACATGTAGATGAAAGACCCAAGGAGGAGTGAAAATTATACTTTTTCAAACCCAAAGCCAAGGCAATAATGGCTTGTTCTCAGACTGTAAATGTACTTTTTTAAAAAATGGTTTGAAAATTAAAAACAAAATAGGGTGAGAAAACATTTATTTGTCCGAATCAGGAAACTACCATACCCAACACAATTGGAACAAAAGTCAAGCCTCAACCCTGCAAATATTGCAGCAATCATTCCGATAAAAACTATACAAAGTTAACAGTTTAGATCCTCACATCAAAGGAGTGCTTAGAAGAGCTGGCAACCAAGAGAAAGCTTACTAAGAATTTGATCTTTGCTGTATCCACAAAACTCTAAGGAACAAATTAAGTACTGGGGCAATAATAACAAAACACCCTTTGGAGCACTGAAAAACAATACAGATAAAAAGCAAAAAAAAAAATCTAAATGATTCTATAACAACAAGACATTCCTGTTACACCTGATAACCTCCTTTGCTGCCAATGCTTTGTGCCACCCTGCCCATCCCTGAGCTACCTAATACCTGGCCCTCATTTAATAATTCAACTATTATACCTAGCTAGGAAAAGACAATTCTGGAGAAAGGGCAATAAACTGGCATATTCAGAATGCAGAACCTTATTCTAGGAGGGTGGGGGAGGAAATGAGAATTTATTTATTAGTTGAATGGGGGGGAAAGTAAGGGGGGGAATCTATTAAATTGACTGGTTTACTCCCATCTTTCTTTTTTTTCACCTGAATCAAATGCCGCCTTCTTTTTAAAACAATTTTGGCTAGAATTAAGGGAATTGCCTCCGAATAGCAGACTGTCTGTATATTGGTAGAAATAAATGGGGTAGGATGTTGGGGGTTCTGTTCCTAACCATTTTTATACCCCATACTGGATAATAAATTCCTCAGGAATTCAACCTTTCTCAGAGGTCTTTTCTCTTTCATTAAAATGAGGTCATTTTTTGCACTGCAGAAGAGAAAAGTTGGTCTTGAGTTCAAGGTTCACTTCCAAGTATCTCAGTCTGAGTTTTTTTACAAGACAAAGGTTTCCCCCCCCCCAAAGGCGGGAAATGAGAAAGATGCTGAAATTGATTATTACACCCTGGGCTAATTGGGGGCAAAAAAGGGTGAAGAGTGAAGCACTCCTCCATCCTATTGGTCATCTGAGAAGGAACGGATCTCAAAGGATCCTCAGGTGGGGAGAGACCCCCAAGGACCACCCAAATCCAGTCCCCTCGCAAAACCTATGCAGGTGGGGCACCTACAGCCTCAGCAGCCCCTCCCCACTTGCATCTCCCCCCCCTCCAGAAAAACTAGATAAAGCAAATGAATTGAAGAATTGAGATTTTGCCTAGATTGACCAAGCTGCCAAGTAGATGCTGAGACCCTTGCCAGGAAAAAAGGGGAGGGGGGCTGCCCTGGGGGTTCCCATCAGGGGTTCAAGGGAAAGGAGAACGCCCCCCCCTCTGGAATGCGTCTAGCTGAGGCTCCTTCCATCGCTCCTTCCACCCCCACCATACACAGACTCCGCTCGGGAAGGGCGGCTCCCCCCACCCTTTGCACAACAGCCCTGCGAGGCAGGACGGGCGGGAAGGTCAAGCCTGGGCCAAGGTCACGAGGGGCAGCTTCGGACGCCCCCTCCCCTTGGAGACCCCCTGAGGAGAAAGAAAGGGGGCCCAAGGGGGGGTTCCCCGAGACCCTCGTTCTGCCCCCCCCCTTTCCCACCGCGACCCAGGCAGGCCGGCAGGCCGGAGAGGAGCGACCGCCCCGCCAGGAAGCCTCTCCGCCCGGCTCCGGAGGGTCCAGCGGGCTTTCCCCCAGGGCGGGCGGGGGTCGAGGCCGGCCTCGGGAGCCCACCTTTGAAGAGATAGTCGTACTCGTCGTCGCGGGAGCCCCCCATGGCGGCGATGGCGGCCTCTGAGCGAAGAAGGAAGCGCAGGCAGAGCGAAAGGGCCGCTCCCTGCAACAGCCGCCGCTCCCTCCGCCTTCGGACCAGTGACGCTCCGGTTCCGCCCCCTGACCGGCCTCAGTCGCTGCTCTCCGCCCACCACGGACAATTTCCGGGGTCAGCCCTGCAAACTGCTGCAAACGCTTCCGGGTTTACACCCTCCGTGACGGGAAGGGCTCTTCCGGTGCCGAAGGAGGCGAGAAGAGGACCAAAGAGACGGAGGGGGTAGCGCGTCTCCTCCGGGAGTTTCCGGCTAATTAGGAAGTGCCGGAAGTGTCCCCTGTGAGTCGAAGCCGGAAGTGGCAGGACTCTCTCGTTTTGATCTGTAAGGGGTGGGGTAGGGGAAGCGAGGAGCCTTCCCGCATCGGGCTCGCCAATGAGCAGGGCGGCCACTGGGCGGCGCCCGCGAGAGGCAGAACTGCACTTTGCTGCCCCCGGCCGTCCGGCCGGCTTGTTGCAGCCTTGAATGAGAAAACCGAGGAACTGCCAAAAGAAAAAAAAAGGAAGGGGGAGGAGAGAGGCGGGGTTTGCAAAAGGACAAAATGCCCAGAGTGCCGCCTTCTCTCTCCCCCCCCCCCCGCTTGCATTTTTTTTCCTTTGCAGAAGTTCGAGTCTGGTTGCAATTCGCCCTCGGCGCCTCAGAGCATGTGCAAAAATCCTTTTTCTTCCCAAAGTCAGCAGCTGTTTCCCCCCTTCCTTTCCCCACCTCCCCCAGCTGCCCTTTTTGCATGCTCGGTGGCCCTTTAAATCCCCCACCCCAAAAACCATGCCGCTCTCTTGCCGGCAGGGAAGGAAGCCTCTGCCTAGGGCAGGGGTAGGCAAAGTTGGCTCTTCTATGACTCGTGGACTTCAACTCCCAGAATTCCTGAGCCAATCATGCTAGCTCAGGAATTCTGGGAGTTGAAGTCCATGAGTCATAGAAGAGCCAACCTTGCCTACCCCTGGCCTAGGCGGCTTTTCTACGGGCGCCTGACGGCCCTGGTGTCCCTGCGGTTCCATGGTGTAATGGTTAGCACTCTGGACTCTGAATCCAGCGATCCGAGTTCAAATCTCGGTGGAACCTGCTCGGCTGTCTCTTTTTTTTCTCTCTCTATTTTTAATCTTTGGCTGCTTCTTCCCCCGGAGAGCTTCCTCTGGAGCTGCCTCTGCATTTAAAATCGGAGCTTTTCAAATTCGGATGCTTTAACAGGGGTGAACTTCAACTCCCAGAATTCCCCATCCAGCCTTTGCAGCTGCCCAGGGTGAGCCTGGCCATGCAAGGACTTCAAATGAGCCCCTCCAATTCGGAAATAGAATTGGAATTAGAATAGAATAACAAAATAAGAATGAATAAGAATAAAAGGATAAGGATAAAAGGATAAAAGAATAAGAATAAAAAGTAAGAATAAGAATGAAAGAATAAGAATATAAGAATAAGAATAAAATAAGAATAAGAATAAAATAAGAATAAAAAATAAAGAATAAGAATATAAGAATAAGAATAAAAAGGAAGAAAGAATAAGAATATAAGGATAAGGATAAAAAAATAAGAATATAAGGATAAGGACAAAAGAATAAGAATAAAAGAATAAAGAATAAAAGGATAAGGATAAAAGAATAAGAATAAAAAGTAAGAATAAGAATGAAAGAATAAGAATATAAGAATAAGAATAAAATAAGAATAAGAATAAAATAAGAATAAAAAATAAAGAATAAGAATATAAGAATAAGAATAAAATAAGAATAAGAATAAAATAAGAATAAAAAATAAAGAATAAGAATATAAGAATAAGAATAAAAAGGAAGAAAGAATAAGAATATAAGGATAAGGATAAAAAAATAAGAATATAAGGATAAGGACAAAAGAATAAGAATAAAAGAATAAAGAATAAAAGGATAAGGATAAAAGAATAAGAATAAAAAGTAAGAATAAGAATGAAAGAATAAGAATATAAGAATAAGAATAAAATAAGAATAAGAATAAAATAAGAATAAAAAATAAAGAATAAGAATATAAGAATAAGAATAAAAAGGAAGAAAGAATAAGAATATAAGGATAAGGATAAAAAAATAAGAATATAAGGATAAGGACAAAAGAATAAGAATAAAAGAATAAAGAATAAAAGGATAAGGATAAAAGAATAAGAATAAAAAGTAAGAATAAGAATGAAAGAATAAGAATATAAGAATAAGAATAAAAGAAGAATAAGAATAAAAGAAGAATAAAAAATAAAGAATAAGAATATAAGAATAAGAATAAAAAGGAAGAAAGAATAAGAATATAAGGATAAGGATAAAAAAATAAGAATATAAGGATAAGGACAAAAGAATAAGAATAAAAGAATAAAGAATAAAAGGATAAGGATAAAAGAATAAGAATAAAAAGTAAGAATAAGAATAAAAAGAATAAAAAATAAAGAATAAGAATATAAATAAGAATAAAAAGGAAGAAAGAATAAGAATATAAGGATAAGGATAAAAGAATAAGAATAAGAATATAAGGATAAGGACAAAAGAATAAGAATAAAAGAATAAATAAAGAATAAGAGGATAAGGATAAAAGAATAAGAATGTAAGAATAAGAATAAAAGAAGAATAAAAAATTAAGAATAAGAATAAGAATAAAAGAATAAATAAAGAATAAGAAGATAAAGATAAAAGAATAAGAATAAAATAAGAATAAAAAATAAAGAATAAGAATATAAGAATAAGATTAAAAGAATAAGAATAAAAAGGAAGAAAGAATAAGAATGAAAGAATAAGAATATAAGAATAAGCATAGAATTCTTTATTGGCCAAGTGTGATTAAACACACAAGGAATTTGTCTCTGGTTCAGAGGCTCCCTGTACATGCAAAACAACACAGTAATAATAATCATAATAATGATATCAAAAATAGAAGGTAGTAGAAAAATTGAGAAGGATAATAGCAATACAGCCCTACTACATGGGTAAATATCCTACGGGCACTGTGGGAATTAGGTGTTCAACAGAGTGATGGCACGAGGGAAAAACCTGTGCTTGTGTCTAGTTGTCTTGGCATGCAATGCCCTATAGTAGCCTCCCAAAGGGAGGTGTTGAAACGCTTTGTGTCCAGGATATGAGGGAGCCTGTAGATATTTTCTCAGCCCCCTTTCTGATCCGTACAGTTTACAGGTTCTCAATGGGAAAGCAGATTGGTTGCAATTGATATTTTTTTTTCCTGCAGTCTTAATTATCCGTTGAAGTCTGTTCCTGTCCTGTTTGGCTGCTGTTCTCTAATCTTGACAAGCCCATTTGTAAAATTCTCAGCGCTCCCCCACCCCCTAGGAAGTCTGGAGGGGGTGGAGGACAAGTCCCGGGATGGAAAGGCGAAGTGACCCAAGGTCTTGCCTCTTTCTGCATAAATGATGACAATTGCACACAAAATCCACAAACCCACTGGTTACTCTTTAGCTTATTCTTTGCATTTCTCCAGAAGAGTCCGTTCCCATCAGGAAAGCCTCCAAAGCAGAACAAATGACAGATGTTGCTAAAGACTTTTAAGAAACAATTATTGCATCAGTGGGATGACTCAAAAACAACCCCGATTCCTGGATTTTAATTTCAGTGCCTGCTTCCAAAGAGAGGCAATGGCAAAGGGGAAAAAGAGATGATGAAACAACCGTCAGAGGAAGGTACAAATATTAAATTGAGGTCTAGGTGGCAGTAGGTAGCCAGGTTTGGCTGATCTTAAAATGCCAGCAGAATCAGATCTGGCAAGGATTGCATTTGCAGAAGGATCAACCCTGGACTGAAAAGTCGGAGAAACGTCCCTTGTGGATCACTTTGCTGGGACAGCTGCTCCCCAGAGATCTCATCTGCCAAACAAATGTAGTTGATAACTTAAAGTTGTTAAACTCCCAAGCATTTTAATGAGGGGTCCTTGGTGCTCCCTGACCTTGGTTGGGGTTTTTTTGGGCAGAGGTTTTATTAACAGAACAACAGAGTTGGAAGGGACCTTGGAGGTCTTCTAGTCCAACCCCCTTCTCAAGCAGGAGATCCTATACCATTTCAGACCAATGGCTGTCCAGTCTCTTCTTAAAAGCCTCCAGTGATGAAGCACCCACAGCTTCTGGAGGCAAGCCGTTCCACTGCGTAATTATTCTTACTGTCAGGAAATTTCTCCTTAGTTTAATTTAATTTAATTTAATTTAAAGTTCTTATAGGCCGCCCAATCCCGTAGGACTCAGTTCCAGGTTGCTTCTCTCCTTGATTAATTTCCACCCATTGTTTCTTGTCCTGCCCTCTGTTGCTTTGGAGAATAGTTTGACCTTGACCCCCTCTTCTTTGTGGCAACCCCTCAATTATTGGAACACTGCTATCATGTCTCCCCTAGTCTTTCTTTTCTTTAAACTAGACATACCCAATCCCTGCAACTAGATAACATCATCTTTGCTAGTGATAGGACTAGCACTGATGATGTTACCAGGTTGGGTAGTGAAGCGTCTGTAAGAAAAGAATGAAGCTCAGAAAGCACCAAGAATTCCTAATTTAACCCTGAGCCACCTATATTCTCCTTTATTGGAAGTACTTTAATCTTTCCCCTGTTTTTTCCAAATTTCTCTCTCTCCCCTCTTATCTTGCCTTGGTTTCCCTTGTCCCCCCTCCCCCCCCAGTTATCAACAAGTGTCCAATTAGATCAGGGGTGGGTTCCACTTACCTTCCCTACCAGTTCGCATCCCACCCCACAATTGTCCCTCCCCCATTAAACATGGCAGGCTAACTGCCCGCAATACATAACGTAGCAGGTTGGCAGTCCTGACAATCCACCTTAGGCAACATCTGGATGAATTTGTAGAACCCACTAAAAACAGCTGAACCACCAATGATGAGTAAGATTGCTATTCAGAAGATGCCAAAGAGGTGACATGACAAAGCATGGTTGGGTGTCCTCTCCCCTGTGGTCACACATCCCTGACACTTTGGAAACCATGGCCCAAGTAGAATTTCCTGTTTTTTTTAATGCTACAGATTTATTTATTTTTAATTGCACATTGCTTTGATAAGCATTGGGCTTCCATGCCCGGAGGTGGAAGCGGAACCTCACCCAATTCCTCCTGGCTTTTTTTCATTCCGCCACTAAACAGCTAAATATGACTGTAGAAAATATGACTTTAGCAACAGAGTGGTAAATGCCTGGAACTCACTACCTGACTCTGTGGTTTCGTCACCAAACCTCCAAAACTTTACCCTTAGACTGTCCACTGTTGATCTCACCCGATTCCTAAGAGGTCAGTAAGGGGCGTGCATAAGGGCACCAGCGTGCCTACCGTCCCTGTCCTAATGTTCCCTCTTATCAGTACCAATCTTATGTACATAAACAATGTTACATCTATGTATATTACTAACACGTACTTGACAAAATAAATAAATAAATAAATAAAATAAATAAACAAAACAAAACCAAAAAAAATCAAACAACAGAGGAAGCCGCTAACTTCATCAGGCTTTAAAGGACACACCAAATCAGGTTGAAAGTGTAGGAGGAACAATGAAGTGTTGGGTGTTAAGAAGTCACAAGATCCTCCTGGTCCATCTTCAGTCCCGAAAGGTCCTTGATCTCAGACCTGCCTCAACTTGGTCTTCTAAGTAAAAATGATCCTTAACTCTCCCATTTGTTGAGAAAGGTATAGTTTACTAGAAGTCAAGTGATGAGAAGCCAGAACTGAGGATTTGTGCCAAATTCTCCCAGTTAACTTTCCACCCTTAGTCCCATCCCATGGCTTGTCTCTCATTGTCCAATCAATTTTAAAAGAGATGTTTTGGAAACAGTCACTCTACCTGTTGGCATTCTTCTCCCAGGGAAATGACCTTGAAGACTTCATAGGTTCTCACAGAGAATTGTTCTTATAATTCACCTTCATTTTCCCCCAGCCCCTCGCACCAGCCTCCCCCCAGAGTCCATGGCAGACGAGCAATGAGGTTCTGACACTTGAGGGACGTGGCCAGTCATTCTCTCTCAGCCCCAGAACTCACTTAGTGTAGGGGTGAAGGCAGTGGTCAATTCCATTTTTTTACTACCAGTTCTGTGGGCGTGGCTTGATAGGCCTGGTGTGGCTTGGTGGGTGTGGCTTGGTGGGCATGGCAGGAGAAGGATACTGCAAAATCCCCATTCCCTCCCCACTCTGGGGCCAGCCAGAGGTGGTATTTGCCGGTTCTCCAAACTACTCAAAATTTCCGCTACCGGTTCTCCAGAACTGTCAGAACCTCCTGGATTTCACCCCTGGGTGAAGATGCTGGAAAGGATCTTGGGACCCTTCTAATCTCCCCTTCTCCGCAGAAGCCTCCCAAGGAATTTGGAGTCAGTATTTCTCTCTTGGACAACTAAGTTACTAAGAAGGTTATGTTATGTGCACAACCTTGACCACAGGTAGTCATAGAACATAGAAACATCCCATGTGGTGGATCACTTCACCACACTATAAAAAAGATGTTGCGACTCTAGAAAAAGTGCAGAGAAGAGCAACAAAGATGATTAGGGGACTGGAGGCTAAAACATACGATGAACGGTTGCAGGAACTGGGCCTGGCTAGTCTAGTGAAGAGAAGGACCAGGGGAGACATGAGAGCAGTCTTCCAATATTTGAGGGGCTGCCACAGAGAGGAGGGGGTCAAGCTATTTTCGAGAGCACCTGAAGGCCAGACAAGGAACAACGGATGGAAACTGAACAAGGAGAGATTCAACCTGGAAATAAGGAGGAATTTTCTGATAGTGAGAGCAATCAACCAACGGAACAGAAGTTGCCTTCGGAAGTTGTGGGAGCTTCATCACTGGAAGCTTTCAAGAAGAGACTGGACTGCCATCTGTCAGAAATGGTGTAGGGTCTCCTGCTTGAGCAACGGGTTGGACTAGATGACCTACAAGGTTCCCTTCCAGCTCTGTTAATCTGTAATCTACTTTGCTGGGACAGCTCCCCAGAGATCTCATCTGTCCAACAATGTAGTTGATAACTTAAAGCTGTTATGTTTCCAAGCATTTCAACGAGGGGTCCTTAGTGCTTCCTGAGCTTCGTTGTTGTTGTTTTTTGCAGAGGTTTTATTTACAGAACAACAGAGTTGCAAGGGACCTTGGAGGTCTTCTACTCCAACCACCAGACCCTGTACTATCCCAGACAAATGGCTGTCTAATCTTTTCTTGAAAACCTCCAGTGATGGAGCACCCTCAACCTCTAGTGGCAAGCCGTTCCACTGGTTAGATGAACTGGCAGCCTACCAAGCTACCTTCATTTACCAAGCTTTGAGTTTAAAGTGATCTGGAAGACGAAGTCTCCTCTTCCCTTGTCAGTTAGGGAAATTTTATTAGCACTGGATGCAGCGCCAAAAGTAGCATAGGCTTTTCACAATACGTCTTCTGGATATGTATAAATGAAGGTATGAGTACCACTTTACAAAGTGCAGCCACCCTTGGAATACTGCATCCAGTTCTGGTCACCACACTATAAAAAAGATGTTGAGACTCTGGAAAGAGTGCAGAAACGGGCAACAAAGATGATTATGGGGTTGGAGGCTGAAACATATGAAGGAAAGTTACAGGAATTGGGTATGATTAGTTTTTAGAGAAAAGGGGAGACATGATAGCAGTGTTCCAATATTTGAGGGGCTCTTACAAAGACAGGGGGGGTCAAGCTATTTTCCAAAGCACCAGAAGGCAAGATAAGAAACAATAGATGGAAACTAACCAAGGAGAGAACCAACCTAGAACTAAGGAGAAATTTGCTAACGGTGAGAGCAATCAACCCATGGAACGATTTGCTTCCAGAAGTTGTGGATGCTCCATCGTTGGAGGCTTTTAAGAAGAGACTGGACAACCATTTGTCTGAAATGGTAGGGTCCCCTGCTTGAGCAGGGGATGGACTAGAAGATCTCCAAGGTCCCTTCCAACCCTGTGATTCTATGTTCTATGATTACCTGTGCTCAAGGTAGAAAACCTCCAAAGACCTTGACTCTATTATTCTGCGTCCTATGGATTTTTCCATTCTGTATTCACCAAGAAACCACCCATTTTAGCCAGCACAGATGGGGAAATGAACTTTTCCCCTTCCGTGTTTTTCAGCACCCGGAGAAGGAGGCCTTCCAAGGCCCAACTGATATTTTGGGAAAGGCTCCCCTTGGTGTGGTTGAGTTTTGGAAAGAAGTTTTGTCTTCGAGCAGAAACACAGCCAGAAAGTCTTGATTCACACAACGTGGCTTCGAATCCGAGGGACTCTGCTCTGCCTCCTTGGAGTTCTGCTTCTTCCCTAATAATCTAAAAATACCCGGATGTCTGTCCAAAACCAAAATTGGAGCATTCTTATTAATATGGAAATCTGCTCTGATGTTCCAATGATTTTCACAGGCAGATTTTCTTCTAGCAGAAATCCTGTCGTGCCTGCTGAGAATACACCCAAGTACAGGCCATTGACTTACCACAGTTTGTTTAGTGACCGTTCAAAGTTACAACGGCACTGAAAAAAGTGACTTATGACCTTTTTTCCCACTTACGACCATTGCAGTATCCCCCGTTATTTATTTATTTATTTATTTGTTTGTTTGTTTATTTATTTATTTATTTATTTGTTTGTTTGTTTGTTTATTTATTTGGAAGTTCTTCTATGCCGCCCTACTCCCTAAGGACTCGAATGTTTGACAACTGGTTCATATTTATGACGGTCGCAGTGTCCTGGGATCACGTGATCCCCTTTTGCGTCCTTCTGATAAGCAAAGTCAATGGGGAAGCCAGATTCACTTAACAACCATGTGACTAAGTTATCAACTGCAGCAATTGACTTAAGAACTATGGCGAGAAAGGTCATAAAATGGGGCAGAACTCAGTCAACAACTGTCTCGCTTAGCTACAGAAACCTTGGGCTCAATTGGGGTCATAAGTCGAGGACTACCTGTATTCAAACGACCTATTTTCACCCCGAACCACAGCCAAAAGATATCCCACCAAGGACTGTTTTGTGAGGCGGCCCACGTCTTCTCCTCACGACTCGACACAGGCAGCTTTGATTTATTTTTAGCTGCTCTCAAGGCAATTTTCCCAGTTCTCTTGCTCGCTGTTGCCACATAAAGAGATCTGGGACAATCTGCACAACGTTGGCAGTAACTCAGGCAGTGCCTGGGGTCTTCCCAGCTCCCACTGGAGACGTGCTTGGCTGCTCTGGGCCACGCCACTCCTCTGCGGTCACTGGACGGTTCCAGCCATGGCAGTCGGTCGCAGCAGAAAACAGATATTTTTTTTAACTTCCGGAGAACCCTAAAGGTGCTTGATCCAAGAAGCAACTTCAGTTAGAATTGAAGAAGCTTTTTGAATGAGAAGTAGAAGGAAGGAAGGAAGGAAGGAAGGAAGGAAGGAAGGAAGGAAGGAAGGAAGGGAGGGAGGGAGGGAGGGAGGGAGGGAGGGAAGGAGGGAGGAAGGAAGGAGGGAGGGAAGGGGGAAGGAAGGGAGGGAGGGAAGGAGGGAGGAAAGGAAAGGAAAGGAAGGGGAGGGAGGGAAGGAAGGAGGGAGGGAAGGAAGGAAGGAAAGGAAGGGGAGGGAGGGAGGGAGGGAGGAAGGAGAGGGAGGGAGGGAGGGAAGGAAGGAGGGAAGGAGGGAGGGAAGGAAAGAGGTAGGGAGGGAGGGAAGGAGGGAGGGAGGAAGGGGAGGGAGGGAGGAAAGGGAGGGAGGGAGGGAAGGAGGGAGGGAGGAAGGAAGGGGAGGGAAGGAGGAAAGGGAGGAAGGAAGGAGGAGAAGGGAGGGAGGGAGGGAGGGAGGAGGGAAGGAGGGAAGGAAGAAAGGAGGGAGGGAAGGAAGGAAGGAAGGAAGGAAGGAAGGAAGGAAGGAAGGAAGGAAGGAAGGAAGGAAGGAAGGAAGGAAGGAAGGAAGGAAGGAAAGTAAGTAAGTCCAGTTGCCTTCTGGAAAAATCACCTTTGCGACAACCATGATCTGGATGATTGAGAATCTCCACAGAACACATTGACTTAAAGCCAGAAATATTCTTGTTGGGGATTTTACCTGAAAAATATAGTAAGGGGAATGCATATCTAAGTATCAATGTATTAACTGCAGCCAGAATCGCATTTGCATAAAATTGGAAAAGTGAAGAGATCCCCACAGATGAGAATGTGACCAGGAAAATATTAGAATGTGCAGAAATGAATAGACTAACGCTAGCAATTAAGGGAAAAGAACAAACTGAATATTACATGACATGGGACTTATTTTATCAATGGTTAGATAACAAAAACGGAAGTTAGAAACAGGGAAACAAAAGAAAAAGATTAATGAAATAAAAAAGATACATTAAGAGAGAGAAGCAAACATGATTATTATGTTTAATATTATTATTTTAATATTATAGAATTAATGTTAATATAATGAATATTGCTGTAAATTCTGATTATTATTTTATAACCCAGACAACACACTGTTTAATTGAAGATGGAATTATTATATAAAAAAATAAAATAATTATTAAAAAGAAAAAGAGAATCTCCACAGAAGATCATGTAAGGTCATAAAATGAGGTTGGACTCATTTAATGACCGCAGTGCTTATCAACGGATGTTCTGCTCTCAATTGTGGTCATAAGCCGAGCACCACCTGTATAACTATCACTGTACCCAAACAACGCAATGCACTACTTACGTTTTATAATACATAATATATTAAAACAATATACAGAATAGTCCTCGACTTTCACCAGTTCATTTAGTGACCATTCCAAGTTACAACAGCACTGAAAACAGTGCCTGTTTTTCACACTTATGACCACTCACCGTCTGAAGGTTGACTCAGCCTTCCATCCTTCCGAGGTGGGTAAAATGAGGACCCAGATTGTTGGGGGCAATATAAATATATACATTGCTTAATGGTGTAAACCGCTTAGAGAGTGCTTGCACTGTGAGACGGTATATAAATCTCACAAAAATAAAAATAAATAAATAACACCCCCCCCCATGGTCACGTGATCAAAATTCAGGCGCTTGGCCACTGTCTCATTTTTATGACGGTTGCAGGGTGCCAGGGTCACGTGATCCCATTTTGCGACCTTCTGACAAGCAGAGTCAATGGGGAAGCCAGATTCACTTAACAACCACATTACTAACTTAACAGCTACAGCGATTCATTTAACAAATTTGGCAAGAAAGGTCGTAAAATGGGGCAAAGTCCCCTTGACAAATGTTTTGCTTCGCGATGGAAATGTGGGGCTCGATTGCGGTCATAAGTTGAGGACTACCTGTACTTCCAGAGAGACATTCCTCTGCAAAATGCCAAAGCAGGGCACTGCCAGGCGTCAGATGTCCGTGGGTTTGGTGCTTTTCTGGAAGGGCATTTGCCCTGTTCCTAAACATTTAGATTTATTATTAGAGTTGGAAGGGACCTTGTAGGTCATCTAGTCCAACCCCCTGCTCAAGCAGGAGTTCCTACACCATTTGAGACAGATGGCAGTCCAGTCTCTCCTTGAAGGTCGCAAGTGTTGGGGCTCTCACGACCTCTGCTGGCAAGCTGTTCCACTGGTTGATCGCTCTCACCGTCAGAAAGTTTCTCCTCACTTCCAGGTTGAATCTCTCCTTGGTCAGCTTCCATCCGTTATTCCTTGTTTGGCTTTCTGGTGCCATAGAGAACAGCCTGCCCCCCTCCTCTCTGTGGCATCCCCTCAAGTATTGGAACACTGCTTTCATGTCACCCCTGGTCCCATGTCTTTAGCAGTCTTTGGAAAGTGTGGTAGACACTCATTGAGAAAGGAAATGAGGCCCGGGGAATCCACCAAACTCTGTCCTTAAATTACCCCTCATTAAAGGACAGCATCACCCATCAGTCTTGCTCCCAAGGCAGAAGAGGGCTCTGTCATCCAAGCCAGCTTAATTATTCTGGCATCTTTTTCTGCCCAGTCAAGGGCGTGAGGAATAATATATATTATTGCAGCCAGTAATGTGCTCTTGATGGAAATTAAAACGATCCTATCGGGCACAATTAAAAAAATGCAAGACATATGTTGAATGTCTGAGTGTGCTACCCTGATGTTGTTACCTAGTTGGGTAATGAAATGTCTGCAAGAAAACAACCGGACTCAGAGAGTACCAAGGACCCTATATTCCTCCTCCTCCACTCCACAAACCCCACTCTCTTCCAGAACTGATGGTTTTATCTAGTGTGGTAATGAAATGTCTGCAAGAAAACAAACAAGCTCAGAGATGAAATTCAATGGTGAAAAAAGTAAGGTTTTACATTTAGGCAAGAAAAACAAAATGCACAGGTACAGTATATGTGGTACCTTGCTCAACAGTAGTAACTGTGAGAGGGATCTTGGAGTCCTAGTGGACAACCATTTAAATATGAGCCAGCAGTGTGCAGCAACTGCCAAAAAAGCCAACACAGTTCTAGGCTGCATTAACAGAGGGATAGAATCAAGATCACATGAAGTGTTAATACCACTTTATAATGCCTTGGTAAGGCCACACTTGGAATACTGCATTCAGTTTTGGTCGCCACGATGTAAAAAGGATGTTGAGACTCTAGAAAGAGTGCAGAGAAGAGCAACAAAGATGATTAGGGGACTGGAGGCTAAAACATATGAAGAACGGTTGCAGGAACTGGGTATGTCTAGTTTAATGAAAAGAAGGACTAGGGGAGACATGATAGCAGTATTCCAATATCTCAGGGGTTGCCACAAAGAAGAGGGGGTCAAGCTATTCTCCAAAGCACCTGAGGGTAGGACAAGAAGTAATGGGTGGAAACTAAACAAGGAGAGAAGCAACTTAGAAGTAAGGAGAAATTTCTTGACAGTTAGGACAATTAATCAGTGGAACAGCTTGCCTCCAGAAGTTGTGAATGCTCCAACACTGGAAGTTTTTTAGAAGATGTTGGATAACCATTTGTTTGAAGTAGTGTAGGGTTTCCTGCCTAGGCAGGGGGTTGGACTAGAAGACCTCCAAGGTCCCTTCCAACTCTGTTGTTGTTGTTGTTATTATTATTATTATTATTATTATTATTATTATTATTATTATTATTATTATTATTATTATTATATCACCAAGGACTCCACATTATTCCTCCTCCTCCTCCTCCTCCTCCTCCTCCTCCTCCTCCTCCTCCTCCTCCTCCTCCTCCTCCCAAACTCCACACTCTTCCAGAACTGATGATGTTACCTACTTTGGTAATAAAGCGTCTTCAAGAAAACAACCAAGCTCAGAGAGCACCAAGGAACCCTCATTTCAACCCTGAGCTACAAATATTCTCCTCCATTGATATTTTATACCTATTTTGTTAAAACATGATGCAACAACTGTGTCCCTAATTTAACAACTGCAAGGATTCCCTTAACCACGGTGACAAGAAAGGTGGTAAAATGGGGCAAGACTCACTTAACAGCCTTGCCTAGCAACGGAAATATTTGGCTCCACTGTGGTCCTAACTTAAGGGCCACTTGTAAATGGTTTTTGTCCTTCGATGTTTACGGAAAGGAAAAACTCGGTTGCTCTGGTTGGTTTTGATCCCTGCGTCAGAAAATGACGAAAGGGGTTTGCCCGGATCCTCCGCTGAATGACTGCGATTGCAGAATCTGAAGCCCGCATAAAGGAGGAAGAAAGCCACAACATCCTCTTTCTGAAGCCACATTTGCAAACTTCTTCCTGTGCAAAGGCAACCTTCTCCGATGGAGCGACAGAGACAGTCGCCATGGAGACGGAAACCTCTGAAGCACAACCAGCAAAGGATTCCCACTGAAGAAGACTGCGATCTTGGCAACCGAGGGAACTGCAGGGTCTGTGTTCTGACCCAGCTCCCCAAACACGACAAACTCTCTGACGTGAATTCAAAAGATTCCTTTATTAGGAGTGCTGGCAGCTCTGGCAAAAAGTTTCTCTCGCAGGCTAACAAGTCTGTCCGGCAGGGAGATGAATAGCTGTCTGCCACATCTATTCATCTCCGCCCCCTGCCTTTTATCCCCAGAGCTAGGGTGGGGCTTCGCTAGCAGTGGTGGCTCTTCCATCCCAAGGACCAGCCCATAGATTTCCACTGCTCTCCTCTCTTCTGCCTTCTGCGCATCCACACCTCAGGCACTGGACCCAGCTGTTCCTCCTCTTCCTCATCATCCACCTCCAGACCTGGGGGCTGTTGACTCTCCATCTGAGGGCTGACGGATGGCCCAGGCTTCATCTTTGTCTTTCTCTCTCTGCCAACTCCATTCCCTCTCCCCCCTCGGAGCTCCCAGGTTGTCCTGATGCTGACCCTGACTCCCACGCCTCCTCCTCCTCTGATTCGGCTGCTGGAGGGCCCGGCAGCCAACAGGCCACAACAGTCTGGTCCAAAAAGCTGGATGGTGGCCAACACCATGCAATCCAAGTGCTGCCTTTTCCTCCCCCACTTTGACAGGTAGTCCTCGATGTACGACCACAATTTTGAGCCCAAAATTTATGTCATTAAGTGAGATTTGTTAAGTGAGTTTTGCCACTTTTTTTTGTTAAGTGAATCACTGCAGTTATTAAATTAGTCACACAATTGTTAAGTGACTCTGGTTTCCGCGTTGATTTTGCTTGTGAGAAGGTCGCAAAAGGAGATCACATGACCCCGGGACACTGTGACCGTCATAAATGTGAGTCAGTTGTCAAACAACCAAATATAAATCAGGATGCTACTACGTGGGGATGCTACTATCAGAGGTGGGTTTCTCCCGATTCGGACTGGTTTGCCAGAACCGGTAGCAAACCGCTGGTGATGTCACGATGACATCATGGAACTAGTTCTGTTGGTGCCAGTCTGCCATCTTTTTTGGGGGGGGGAAATGTTTTTGAAATGTTTTTTTTTAAATTTCTGATTTCTGATTTTTTCTGATTTTTTTTCTTCTGCGCATGCACAGAAGCTGAGTTTCCGGCACTGCACATGCACCGCCATCTTGTTTTTGGCTCCTTTTTTTTGAATTTTTTTAAAAAATTTGACACTACGCATGTGTGCACGCGCACGAAGCGCACACATGGCCATGCGGCATGGCCACGCGGCGCGGGAGGAAGCAAACCGGCGGCGAGGTAAGTTACAACCCATCCCTGGCTACTATGGTCATAAGTGTGAAAAATAGTCATAAGTCACCATTTTCAGCGACGTATCTTGTAAATGCACATGAGTACACATATACACACACAAATATATATACAGGTAGTCCTTGACTTACAACAGGTCATTTGGTGACAATTCAAAGTTACAACAGCACCCAAAAAAGTTACTTATGACATAAAATGAGGCCAAACTCACTTAACGTCTTGATTAGCAATGGAAATGTGGGGCTCAATTGTGGTCGTAAGGTAAGGTGTACACGCACCCAGTGGTGGGTTGCTACCAGTTCGCCCTGGATCGGGTGAACCGGTAGTGGCGGGGGCGGGAGGCTCCGCCCACCTGCCTGGATGTCTCTGCGCATGCTCAGAAGTGCTGCACATGCACGCGTATACTCCCAATAGCAAACCGGTAGCAAAGATCATTGAAACCCACTACAGGCACATAATCACACCTTCCATGCAACTGAAAGGGGAATATCCTGCTTAAGTGATTCTTAGCCAAAAAAAAGGGAAAACTGATCCTTGCCCTAATTTCTCCTGCATGGCACATTTTTGCAAGTGAAGTCAAAAAAAGTATATTGTTGTTGGAGAGACTGCAGTTCTCCAGGAGGTTTAACATTTTCCTAATGTCAAAGAGGTTTCATAATGAATTCCTGACTTTCACATTCTTTGGTCTCTACGTTCCCATTTCCAAAAAGCGGCTTTTCCTTGCCTTCCTGCTTTTGTGTTTTAGCAGCTGGTTCCTATTCTTTTTTTTTTTCCAGACGGGGCAAGCTGAACGTGCCAGAAACATTTCCTAAGCGATGATTTATTTAAAAATGTAGGACAGACTGGAATTCGGTGGAGGCTGATCACTTGCAAACCGTCCCTGGAGCGTTTCGCTCAGTGGTGAAATCCAAATTTTTTTACTACCGGTTCTGTGGGGCGTGGCTTGGTGGGCGTGGCAGGGGAAGGATATTGCAAAATCTCCATTCCCACCACTCTGGGGCCAGCCAGAGGTGGTATTTGCCAGTTCTCCAAACTACTCAAAATTTTTGCTACCGGTTCTCCGAACTACTCAAAATTTCCACTACCGGTTCTTCAGAACCTGTCAGAACCTGCTGGATTTCACCCCTGGGTTTCGCTGCTTGTTTCCTTTTGCGATAATCTCATGATTTTAAAATGTTGTAAGTACCCAAATAGACAAAAACTGTGCCATGTTGGATTTGATTACAGATTAACAGATTACAGATTAAGAGTTGGAAGGGACCTTGTAGGCCATCTAGTCCAACCTGCCGCCCAAGCAGGAGACACTACACCAGTGGTTCCCAACCTTTTTTTGGCTATGCCCCATCTAAGCATCTCTAAAATCCTGATTCCCCCCCCCCATGACATATAATTCTTACTATTCAAAAAGTGAACTCACGCGGACGAAGACTAAAAGGTCATTAACTTGGTTTATAAAAGACTCCAATTGCCCCCATTAAAAATCAAATTGGCCTTCTGTGGGGCATGGGCCCCATGTTGGGAACCACTGCCTGCCCTACACCATTTCTGACAGATGGCAGTCAAATCTCTTCTTGAAAGCATCCAGTGATGAAGCTCCCACATATTTCCGAAGGCAACTTCTGTTCCGTTGGTTGATTGTTCTCACTGTCAGAAAGTTCCTCCTTATTTCTAGGTTGAATCTCTCCTTGTTCAGTTTCCATCCATTATTCCTTGTCTGGCCTTCAGGTGCTTTGGAAAATAGCTTGACCCCCTTCCTCTCTGTGGCAGCCCCTCAAATATTGAAACACTGCTATCATGTCTCCCCTAGTCCTTCACTTCACTAGACTAGCCAGGCCCAATTCCTGCAACCGTTCATTGTATGTTTTAGCCTCCAGTCCCCTAATCATCCTGGTTGCTCTTCTCTGCACTCTTTCTAGAATCTCAACATATTTATCTATCTATCTATCTATCTATCTATCTATCTATCTATCTATCTATCTATCTATCTATCTATCTATCTATCTATCTATCTATTTATTTATTATATAAACTTGATATTATATAAACTTGATATTAAGCTTTGAAATTTTATTTCTGTTTTCCTTTTTAGGTTTTTCTTACTGCTTTAATTTGTAAAAATGAAGTGTTTTAATATTGTGTGTGACCAGCCATACGCTAAATAAATTTATTTATTTATTTTTATTTATTTATTTATTTTGTCAACACATGTACAAGATAACAGGTATGTTATAAACATAAACAAAAGCAAAGTATGTATAGGTAAAATTTGACAATAGGACAGAAGGACAGGGACGGTAGGCACAATGGTGCGCTTATTCACGCCCCTTACAGACCTCTTAGGAATGGGGTGAGGTCGATAGTAGACAGTCTAAGGTTAAAGTTTTTGGGGTTTATAGTGTGGTGACCAAAACTGGATGCAGTATTCTAGGTGTGGTCTTACTAAGGCTTTCTAGAGTGGTATTAGTACCTCACTTGATCTTGATTGGATCCTTCTGGATTTTCAGGGATCCAGTTATTGCATGAGAGAACGAGTAAGGAGAGAAGCTGCTCACTGTGGTCCTGTGTGAGAACAGAAATGCCTTCTGTTAGTAGCGCTCACTAACACAAACTGGCTTATAAAGCCTGTGGAGATTCTCAGTCATCCAGGTCATAGTTGTCTCAAAGACTCTTTTCTTCTCAAAAGGCAAGTGGACTGTTTTTTCCTCGAGGAGGAAGAAGAAGAAAACATTTCCCTTCTCATCCAAGAAGCTTCTTCAGTTCTGATGGTGGGGATGTTGGAAGGAAAGGTACTGACAGTTGAGACGGGATGGCGGGTGGGGGGGATGGAAGGATAGGATGTTGCCAGAGGTAGCCTATTCTGGCACAGATCAGTGTGCAAAAGTTGTGCGTTTCTTTTGAGTAGCAGCCAAGGGCTGGAGAAAGGCTGTCTCTTGAAAAGGACTTCAACATCCCAAATATGTGGCCAGGCGTCACACCCATTTCCTCTGTTCAATTGTAAAAGAAGACAACTCGGCCAAACATTTCCTTTGGCTTTTACAGTCCCAGGAAATCTGTGTTGCAAATGTCATCAGTAGGTTCTCGCTTTGTGCTTCTGAAATGTCAATCCATCAACAGGAACATTGCAAGCTTTTTCTTCCCTCAGATAGGGCATGTGTCAAAGATGTATTTTTGGAACGTCTCCAGATCATGGGTCAATAGACTATCCGCTGTTTTCTCCAACAAAGAAAGTCGTGGTTTTGTTTTTCCCTCCTGAGACCTGATTTGAACGGAATATGGTTTACTATTTCACCGAGGAATCCTGATTATAGTTGGTGAAGGGATAAAATAAAACCGCCAATTTCCCTTCGGGAACAAGTGCAAACTGATAACTCACACCAATTTGAGTTGCTTCTTCTTCAGATTAAGAGTTGGAAGGGACCTTGCAGGTCATCTAGTCCAACCCCCTGCCCAAGCAGGAGACCCTACACCATTTCTGAAAGATGGCAATCCAGTCTCTTCTTGAAAGCCTCCAGTGATGAAGCTCCCACAACTTCCGAAGGCAACTTTTGTTCCGTTGGTTGATTGTTCTCACTGTCAGAAAATTCCTCCTTATTTCTAGGTTGATTCTCTTTTTGTTCAGTTTCCATCCATTATTCCTTGTCTGGTTCGGGTCGGGGTGAAATGCTACCGGTTTGGCCCGGTTCGGGCATACTGGTAGCGGTGGCTGCCGGTGGTTCGGAGAACCAGTAGCGGCGGTCACACAAGGCTCCGTCCACCCGCTTGGACATTGCCATTTTCTTTTTCTTTTACCCTCTGCGTATGCGCAAAATCTTCTGTGCATGCGTAGAGGGTGAAAAAACACGTATGATGGTGGTATGCGCAAAGCATGCACTTCCAAACCGGTAGGGAAGGTAAGTAGATTTAACCGCTGCTTCAGGTGCTTTGGAAAATAGCTTGACCCCCTCCTCTCTGTAGCAGCCCCACAACTATTCCACAATTGCTCCACAACTGCACTGGGGAGATTGCTCTCTCTCTCTTGTTTTTTTTTTTTTTTGCATATTGAACGGTTTTGGTGTTTTAACTTTTCTCCCCTCCTGATTAGCAATGGCCAAAAAAGATCAGGTTTCCGCCAGAGAAAGCTGGCCCTTGGTGGAGTAGCATATTCATTAGCGGTTTTTGCAGAAGTGGATTAATCAAAAGCAGCTGTTGACGTGGGTGGGCCCGTTGGCATCAGCCACTGCGCTGCCTTTCGAGGGCTGAATTATCCTTAATGTGCCTTCTTCCACTGTTGGAGATTGATTAGAATAATGGAAGGCAAAATATGTAACTGTATTAATCGTGGCAGAACGTGAGCATCACGTAAATCCTAGGAAACAGTTAACCAGGAAGGAAGGCAGGAGAAGGCAGGTGGATTTGGAATGCCAGCCACTGTGAAATCATCTTGTAAAAAATCTGTACCACAGCAACTGCTCTTCCTTTTGAATTTAAAACAGAAAGTCTGGGAAGGAACGGGAATGTCTACAACAACTATCAATAAAATACCTTCGTCTTGAATCCATAAACATGGGGCATTATCCGCTGGGAATGTCCTTTGCAAACAAAACGTGTTTCAGAAAGGAGATTAAGACTTGTCACTCAAGGACTTGGTTACAAAATTCTGAATTTTTTTCAGTCTGTCACATTGACTTGGCAGCCCAGAATTATTGGTGCATTCACAACAATATTTGCCTGTTACGGCTTAATTCCAGGAGGAAAAAGCAAGCTATGTAGTTCTAAGTCCTCAACTTACAACTATTGGTTTAGTGAGAATAGGAATAGGAATAGGAATAGGAATAGGAATAGAATAGAATAGAATAGAATAGAATAGAATAGAATAGAATAGAATAGAATAGAATAGAATAGAATAGAATAAAGCTGGAAGGGACCTTGGAAGTCTTCTAGTCCAACCTCCTGCTCAAACAGGAGATCTTACACCATTCTAGACAAGTGATTGTCTAGTCTCTTCTTAAAAACCTCCAGTGATGGAGCACCCACAATTTCTGCAGGCAAGCTGTTCCACTAGCAGCCGCTCAAATACTGTCTTCACTGTTAGGAAGTTTCTCCTTAATTCCAGGTTGCTTCTCTCATTGATTAGTTTCCAACCATTGTTTCTTGTCCTGCCCTCCGGTGCTTTGGAGAATAAATTGACCCCCTCTTCTTTGTGGCAGCCCCTCAAATACTGGAAGACTACTATCATATCCCCCTTAGTCCTTCTTTTGTTTAGACTAGCCAAGGCCAAATCCTGCAGCCGTTCTTCATATATTTTAGTCTCCAGACCTTTGATCATCATGGTTGCTCTTCTCTGAACTTTTTCCAAAGTCTCAACGTCTTTTTTGTAGAATGGGGACCAAAATTGGTTGCAGTATTCCAGGTGTGGTCTTACTAGGGTTTTATAAAGTGGTAGTAATACTTCATGTGATCTTGATTTGGGACTCGGCAGCCCAGAATTATTGGTGCATTCACAATAATATTTGCCTGTTACGGCTTAATTCCAGGAGGAAAAAGCAAGCTATGTAGATATAAGTAGTCCTCAACTTACAACTATTGGTTTAGTGATATTTGAAGTTACAACTGCACTGGAAAAAAGTGACTTAGGGCCATTTTTCACACGTACGACCATTGCAGCATCCCCATGGTCACAAGATCAAAATTTGGAACCTTGGCAGCTGGCTCATATTTATGAAAGTTTATTTATTTATTTATTTATTTATTTATTTATTTATTTATTTATTTATTTATTTATTTATTTATTTATTTATTTATTTATTTATTTATTTATTTATTTATTTATTTATTTATTTATTTATTTATTTATTTGTCAAACGTGTATAGGGTAGTAGTTGTTTGTATAAACATAACATAAGTAAAAAGTACCGATAATAGAGGACAATAGGACAGTAGGACAGGGACGCACTAACAACATATTAACAACAACAGAGTTGGAAGGGACCTTGGATGTCTTCTAGTTCAACCCCCTGCCTAGGCAGGAAACCCTACACTACTTCCGACAAATGGTTATCCAACATCTTCTTTAAAACTTCCAGTGTTGGAGCATGCACAACTTCTGGAGGTAAGCTGTTCCACTGATTAATTGTTCTAACTGTCAGGAAATTTCTCCTTAGTTCTAAGTTGCTTCTCTCCTTGTTTAGTTTCCACCCATTGCTTCTTGTCCTGCCCTCAGGTGCACTGACTCACTTAAGACTCTGTCTTGCTTAGCATCAGAAATTTTGGGCCCAATTATGATAATTTTTATTTATTTATTTATTTATTTTATTTGGAAGTTCTTCTATGCCGCCCTACTCCCTGAGGACTCAGGGCGGCGTACAGCATTTTAAGAAACACCAAAGAAATCATTAAAAACAATTTAAAAACAATTAAAAGAAACATATAATCATACATTGAGGACTACTGGTACCCAAGAGAGACTGGGGATGGTGATGATGATGATGATGATGATGATGATGATGATGATGATGATGTGTGTGTGTGTGTGTGTGTGTGTGTGTGTGTGTGTGTGTGTGTGTAAAAATCACATGGTTGTGGCCGTCACCTTGATTTTTTGACCTCCACCAGACCTGCCTGACTGTCTGGATATTTCTACACTGGATCTATTTTTCATATCGTTTATTCAGAATTTCTCTTGTTTTCTTAGGGTGATTGTCTTTCTCCAGGAATTCTTGCTGGTTGATTTTTCTCTCTCTCTCTCTAATAACACTGAACTTCTCTAGTTCCACCCTGACCTTATTTGCCTCTCATCCCACTCAGAGTTGCTTTTTCTTGCAAGAATAAGTTAGATCCTTTCTACATGTTCTTCTCAAAACGTTTCTTCAACTTTGGAGTGCTCTCACCATACTTTTTGCTCTGCTCCTATAGCCGTGATGGTGAACCTATGGCACGCGTGCCACAAGTGGCATGCGGAGCCATATCGGTAGGCACACGAGCTCTTATTTGACAAATAAATATGATAAATACTGGTACCCTCGACTTACAATAAATAGTTCATTTAGTGACCGTTCAAAGTTACAACGGCACTGAAACAAGTGACTTATGACCGTTTTTCAGAGTTATGACTTTTGCAACATCCCCATGGTCATCTGATCAAAACTCAGATGCTTGGCAACTGGTTCATATTTATGACCGTCGCAGTGTCCCGGGGTCACGTGATCCCCTTTTGGGATCTTCTGATGAGCAAACTCAATGGGGAAGCCAGATTCATTTAACAACCGGGTTACTAACTTATCCACTGCAGTGATTCACTTAACAACTGGGGTGAGAAAGGTTGTAAAATGGTGTAAGACTCACTTAACAAATGTCTCACTTAACAACAGAAATTTTGGGCTCAGTTGTGGTCGTAAATTGAGGACTATTTATTTATTTATTTATTTATTTATTTATTTATTTATTTATTTATTTATTTATTTATTTATTTATTTATTTATTTATTTTGTCAAGCATGTATAACATAACAGATATAAGTATAAACATGTTTATGAATACATGAAATGGATACAAATAAATGGGGACATTAGGACAGGGATGATAGGCACGCTTGTGCGCTTATGCACGCCCCTTACAGACCTCTTAGGAATGGGGTGAGGTCAACATTAGACAGTGTAAGGTTAAAATTTTGGGGATTTGGGGAGGAAACCACAGAGTCAGGTAGTGAGCTCCAGGCATTGACCACTCTGTTGCTGAAGTCGTATTTTCTGCAATCGAGTTTGGAGTGGTTTACCTTAAGTTTGTATATATTGTGTGCTTGTGTATTGTTGTGGTTGAAGCTGAAGTAGTCATTGACAGGTAGGACATTGTAGTGGATAATTTTATGTACTACGCTTAGGTCAGACCGAAGGCGCCGTGGCTCTAAGTTGTCTACTGCACATTAGAATTTAAAAAGTTATCTTCTCTAATTGGGGCCTCTGACTGCTGTTAAAAAATAAACCCCAAAAAGGATCTTGCAATTCTAAAAGGCATGATCGCCATAACATGCTGTTGGGTGATGAGTTTCACTCATTCACATCTCTAGATCAGTGCAAGCTTCCCACAAAATATTGAATGGCTTTTCAATTTCACTCACCGTCATTGTGGTTGCAAATGACTTCTAATACAGGTAGTTCTAGGCTTACAACAGTTCAAAGTTACGATGACACTGAAAAAAGTGAATTATGACCATTTTTCACAACTATGACCGCTGCTGCGGCATCCCCAGGGTCACGTCACATGGTCAAAATTCAGATGCTTGCAGTGGGGTCATGTCAGTGGTGGGTTCCTACCAGTGCGGTCTACTCTATAGCACCGGTAGCGGCCCGCTGGTGACGTCACAGTACCGGTGCGGTCGGTTGCCGGTGCCTGGGTGCCGCCATTTAAAAAACTTTTTTTAATTTTTTTTTAAAAAATTCTTCTGCGCATGCCCAGAAGCCGAGTTTCTGGCACTGCTCATGCGCTGCCTTCCTATCTCACAGTGAGTCCAAGCAGGGGAGGATGGCTGAGGGAGTGCGTGAGACGCTGAAAGAATGGGCGGCAGGACCTATCTCAGTTCCCCTCCCTTCAGCAGTCCGAGAAGCCACGCCCACCCAGTCACATGGCTGGTAAGCCACACCCACAAAATAAGCCACGCCCACAGAGTGGCAGTAAAAAAATTAGGAACCCGCCCCTGGGTCATGTGATCTCCTTTTGGGACTTCTGACAAGCAAAGTCAGTGGGGAATCCAGATAACAATCACGTTACTAAGTGAACAACTGCAGTAGTTCACAACAACTGTGGCAAGAAAGGTTATTGATGCCAACTCACTTAAGTGTCTTGCTTATCAACAGAAAATGTGGGCTTAATTGGGGTTGTAAGTTGAGTATCTTTTGTCTCCACCCATGCCTAATACCTGCTTTCCTCTATGATAAATTATAGCCAGTGTCATTGCTTTCCCAAACTTGCTTTTGTAGAAACAAAATATTTTTGTAGAAACAAAATATTTAAAGCTGCTGTTTTAAGTCTTGCCCCATCATTACTCCTACATTCAAATATACTATTTCTTTACTTGGTTTAAAATCAATTCCCGTCAAATATAAGCTCTAAGGGATCAATGCTAAATTTCCTGACAAACAGACCAAGAGCTTTTCTTGGCATTACAGTCTGAATTTTAATAGGCAGATTGCAAGCCAAAAGTCTCATTTTGTATAACCTTTAAGCATCCTAAGAGAACGAGAGGAAATGAATGAACCAATTAGCTGTTTGAAATAAGAAATATTACATTTGCTCACTGTTTACGCTAGAAATGTTTGCTTCTTTGTTCTTCTCCACTCAGGGTCAATGCCATATCAAACAGACATGCACACATAGGTATAACCCCTGTGCATAATGTGGTTAATGTGGTTAATGTTAGTTACATTAAATGTAACACGGTATATTTCTATTAATATAAGTAAAAACTATAGATTTAAAAGGCTATATAGATAATACGGATATAGTTGTTTATTATGGTAAAAAAAATGTAACTTAAATTATGTAAAGTTCCGAGGATAGCTTATTGGAGTTAGGGGCTAAACAGAAAAGCCCAAAATGTTTATTTGTTGTTGTGTATGTCACTGTTGTATTGTTGTATAGTTTTGTGTATTTAATTAAAAAAATAAAAAAATATTTAAAAAAACTTCAACTTTTAAAAAATGGTTTGATTAACTGAATTCAACGTTAAAAAACACATTACACAAAATTATTTTTAAAAGGAAACAAAAAACTATAAAGAAAGAAAAACAGATAGGGAATATATTAATGGATGCACATACATATATGAAAATTCTACATGAATATTTCAATAAATGGTGGCTGTCTTCCATTATAAATATCCATCGCTGTTCTGTGCCAATAAGCCATTTGTGTTGCTAATAACATCAGTCTGCAAACCAGGACTGCTGCAATTAATATTTTGAAGAGAGACAATAATGTTGAGACTCGTCACGCAGATTTTTAAGTACATTTCAGTAAGCATACTGAGTTCCTTCCTGGAACAAAATAAGCCAGATACAAAACAATAACCAAGTACGGCTTCTGACTCTTCATCTGGGAGAAAATCTATGCAGAAATCCTTTTTTTTGTAAACATTGCAGCCTTCACAATAACAGAATAACGAAGTTGGAAGGGACCTTGGAGGTCTTCTAGTCCAACCCCGTGCTCAAGCAGGAGACCCTGGCCTATACCATTTCAGACAAATGGCTGTCCAAATCTGTTCCTCCAGTGATGAAGCACCCACAATTTCTGAAGGCAAGCTGTTCCACTGGTTAAAGTTCTTACTGTTAGTTAGGAAGTTTCTCCTTAGTTTTAGATTGCTTCTCTCTTTGTTCAGCTTCCATCCATTGTTTCTTGTCTTGCCTTCTGGTGCTTTGGAAAATAAATTGACCCCCTCTTCTTTGTGGCAGCCCTTCAAATATTGGAAGACTGCTATCATGTTACCCAAGTCCTTCTTTTCCCCAGATTAGACATACCCATTTCCTGCAACTGTTCTTCATATGTTTTAGCTTTCAGCTCCCCAGTCATCTTTGTGGCTCTTCAAACATCATGGACTGAGCCCCATGGAGTCAGGTCCACCTCCTACCATTGACCTGCACTCTATTTTCCCACTGAATTAATAATCAAAGTTGATTAGATCTATTCTTCACTGACATCAGCTAATCTAGTTACGTCTTGAACATCTGAATAGTGGATGGAAACTGAACAAGGAGAGATTCAACCTAGAAATAAGGAGGAATTTTCTGACAGTGAGAACAATCAACCAATAAAACAAAATGCCTTCAGAAATTGTGGGAGCTTCACCACTGGAGGTTTTCAAGAAGAGACTGGACTGCCATCTGTCAGAAATGGTGTAGGGTCTGCTTGGTTGGGCTAGATGACCTACAAGGTCCCTTCCAACTCTGTTAATCTGTAATCTATAACCTTATCTAATGTGACTCTCATTGGGATGAGTGGACCTAAATGGATCCTAATAATAGACTTAAACCCTGAAGCATTCCCTCCCCACCCCGTGCTCTGAAACCTAAACCCACATCCTTTTCACTAGAAGATATCATATATCAGTACTCGTCTCCTTAAATCTGTTTTCCTTTTCAAATTTATATGGCATTCACTTGGTTTCCAAAGGTTTGCAGTTTGTTATGGTTGGTACTGAATTAAAACAAACTATGTGTGATACTTCTTGAATCTCACATAGATTCCTTCCAACTAAGCTCTCTTTTCTTTACAATATTTATATAGAGTATTTATATTTGGTATTATAGAGATCCAATTTAGAAGAAAGGACAAATTTTCTGCCAGTAAGAACAATTAATCAGGGGAACAGTTTGCCTGCCAGAGTTATAGGGGTGCTCCATTGCGGCAGGTTTTCAAGAGAAGACCGGACAACCATTTCACCAGGAATGGTGAAGACTGGACAACCATTTCACCAGGATAATATAAGGTTTCTTTCCTTGAGCATGGGGTTAGACTAGAAGACCTCTGAGGTCTCTTCCAGCCCTGTGATTCTAGGTTCTATTTAACTAATATCTCAGGATAACCTGGGCAAGCTTTCAACAAAATCTCGAGGTCCTTGTTGAAAAAAATGGGACACAAATGAAACCAAGACCTTTATTCAGTTCTCTGCCAAAACATTTTTAGAAGCCCGAGACAGCTTTTCATTATCCTAACAATTCTCCAAGGTAGTTTAGGATGAACAAGACCTAAATAATCCAAGTCTGATTTTCAAAATTCATGGCAGTGTTAACTAGATAGACAGATAGATACTATTACCTTTCCGGTATTTTCAGGACGTTTTGGACATAAATGCAGGTAGTCTTCAACTTACAACCATTTGTTTAGTGACTGTTTGAAGTTCTAATGGCACTTTAAAAAGTGACTTGTGACCATTTTTCACAGCTTTGCAGCATCCCCATGGTCACGTGATCAAAATTCGGACAACTTGGCAACTGGCATGTATTTATGACGGTTGCAGTGTACTGGCGTCATGTGGTCACCTTTGGTAACCTAATAAGCAAAATCAATGGGGGAGCCAGATTCACGTAATAGCCAAGTTGCTAACTTTAACAAATTAACAGATTAACAGAGTTGGAAGGGACCTTGCGGGTCATCTAGTCCAACCCCCAACAACCCAAGCAGGAGACCCTACACCATTTCTAACAGATGGCTGTCCAGTCTCCCCTTGAAAGCCTCCAGTGATGAAGCTCCCACAACTTCCGAAGGCAACTTCTGTTCCATTGGTTGATTGTCTTCATTGTCAGAAAATTCCTCCTTATTTCCAGGTTAAATCTCTCCTTGATCAGTTTCCATCCATTATTCCTTGTCTGGCCTTCGGGTGCTTTGGAAAATAGCTTGACCCCCCCCTCCCAGTGGTGGGTTCCTACCAGTGCGGTCCACTCTATAGCACCGGTAGCAGCCCGCTGGTGACGTCACAGTACCGGTGCGGTCGGTTGCTGGTGCCTGGGCACTGCCATTTTTAAAAAAAAATATTTTTTAAAAAAAAATTTCTTCTGCGCATGCCCAGAAGCTGAGTTTGCGGCACTGCTCATGTGCTGCCTTCCTACCCCACAGTGAATCCAAGCAGGGGAGGATGGCTGCGGGAGCATGTGAGATGCTGAAAGAACGGGCGGCAGGAGCTATCTCCATTCCCCTCCCTTCAGCAGTCCGAGAAGCCATGATGATCCTAGGCCAGTGATGGCGAACCTTTTTTCCTTCGGGTGCCGAAATAGTGCGTGTGCGCACTGTTGCACGCGCATGTGTGCCCACACCCATAATTCACTTGCCCCACCCCCCTGCACAAGCGTGCATTTCCCGACTTCCAGTGGACCTGGTGGGCCCGTTTTTCACCCTCCCCAGGCTCCAGAGGCTTTCTTGGAGCTTGGGGAGAGCGAAAATGTTCCCCCCGCCACCCTGGAGGCCCTCCGGAGGCCAAAATCGCCCTCCCAAAGCCTCCGTGCGAGCCAAAAATCAGCTGGCAGGCACACACATGCGCACTGGAGCTGAGCTGGGGCAATGGCTCGCGTGCCGGTAGATATGGCTCTGCGTGCCACCTGTGGCACCCGTGCCATAGGTTCGCCATCACTGTCCTAGGCATTTTTGCACGTTTGAGGCTTCTCGAGCTGCTGAGGGGAGGGGGAATGGGCAGCAGGACCTATCTCAGTTCCCCTCCCTTCAGCAGTCCGAGAAGCCACGCCCACCTGGTCAATGGCTGGCAAGCCACACCCACAAAATAAGCCACAGAGTGGTAGTAAAAAAATTAGGAACCCGCCCCTGCCACCTCCTCTCTGTGGCAGCCCCTCAAATATTGGAAGACTGCTATCCTGTCTCCCCTGGTCTTTCTCTTCACTAGACCAGCCATGCCCAGTTCCTGCAACCATCGTATGTTTTAGCCTCCAGTCCCCTAATCATGTTGGTTGCTCTTCTCTGCACTCTTTCCAGTCTCAACATCTTTTTTATAGTGTGGTGACCAAAACTGGATGCATTATTCTAGGTTTGGTCTTACTAAGGCTTTCTAGAGTGGTATTAGTACCTCACTTGAACTTACCAACAAGTATGGCAAGAAAGGTCATAAAAAGGAGGACAATTCACTTTACTGTCTTGCTTCACAAGATAAATTTTGGTCGTAAGTAGAGAACTATCTATACTATGCAATTCCTATGTAAGCTGTCAACTAACTGCAGCCCCAAACATCTGGAGGTCATAGGAGTGAGTAAGGGGGTGAATGTTTAATCCAACTTCCCCTTTATAAATTTCCGCTCTGTTGTCTGTTCCTTCCGGGATGAAAGCATGCCGTTGTTCTTCCAGCTGGACACAGACCCCCCCTTTATAAATGCATATTTCTCCCTTTTGCCCAGAGGCCTCCATGTAATCATTAATTTTTATTGACAAAAATCTGCACACTGTTTCAATCTAACAAGACCAGTTATTAAATAATATGGATTCTCTCCCTTAATTGGGAGTGCCTGATGGAAGAATGCTTGCTTGTGGTATCTGACCCCCTTTGGCACAAGAAGCTCATTTAGGGGTCCTGAATATAAAGCCCCCCTCTACTCCTCAGGGACCAAGGACTGGGAACCCCATCTCTCTCTCTCTCACTCCTGTGGAGCCCCCTCCATAATTCAGGGCATCAGAAGGAGTGTCTCCTATTACAATACATTGGCCTTCATCCTGTGAAAAGGGCCCCTTATTTTGGGGTGCTGAAGCTAAGCTCTTTCCTTGAATGTTCCTTCTGGACTGCTGCCATCATAAGCACCCCCCCCCCATTTTTCATAGGTGTTCAGTTGTCCACAAAGCCATTATTTTGGAGGGGTTAATAATATTTCCCCCCTTATTTCTGGGTGCTGAAGCTTAGATCTCTCCTTGGATGCTCCCTCCTGCCTGCTGCTATTGTATGGGGTGCTCAGTGATATGGGGGTGCCCCATTATTTAGGTCTGCTTCACACTGTGAACCCCTTTGAGCACTCACTCCTACCTGCACCCCAGGACACTCCCATTATTCAGGGGTGCTTCATAAGGTGATCTGCTCCGGCCCCCTGCCTGACCCCAAGACACCCCCCCCCCTTACTCAAGAGTTTGGCTGCATGGAAAAACACCTTAGGGGTGTCTATGAACCCCTTATTCAGCTTGAACTGCCCGGCCCCTAGGATTTTCTCATTATTCGAGGTGATTAATACTGTGAGGGGCCCTTGATGCTCTCTGAGCTTGCTGGTTTTCTTGCAGAGGTTTCATTACCTAAACTAGGCAACATCATCAGTGCACTCCAATCCTTTGCAGAACTGATGATGTTACGTAGCTGGGTCATGAAACGCTTGTATGAAAACCATCAAGCTCAGAGAGCACCAAGGACACCATACTCCTCCTCCTCCTCACTGCATACCCCACCCTTTTCTAGCACTGATGATGTTGTCTAGTTGGGTCATGAAACGTCTGCAAGAAAACAAGCAAGCTCAGAGAGCACCAAGGACGTTGTTGTTGTTGTTGTTGTTGTTGTTGTTGTTGTTGTTGTTGTTGTTGTTGTTGTTGTTGTTGTTGTTGTTGTTGTTGTTGTTGTTGTTGTTGTTGTTGTTGTTCTTCTTCTTCTTCTTCTTCTTCTTCTTCTTCTTCTTCTTCTTCTTCTTCTTCTTCTTCTTCCTCCTCCTCCTCCTCCTCCTCCTCCCCCCCTCCACTCACAAACCTAATTCCCTTCTAACACTGACGGTGTTACCTAGTTGGGTCATGAAACGTCTGCAAGAAAACAAGCAAGCTCAGAGAGCACCAAGAATCCCTCAGCACTACTACTACTTACTACTTCTCCTCCTCCCTCCACTCACAAACCCAATTCCCTTCTAGCACTGATGGTGTTACCTAGTTGGGTCATGAAACATCCGCAAGAAAACAAGGAAGCTCAGAGACCACCAAGGACCCCACATGTCAACCCTGAGCTACAACCATTCTCCTGTATTTAGGGATTAATACTGTATCTCCCATTCCTCTGGGGATTCTATAAAGCCCCTTCTTCTGAAGGAGGAAGGTGCTCTACTCAGGCGCCCCCATCATAACTGAGGGGCGGCCGCGACCTCTCCCCCTCCTCCGGCGGGCCGGTTTCCAGGGCGCCCGTGGCTCCGCCCCCTCCGCCGCGCGCCCCTCCCCTCGGCCAAGATGGCGGTGGGCGCGCGTCTCCCCGGCGGGGCGCGAAGCGCGGTGGCGGCTGCTGGTGCCGCTGGTGGCGGAGCCGCGTGTGACGGGACGCCGCCGTTGCCGGCGCCGTGACGGGCCTCCTCAGCCTCAGGTGAGCGGGGCGCGCGGGGAAGGGAGGGCAGCCGGCTGCCTCGTGGTGGTGGTGGTGGTGGGGTCCCCGGGGGAGGGGCGCAGAAGTCCCCCAAGTCTCTGCCGGTGGGGGCGGGGGTCGGCGACCCTCACCATTTTCTGGAGGGGGAAGTTCATGAGGGGGGGGGGCGCCAGAGCTGGTGGTCCGTTCTGCCCGGGATGCAGAGCCTTCCTGGCTTTAGGGATGCTGCTGCTACTCCTATTAATGGACCTAGCAATAATAAGCTTCTATTATTGTTATTGTTGTTGCTATTGTTGCTATATTGTTATTGCTATTATTATTGCTGCTGCTATTATTGCTGCTGCTGCTATTATTATTATTATTATTATTATTATTATTATTATTATTATTATTATTATTATTATTATTATTATTATTATTATTATTATTAGCTATTGATGCCACCCGGACTGGGGTGGCGATTGTTAAGGTGATCCTTGGGGGAAGCAGGTTTCTCAGCCTCCCCCTGCATCCCTGCCATGCTGGAGCCTTTGCCCAGGTTGGCACTGCCCCCCCCCCATTTCTCTGGGCAAACAAGGACCTGGAGGTGCCCGATCCAGAGCCGTGGGCACCTCCCGGGGTAGCTCAGCAAGAGAAGCTGGAGGATAGGAATGGATGATGGGGCTGGTTTCATTCATTCGGATTCCCTCTAGGAGGGCAGCGAGGGGGAAGCCCTAGGAGAGAGTGGGGGGCATTGGGAAAAGGGGAGTTCCTCTTTTTGGAGATGCCCACAAAAGGAAAGCCATATGGAAACACCCCCCCCCCCCCATGTGCTGGTGAGACATAGAATCAAAGTGCTGAAAGAGACCTTGGAGGTCTTCTAGTCCAACCCCTTGCCCAAGGCAAGAGACCTTATTCCATCCCGGACAAATGTCCAGTCTCTTCTTGAAAACCCTACAAGTATAAGGATACCCTTCTTGGTGGTGGGAGATGTTATCATCTTCCGACTCCCCCCCCCTCTCCATCAACAGAGTGGGTCCAGGTTGCTTCTTCCAGCTTTTTTCATCTCAATATACCTATCCTAAATTCTCATGCCCCTCCATCCGTGGAGTTCCCTGCCCCCCACCAGAAGAAACTCAACCTGCATTTTAGACCCTTTCTCCCCTCCTCTCTCTCCCCACATCCAGGAAAGCTGGCTTGCCTCTTTTATTTTATTGTCATCAAATCTAAGAGCCCTCTCGCCCCTTTCAAAGAAAAATGATTTGGGTGACAATGCCAGCTTTGCTTTTTTGCTAAATGCAGTATGTGTTCCTATTTCATGTAAACATAACAGCTCCGGTATATTTCCGGTTCCATTTATGTAGAATTATAATTATGGGTTGGCTGCAACTATCCCATTCCTTGTACGTAGAATGATAATTAAATGTTTACTGTGTATATCCTATTTCATTTATATTGAAGGGCGTGAGTCTTCTGTTCGTACAGTAAAGAAGCAGAAGATTCACATGCTTCAGTAAAAGAAGATAAAAACAGTTTAGAATATTGACATTTTGCTGTGTACAAGAAGAAATCCTTAACTTTCTTGGGATGTATAGCATAAATGCTTAAATTACTCCGACTTCAGACCTGAAAATTAGGTAAGCAGTTCTTGCTTTGCATTGAAACAGAAATAAATACGCTTGATTTTTATTCCCCGAGACTGAAGCAGAGGTTGAAAAAGATTTTCTTTGATAGTATTTTTAGTACAGGATTATTACTGGTTGTAAGTAGTAGCTGTGGTATTTTCAGATTGCCTTTTAGGACGATTTTTTTTAAAAAAAGGTTATTTCTTTGTATTTGAGGTAATTTACATAGGATTAGTAATCCGACACGTGGAAGTTTGCTATTGGAAAATAGAGCTGGGAGCTTAACTGCTAGAGTTGTTTTGATTGTGTGAACAGCACAATGACAGGCTTAGGCATTTGGGAATGGCTGTATTTGTAGCGTTAGGTAATTCTGTTGGTCTTTTATAAACACATTCACAGGAGAAACTGAATTCTAATTCTGTAAGATCAACCGGATAGCATGTGAACTTTCAGGTCCAAAAAGATTTTCTTCTTCGCAGAACATATTTAAATGTGAGAAATATATGGAAGGGGAAGCTATTTGCTACCAATTGAATTTACATTGGAAGGAAGGCTACTGTTTGGTGAAGATGGGGAGAGTGAGATACACAAGGTAAAGTTTGGGGATAGAAAAATGCTTTCATTGGGAACTGGAAAATTGGGAAGAAGCAGGTTAACAACACTACCTTTTGCAAACACCTTTCAAAATTTTAGTATCAAGTGTTTATGCTGATCTATGACGGTAATAAAGATTTGAACATCAAGGGTCAGTATTAGAAGGCATTGTCCAGAGCTCTGGAACAATTTGGGGGTTCCAGTGAGACCCCATTAGTCATCTTTTTCACCAGTCTCCCAGGAAATGCAAAACTGATTGATCGGTTTAACTCCCTCATTTACTCTTCTCTGTGAGTGAGGATGGTATGTATATTGTAATTTAATGTGCGTTGAGTAAGGAGGGGATTAAACTATCTAAAATTAGACGCCTCCGTTTTGTTTGGAAGAGTCGTGATGTGATGTGATTTCCACCACCCCTTCATTTTCTGGTTTCCAATGGATACAGTAACTTTCCTTTAGATTTTTTTTTTTTAGTGTTTGACATTAAAGGAAATAGACTAGATAAATAACTTCGAAATTCCTGTTAGAAATGGCTAGGTGCTTTAGCGTTTGTTATTCGTCCATGATCTGGAACTGTATCAATGTCTTTTTGCATTATAAATGGCATTATAAATGGATTTTTGGAGTGTAGGAGTAAATTTGGGTTTGGGTTTACCTTTGTTTTAGGAAGCTTTCATTGTTTTTTTCTTTTTTCTTTTTTTAAGATATCTATATATCATCGGAGTCTCAAAGATCAGGAGGTAGTGATTATAATCAAGGTAGTGATTATCTACAGCTACAAATCATTCGTTGACATTGATTTTGATCTGCATTCTTGCAGCATCATAAACGTGGTGAAAAGTTTCACTGCATAGAGTGAAGAAATAAATGTTTCAAAGTTTTTGCTCAGTAGGCCTTCAAATTCAGTTGAACCGCATAAAACTGATAGCTAGGGTGGACTGGATAAACATCATTCAGAGCAACTCAACCCGGTTTGCTAGCGGAGATGAAAAATCAAACGCTATCCACCCTTTTAATGAATCCCTAATTTATCAGAACATTCCTCTTGCATCCACTTGAGAGGACTGAAAAGATAGGAAAATGTACATGCATACATTGGCCCATTTTCCATTTTGCTGCCTTTAATAATACCCAGAATGTGCCCACTGAGGCCATTATCTGTGCCAACTCTTGATGATTCTCTCCCTTGTCTACATAATATTGGTTACTTCAAAAACATTGTGATTAGTATTTTTCCTGTAACAGAGCAGCAGTGTAAACTGTAAAGGCTATGGGATTTTTATGGCTATCCCTTCTTTAATAACCAGAAAAATCAGCAGGCCATAATAACACTTAATAATAACACTTAACAGCTTGTTAATTATGGCAGCGACTTTTAAAACCCTGCTAATCTCATGTTCTGTTTTTAAAAAATGCACAAATGTGTCTTGGACACAACCCCGATCAGGATTTATGTTTCATGTGTATTCTGGAAATGTTGAGTGGGTGGGAGGTATGGATTTCACTCTTGAATTTAATGTTTGAAGTGAGCCAATTAGTGAAATGATACATTGGATAGTTTAAAAAAATTACAGTTCACATCTAGTCCCACCTTTCTGCTATCCAGTATTTTCTTATTTTTCATTTGCTCAGTTATTAAATGCAGAACAGCAAGGATCTAATCCTGGGAGGGATTGATTTCAGTAATGGGCATGGACTTTTGCTTGTTATGGCTGTCCTCCAATGTTGGAGTACCCACAACATCTGGAGGCAAGTCGTTCCACTGGTTGATTGTTCTTACTGTTAGGCAATTTGGTTGCCTCTCTCTTTGTTCAGTTTCCATCCATTGCTTCCTGTTTTGCCTTCTGGTGCTTTGGAAAACAAGTTGACCCCCTCTTTTTTGTGGCAGCCCCTCAAATACTGGAATGCTGCTATCATGATACCCCTACTCCTCCTTTTCCCTAGACTAGACATATTCAATTTCTGCAACCATTCTTCATATGTTTTAGCCTTCAGCCCCTCCAATCATCTTTGTTGCTCTTTGCATTCTTTCCAGAGTCTCAAAATCTTTTTTATATTGTGGTGACCAGAATTGGATGTAATATTCTAGGTGTGGTCTTACCAAGGGATTATAAAGTGGGAGTCTCTTTAAGTATTTATGTTGACTCTTAAAAATAAAGATTTAGGATCTTGTGGCTCAATCATCAAGGGCTGTGATGGCGAACCTATAACACGCGTGCCAGAGGTGGCACGCAGAGCCCTCTCTGCTGGCATGCGCGGCGTCGCCCCAGGTCAGATCTCGTTTGGGAGGGAAGTTTCTTTCATGAGCTTCTGTTTCCCTGCAAACGACGAAACAGAAGCTCACGAAAGAAAAAGATCTTACCTCTTGCCGCGCTACCGGTGTTGGGATGCCCCGCCTTCCAGCGGCCAGCTGGTCTTCGGGTCTCTGCTGCACATGTGCGCATGTCAGCGCATATGTCCATGCATGTGTGCATGCACATGTTGGTGCATGTCCACACATGCGCACATGCATGTCCACACATGCGCACATTCACACATGCCCACGCATGTGCACGTTCATGCATGTCCACGCATGCACACATTCACGCGTGCGTACCTTTCAGTTTGGGCATGCACGCGTGCAGTTTGGGCACTCGGTGCCTAAAAGGTTCACCATCACTGATCTAAGGGGAAATGTTTTAATTTTTGCTCCGGAGTAGACACCAGCAAGTGGCACCTTTGATTCCAGTTCATCATCTACAGGGGAGCAACTAAGATATTCAGTTGTAAGGCAGGGCTACAAAAAAGAGTACAGTTGTGATAACAGGGTTTGGGAGGGAAGTCATGTAAGGCTGTAACTTGACATCTGGCATTGTTCTGGCAAAGTTAACTGAATAATGAAAGCTTTCCTTGGGGCTTCTCCGCTGAAATGTAGAACCAGATTTATTTATAGAGAAAAGTGCAATCTTCCTTCCCAGCAGGCAACATGGAAAGATGTTCGAGGGCAGCAAAGATTTCCTTCCTTGTAATCTACTTTCCACGTTGATGAAATTTATTCTTGCACTTCGTAACGTTTAAATCTTCTGAAGATATAGATTGGTTGGCCAATCGATTCATATGGCGTTGGTTGGCAGATGTGTTGATATGCTTTGCTGAATGAGAAGGTTGTTGGGTTATGGTGCAAAGGAAAGTGATATTGTAGCCCAGGCTTGTTGCAATCGGCTAAGTACAACTGTATGTTTTGTTCTTTTTTAATAGGAAACAAAATTAGTTACGGCTTGCTTTGAAAAAAAAAGACAGTGTTGATGCATGTAGTTGTTGTATTCTGCTTATTAATTGGAAGGGGGGAGAATTAGAATTTAAATTTGGAATGTTCCCCCATCCCATGAAAGTTACGATATGCTCCTTTTAATTCATGTGGACCAAATAAAAGTAAGGAAAAAATGGGATAAACCAGATGGAAGAACTGCTCTTCTGTCTTAAATAATCCTATTACTTTGTGTCTGATAATCAAGACAGGATTGAACAGAAGGAAAAAAACAGTGTTGGGGTTTAGGGCCAGTTGATACAATAACCAACAATGTATTTTGAAGTGTTTCTTAATTACATTGCTAGCATGCTAATATTATTCATTCATCTATGTAATTCCATATGTGTGAATATTAGGTGGCTGTCTACTTCCTGAACCAGGCAGCTATGTAGGTTGCTACTGTATGTGTAAATGAAATAGAAATAGAATCATAGTGCTGAAAGGGACCTTGGCGGTCTTCTAGTCTAACCCCCTGCCAAGGCAGGAATCCTCATTCCGTCCTGGATAAATGGTGGTTCAATCTTTTCTTGAAGACCTCCAGTGATGGAGCACCCACAACTTCTGAGGGCAAGTTGTTCCACTGATCAATTGTTCTCGCTGTCAGGAAATTTCTCCTTAGTTCTAGGTTGCTTCTCTCCTTGATTCGTTTCCATCCGTTGTTTCTTATTTTGCCTTCCGCTCCTTTGGAGAATAACTTGATTCCTTATTCTCTGTGACACCTCCTCAAATATTGGAAGATGGCTGTAAGGTCTTCCCTAAACCTTCTCTGCGTTCGGCAAAACATATCTTTCTCCCCAGGAATAAAAGTAGGGGACACTCTTTAATTTCCTGAGGTTCTTCAAAAAAAAGGCATAGGACAGAAAGCTAGTGAACTCGGAAAGAAATTCTGATTAGTTAAAATGCATTGCACCTTAGGATAACAATTGGAACATGGATTTCTGTTAAAGTGTTGGAAATATGCTTTTCAGAAGAAGAGAGCAGAAAGGAATTGTACAAATTGTCATAAAAAGGTATAATTGATGTAATCATCATTTTATACATACCACTTTAATTTCTCAGAAGTGAAATGTGCAGTTATTAGGCAATTGTTGTCTGACATAGCAGGAGGCTATGATGTAACCCATTACTGGGCTTTATTTTTCCCCAAACTTTCAATCTTCTTGCTTGAGAACGGGCTTTTTTTCAGTATGTCTCTGGTCTTCCGCTGAGAGGTAGGAAAACAGTTCTTTCTCTGTTTAAAAGTGTACAATTGCTAGGATTAGAGAAAATTATAATTTTGAAAAAACAAAAATGATGTGCTTTCTTCTTTTTAAATAATTACAATAATCAGTCCAGGAGGTTAAAGGGAGATTATTAGGTTTGTTTAAGGGGGAGATTCGTTAGATAAGGCTTACAAAATCTGCCGTTCGGTGAAATCCTTGTTTTTTTTTAGAATTAACCATTTTGATGTAGGATTTGCTTGTTTCATACAGATTGGATGGGAAAAGCTTCTCTGTTGAACTCGGATGAGTCATCCCTGTTTTCTTCTCTGCCAGAGAGCCTGGCTGGCTTTAAACAAATGCTCACCCTCCATTGCAACAGGAGCCACGTTTTCGAGGGAGTAATTGCATAGGGAGAAAGAATCTGAGATCTCGTCCCTCGGTTTCAATTTAAAAAAAAACCTTATCCGTATCCTCTTTTAAATCAATTAGATCAGCTGTTTGATAAAATAGCATCAGCTTGCAGGGATTAAGGAAGGTTAAACCAGTTCTTCCCTGTGAAGATACAGGTCATCTTTAGATGGAAACTGCTTTGTCTTTTTTGAGAAATGATCTGTATTTGTGTTGTTTGGATCACCCCATAAATATTTTATGCCTTTATCGGAACAATTGAGCTGGCAATTCTGAGTATTTTTTACCAGAGTTAAGGATGGGGTGGGGTGGGAAAGTGCCATATTAGTGGGGCTGAAACAACATAGCCACCTTTCAGTAGTCATAGAGCAGGGGTCAGCAACCCGCGGCTCTGGAGCCGCATGTGGCTCTTTCATCCCTCTGCTGCGGCTCCCTGTCGCTCAAAATATGCATCACAACTGCCAATGTGCGACACCCACCGACGTGTAATTTATTGAGCTTTTCGACCCCCAGTAGGCCAACCATGGATAAATCCAAGAAAAGAAAAGTTTCAGAAGAAAACAGAACGTTCAACTATTCTATTCTATTCAACTATACGTGCTAGTTCTGTGGCCGCTCAGGAAATAGTCAGGCATGGGAAGAGTTTTGTGGCTCCCGGTGTTTTCTTTTCTGTGGGAAACGGGTCCAAATGGCTCTTTGAGTGTTTAAGGTTGCCTACCCCTGTCATAGAGGGATGATGTAGCCACGATGGGATGTCATCCTTGGAAATCCTGTTGGAATATCTCCCTTCCCACACACTGAGGAATTATCTTTATGGCTAATCCCTTTGTTTTTCTAATTGAAGCTGTGACTGCAAAGATGCAGCTGAAAGAACCAGTAATAGAGGCTTTCTGTGCTTATCCGTACTCTGAATCAGAATAACAGAATAACAGAGTTGAAAGGGGCCTTGGAAGTCTTATAGTCCAACCCTCTACTCAAGCAGGAGACCCTGTATCATTCTGGACAAATGGCTATTCAGTCTCTTCTTAAAAACCTCCAGTGATGGATCACCCACAACTTCTAAAGGCAAGCTGTTCTACTGATTCATTTTTCTCAGTGTCAGGAAATTTCCTCCTTATTTCTAGGTTGGAGCTCTCCTTCATTAGTTTCCATCTGTTGCTTCTTGTCCTGCTTTCTTTGTCTGGAGGACAAGAAGTAAATGCTATCCGAGCGATGAATCTTATTTATTGATAAATTGGGATCGAACGGTAGATAGCAATAGCAGTAGCAATAGCACTTATATACCGCTTCATAGTGCTTTACAGCCCTCTCTAAGCGGTTTACAGAGTTCAGCATATTGCCCCCGACAATCTGGGTCCTCATTTTACCCACCTCAGAAGGATGGAAGGCTGAGTCAACCTTGAGCCGGTGAGATTTGAACAGCTGAACTGCTGAACTAGCAGTCAGCTGAAGTAGCCTGCAGTGCTGCACTTTAACCACTGCGCCACCTCGGCTCTATAATAAGATGTCTCCTTGCTTTCTTGGTGAAGGCTTCCTCAGTCTAGTCTTAGAAGTGGCATATGTTCTTCCAGCCGGCTTGATTCAAGGAATGATTGACTGTTAAAGAATGTAACTTAACTGCTCTGACAGAGCAAATCAGTGGCTCTTCTTGGTATTTAGTGATGAATAGGAAGTCCAAAAAGGGAAGGAAGTGTCGTTCAAGAGGACAGAGAGGTTCTTCAACATTGCCCAACCGAGTGACGGAAACGTTTCCCCCTTGGACCCTTTTAGTCATTAGGCAACCTTGGGTCTTCCTTAGTCCTTGTCCTTTCTTTAGATCCTTTCAGAACAAGTGGGAAGTGAAAGCGATGAATGACGGCCACGCATGTCACCCTGACTTCCCTTGAAGATTGGCAGGCCGTAATTTAAAAATACGCTTGGTTGTATCGAGGCTTAGTTCTTGCAACCTATGAAACAGAACCAGCAGGTTCAGCGTCAATTGCACTAGCTGGTTTGGAGGCCCTGTTGTAAGAGGTGCAGTTCCAATACATCTGAAGACAGAAGAGTTAAAGAACAATGAACCGATTTGTGGATCCAGGTGATGGGCAGAGACAATAGAAGCCCAGGAAACTCAAATGCTGAAGAGCCAATCGGGAGCTGGGAGTTTTCTGCTCTCCAATAAGCTTTGAGAAGAGGAGGGGAGCTGCCTTAACCTTTCACCTTTCTTCTTCCTTCCCCCCAGGGATAGCTGAGCCTCAGGTAAGAGAAGAAGCTTCAATCCCTAATGATAAGGGATTGGCTTTAAACTCAGAACTGCCGGCTCAGTTGTGCTGATAAAGTGGTAGAGGCAAACTAGAGACTAAAGAAAGCTAAATGCCGGTTTGAAGATTATTTTATTTTATAGGCTGTGATATCAGCTGTGGGGCTTACACATTGAAGGAGCAGTGATTGAAAAGTCATTGGTCCATCTTTTTTTTTGTCTCCTCTCTAATCTTTATCCTTCATGTAGGATTAAAGACTTCAGTATTTAGTGAATCAGCAATGCTCAGTCTGGGAAAAAGCCCTTAGCCATGTTTTCTCCCTTTGCTTAAGCTGTGGATAAAAAGAAGATTTCTCTCTTTCTAAATAAAGTAGACAGAGAGGGATTTTTCTGGGGGGAAATAGTGGATAGCAGCAGGATGGGGGAATATGCAATAAGATTGTGGGTGTAGGATTTAGAGCAGGGGTGGCCAAACTACGGTTCTTTGAGGACCTGTGGACTTCAACTCCCAGAATTCCTGAGCCAGCCATGCATGCATGGCTAGCTCAGGAATTCTAGGAGTTGAAGTCCACAAATCCTCAAAGAACCATAGTTTGGCCACCCCTGATTTAGAGGCTCTCATGGGAATCAGTGGCACCCAACCTACTACATTCTGTGTGCGTGTATGTCTGTGTGCGTATGTGCATGCACATATGCTTATATGTATCCCCTACAATCGTTTGATAGCTACAGCAATCGGACATAAAAGGCAAAGTGGAATGAATGAATGAATGAATGAATGAATGAATACAGTATGATGAGGATTTTTAAGAAGCAATTGGACAGCCATTTGTCTGGAATAGTGTAAGGTCTCCTGCTCGAGCAGAGGGTTGGACTAGAAGACCTCCAAGGTCCCTTCCAACTCTGTTATTCTGCAGGTTGATGCTGAATTGGTAAACAAGACTCTTAACTACTATATCAGCCTCACTAATAGACCTGATGAGAACATCATAAAAGAAACAAAAAGTGCACAGAAGAGCAACTGAGATGATTAAAGGCCTGGAGACTAAAACTTACGAAGATCGGTTGCAGGATTTGAGTATTGATATTCTAGGGAAAAGAAGGACTGGGAGGTGACATGATGGCAGTGTTCCAGTATGTGAGGGGCTGCCACAAAGAGGAGGGGGTCAATTTGTTTTCCCAAGCACCTTGAAGGCAAGACAAGAAACAATGGATGGAAACTAATCAAGGAGAGAAGCAACCTGGAACTAAGGAGATATTTTCTGGCAGTGAGGATAATTGTATCTTGTTGAGGGTTTCTATCGGTGGAGGTTTTTAAGAAAAAAAACCTGTCCAGAATTGTATAAGATTTTCTGTTTGAGCAAGGTTTTGGACTAGAAGACCTCCAAGGTCCCTTTCAGTTATGTTATTCTGTTTTATTGTTTATAGGAATTAGTGGGATCCAATCCACTTTACCCCATGTGTGTTTGTGTGTGTGAAATCCCCATTAAATTCAAGTTCGTTTCTCCCACCCCTCAAAACTCACTGGGCTAGTCATCCTTTGTCAGTGTAAGCTGCCCCACAGGATTGTTATTAACAGTGGAATATTGTGAAGGGAAATCTCCAGGTAAGGTACTTTGAGCTCCTGGAGAAAAAATTAGAATATATATTTAGCATATCCCTTCTTTTCTTTTTAAATTATTAGTTACGATTTGTCATTCTGTGCTTGATATTTCTGCAAGTGCATACAGTTATTTTCTTAATTCCCCTTTTACCCATTGCTACAAAATAATGCTTAGGGGTTAGGGAGAGTAGGAGGAGGGCTAATCTGGATTGCATTATTTAAACTGTTACAAGCATTTGCTTACCCAGTCCATATTGTGTTTGCAAAAATATTGAAGTTCCATTATGTCGGCACAAATTGCTTTTGAGGCTTGAGGCTATAATTTCACTTAAAAGTTCCCAGTGCAATAAGTTACTTAAAACGATGTTGGGGTTGTGTTTTATACGGTATACATGATGATTTTACGTTCCAGTGTTTCTCAACCGTGTCAACTTTAAGATGTGTGGGGGCTTCAGCTCCCCTAGGCTGGTTGGGGAATTCTGGGAGTTGAAGTTCACGCATCCTAAAGAATAGAATAGAATAGAATTCTTTATTGGCCAACTGTGATTGGACACACAAGGAATTTGTCTTTGGTGCATATGCTCTCAGTGTACATAAAAGAAAAGATACGTTCGTCAAGATTCATGAGGTACAACACTTAATGATTGTCATAGGGTACAAATAAGCAATCAGAAAACAATCAATATTGATATAAATCGTAAGGATACAAGCAACAGGTTACAGTCCTACAGTCATAAGTGGGAGGAGATGGGTGAAAGGAATGATGAGAAGACTAATAGTAATAATAATGCAGCCTTAGTGAATAGTTTGACAGTGGTGAGGGAATTATTTGTTTAGCAGAGTGATGGCGTTCGGGAAAAAACTGTTCTTGTGTCTAGTTGTCTTGGTGTGCAGTGCTTTATAGCGGCGTTTTGAGGGTAGGAGTTGAAACAATTTATGTCCAGGATGCGAGGGGTCAGTAAATATTTTCACAGCTCTCTTTTTGACTCTTTTTGACTCAACCAGGTTGAGAAAAACTGGTGTACACTATGGTTAATCTTAGCCAAAAGGCTGAAAAGTGAATATCTTGATAAATAATTATGCTATTATTGCAAAAAAGAACTGTGCGTGCCTAGTACGTGAGTGTTTTGAGTTCACAACTAGACAAGCCCTTTATGCTTCTAGTCTGTTGATGAATTGACATTTCTGGGCTTTATATAATGCAGCTGGAACTTGGGTGTATAACCAAATCCTGAAATCTAAGTGTATTTTCATTCCGTGATGAGGGGAGGGGAAAAGTCTCTTTTACATTAAACTGAACATGGCCGAGTCATCCCTCAAATATGTAATAGTTCTTGAAAATTTTCTGGTTTTAAGGGATACTTCCATATGGTCAACTTGACACTATTATTTATTTATTTTTTGTTTTTAATCCTTCACCAGATAGAACTTTCTGGAATGGAAGATGGAAGACAGAGGATCTCGGGTTGCTGACTATTTTGTGGTGGCGGGATTAACCGATATTTCCAAACCACTTGAGGAGGAAATTCACTTCAACGACGCTTGTCATAAGCTTGCAAAGCCCAAGGAACCAATCACAGATGTGGCGGTGATAATTAAATCTCTTGGGGAAGAGATCCCTCCTGGATACAAATGCATCGATGTCACTCCGTCAGGACTGTCTGCTGATCTCAACAATGGCAGCCTCATGGGGCCCCAAATATATATGTGCTACAGGAGAGGAAGGGACAAACCCCCACTGACAGATCTGGGGTAAGTCAGTTTTCCCCTGCTGGTTTATTGTTCTAGGGAAACCTGGTGGGGATTGAAGGAGCATTTAATATGGCAGAAAGCATCCGTAGGGAATGAAACTGAAGATGTTTTGAATAGGTTGGACAAAGAATTTGAAATGAAGCTTTCGTAACGTATGTCAGGGGAATGAAACACCTGCCTTTTGAGCTTCCGGAGAATAAATGTTGCATCCTTCAGGAGGATAAATGTGGCCATGTTGATGGCTTTCCTGCATTTGGATGTGCATCCATACTCACCTCTACTGAGGTCATTATTGAAATGAAGCAACCAGAGAAAGCCTTTGAAACAGTCACTCTGGGCCTTTTCATGGAATCACAGAATCATAAAGTTGGAAGGGAGCTTGGAGGTCTTCTAGACCAGTGTTTCCCAACCTTGGCAACTTGAAGATGTCTGGACTTCAACTCCCAGAATTCCCCAGCCAGCATTCGCTGGCTGGGGAATTCTGGGAGTTGAAGTCCAGACATCTTCAAGTTGCCAAGGTTGGGAAACACTGGTCTAGACCAGGGGTAGGCAAAGTTGGCTCTTCTATGACTCATGGACTTCAACTCCCAGACTTTCTGAGCCAATCATGCTAGCTCAGGAATTCTGGGAGTTGAAGTCCATGAGTCATAGAAGAGCCAACTTTGCCTACCCCTGGTCTAGACCAACCGCCTACCAAAGGCAGTAGATCTGATATCATCCCAGACAAACAGCTGTCCAGTTTCATTTTTTAAAGCCTCCAGGGATGGAGCACCCGCAACCTCAGGAGGCAAGCCGCTCCATTGATTAATCATTCTCATGGTCGGGAAATCCCCTTAGTTGCAGGTTGGATCTCTCCATGATGAGTTTCCATCCATTGCTTCTTGCCCTGCCCTCAGTTGCTTTGGAGAATAGGCCGACCCCCTCTTTTTTGTGACAGCCCCTCAAGTGCTGGTATTTGAAGGTACTTTTGAAGGAGGTAGCTGCATTAAACTCTTGAGGGATGCCCTGCTTTCATAGTCCTAGTTTTTAAATGGGGAGGGGAGGAAATAAGCGATGAGCCAAAAGGAGAATATTATTGTACTTAACTTATTATTTACATCCCGCCCTTATTATTTTTACAACTAATTCAAGGCAGCGAGCATATACTTTCTCCTTGTATTTTCCCCACAACATCAACCCTATGAGGTGGGTTGGGCTGACAGAGAACCTGTTGAATCCTCCAAAGTTCCCAGGGGAAAATGCACATGCAGAGAAGCACAGGAAAAAATACAATATAATGATTTTTCTATTTAAGTGGTAGCTGACTTAAAGCCACTATGGAGGGATGCTTGACTTTAAAATAAAACACAGCTATTTCAGAAAAGTGATAGGACATCTATTGATCTGTTCATGTCTTGCATTTTTAAACAGCCCAGTTATCATAATTTCATTGGGGTGTGTGTGTAAAACCTACGTATAAAATAAACCAACCGAAACCAACCAAAAAAGCAGCATTATGGACATAAAATGTTCAGCAGCAGCAATAAGAACTGATCAATTGATTACAAAACGAGCAGCAAAATCATAGTCTATTACTGTGAAACCTGAAAAAATTACAGAAGGTTTTTTACCATGATGTTGGAATGATCATAATGTAGGTGTCAGGTAGACCTCTCTGGGGAGGGTCTTCCACAGATTTTGGCAGGAGCACCTGGAGTAGGGTCTCAGGTGAAGATTACACAGTTTGGATGAGCAAATGTGGAATGGATTTCAAGATACCTAAAACTTCTTAATTAAACCACCATTTTGAATTGTTTCCACATATGAACATGTATGTATAGCTTTGCCCAATCTGAGTTAGCAGTCTACCTCTTCTGTTTTAAATGAACTGAAGTTTAGTTTGTAAAGTTTGCCCATATATAAATTTTATATTCTCATGTAATTTGTAGTGTGACATAATCAAGCATAAAATAACTCAGGGGTGGTGAGATGGTTCAGCAGATGAAGATGCTGAGCTTGTCAGCTGGAAAGCTTGGCCCGGGTTTGTCACCCGAGTGCCTCACAATGGGGTAAACTCCCATTCCTGCCCCAGCTCCTGCTGTCAAGGTTCCGACTTACGAACCCAACCAAGTCACCAACTCGAGACGATCAGATCTCTTTAAGCATAACTTTATTGAGTACATCATTTCAGCACGCATGAAGCAAAAACCAACTCCTATCTATTTCCCGTGATTTTCGCCTAATTTAAGAATAGATTCTTCTCTCCCTTCGGCCAGGTCACATTGTCCAGTTAGGTGTTATGGTGTCTCTATGGCAACTCCTTCAAGTCCTTGCCAAACATCTGTTGGAATGACTTTGGTTCCCACGGGACGATTTCTTGTTGCTGTCTGGGACTAACATTCCAAACCTATCCCTCCCCCCATAGTCTGTGGCAAGCTGAGAAACGAAAATATGGCTGCGACAGCATAGGCATGCTTCGAAGTTGACACCTGCCCATCTAGCAGCTCGAAAGCATGTAAATGCGAGTAGATAAATAGGTACCACTTTGGTGAGAAGGTAACAGCGCTCTGTGCACCTCGGTGTATAGTCATGCTGGCCTCATGACCATGGAAGTGTCTTTGGGCAATACTGGTTTTCTTGGTTAAGAAATGGAGATGACCACTGTCCTCTAGAGATGGACACAACCGGAAAGAGGAAATCTTTACCTTTACAAAATAATGCACATTGGGGGGGGGAGGGGAAGTCTAACGTAAAAGCAAGAGATCTGAGCAAGAATCGACTGGCTTGACATGGTGATGAATAACTCCATGAAGAACTGATTCAGGATTTGATTGCTATGAAAAAAGTAAATTCTCTCCTGAAGGTTGTTGAGAAAGGCATAAAAAATGAAACTCTCAATATTAATAATGTCCTAATTGAATTTATGGTGCAGATGATGATTTAGAATATTAGGTGTAATTCAAATAACACATATCATAAAAGATATCCAAAGGCATGAAATGGCTGTCAAAAAGATTCAATAATAAGGCGAAGAGCTTCTTTTTTCCTCAAAAGTATTACAATCTGTGGTCATCCCGGAAAACACCCATTAGTGGGAAAATCAGGATAAGCAAAAGGACTTGGTTGCATAGATATGTAGCTCAAGATGTAAGGATGGCCATCAATTTGGAGATTTGACAACACCAAAGAGAAAGCCATCAGCACCTAATATATATGGTGATCAACCCTGATCGAGAGGCTCTCCTCACAGTCAATCATGCCCTTGTCACCTCACGATTAGATTATTGCAACACGCTCTACATGGGACTACCCCTGAAGAGTATTCGGAGACTACAATTGGTCCAGAATGCAGCTGCGCGAGCTATCGTGGGTGCACCTAGGTACACTCACACTACACCAATCCTCCGCGAGCTGCACTGGCTTCCTATCGGTCTCCGGACACAATTCAAGGTGTTGGTTATGACCTTTAAAGCCCTATATGGCTTAGGACCAGGCTATCTTCGAGACCGCCTTCTACCACATAGCTCCCAGCGACCGATGAGATCCCACAGAGTTGGTCTCCTCCGGGTCCCGTCAGCTAAACAGTGCCGGCTGGCGGGCTCACGGGGGGAGGGCCTTCTCTGTGGCTGCCCCAACTCTCTGGAACCAGCTACCCCCGGAGATCCAGACTGCCCCCACCCTATTGTCCTTCCGAAAAGCAGTTAAGACCTGGCTCTTCCGGCAGGCTTGAGGCCGTTGATCTCGTGATCGCAATTGGCGAGATCCGGCCACGAAAGGGAATGCAAGGGTTTTTAAATTGTTTTACTTGTTTTAATGTTTTAATGCTTTTATATTTGCAAATGTTGTTAGCTGGCCAGAGTCCTTTGGGAGTTGGGTGGCATACAAATACAAATAAATAAATAAATAAATAAATATTCCTCTTGGTTGGGATCAGCAGGTTTCCCACTATTTACCTGTACTTGTAGCTGAGAAACATAAGAGGAAGATTGAGTGCCCTGTTTATGGACTTCCCTGTGGCCTCTTGTTGGCCACAGTGAGGACATTATGGTGTAAGAGTCTGCATTTAGTGTGCTCTTGCTCTTTTGGTTTTCCCTTCTTCAGATGATAATAGTAATGTGTAAATTATAAACCCAATGGGCCTTTAGATACTGCTTGGTGGCAAAACTAGAATTGACTAGAAAATGTACTTATTTGCAAAAATACCTATATACGGCATTTGATTTTGAGTATGTTACAGATTCTGACTGAAATAGTGTACAGTAATCCTCGAGTTGCAACTTTTGTTTAGCGACCGTTTGAAAGTGCAATGGAACTGAAAAAAAACCCTAACTCACAATTGCTCCTCGCACTTCCGACCGTCTCAACATCCCCACGGTTACGTGATCAAAATTCAGGCACTGGGTATTTATGACGGTCGCAGCATCCTCGAGTCATAGGATCACCCTTTGCAACATTCCCAACCGGCTTCTGACAAACCAAGTTTATGGGGGAAGCAGAATCGGCTTAATGATTGCGTGGTTCGTTTTACGACAACATCCCAACTTTCTTTTTTGCCACCGTGGCGAGAAGTTATAAAACTGGGCACAACTCATTTAACAACTGGTTGCTTAGTGAAGGAAATTCTGATCACAGTCGGGGTCATAATTGGAGGACTACCTATAGGGCAGGGGTGTCAAACTCAAGGCCCACGGGGTGGATCTGGCCTGCGGAGTGCTTAGATCTGGCCCGCAGGGCTGCCTTGGAAACAGCAAAGAACTGGCCCACGGTGCCTCTGCCAGCGAAAACGGAGCTTGGGAGGGCCACGTGCGGCCCTCCCAAGTGCCGTTTTCAGGTGCAATGGTCTCCTGCAACCCTCTGCGAGCGAAAACGGAGCTCGGGAGGGCCAAGTGCGGCCCTTCCGAGCTCCGTTTCCGCTGGCAGAATGCTCGGGCTACCACAGGCGCTCCCGACACGAGTGACATTGAGCTGCCCCTCCCGAGGTCAAACACAACCCTGATGTGGCTCTCAATGAAATCGAGTTTGACACCCCTGCTGTAGAGGAGACCAGGGATTGTGCTGTTATGTCGGGGCTGAATTTGCTCCGTACCACAGCAGTGTTTAAGTACTTGCTTTTCATTTGTCTCCCGCCTAGGGTTTTATACGACGGGAAAGAGAGGTTGAAGCAAGGATGCGAAATCATCCAGACCACTCCGTCTGGCCGCCCTGCAAATATCAGCAGCGGTGCCTCTTCCCAGAAAGTGTACATAACGTATCGAAGAGCTTTGGAAAACATGACCCAGAACACATTGGCGGTCACAGACATCTGCATCATTATTCCAAGCAAGGGGGAAACCCCACCACACACCTTCTGTAAACTTGACAAGAATCTGAACAATAGTATGGTAAGATGATTTCTGGATTTGGAGTTATTTCTCCCCTCCCCTCTGTGGATTTATAATACTTGTCATAAGGTATAGCATAGATGAGAGTGTGTTAATTCATCTTAATATTCTGAATTATTGTAGGTTTTCTAGCCAGTTGGGACTAGATTTTCCCATGCTGCTCTTGATGAGTGAGCAACTCTTGTTCTACTCTTGGTTACTTGGTTTTGTTATAATATTGTCTGTTCTTGAATGTCATAAAGCAGTGTTTCTCAAACTGGGCAAGTTTAAGACTTCAATTCCCAGAATTCTCCAGACAACCGGGGGGGGGGGTGTTCCTGGCTAGGGAACTCTGGGCATTGAAGTCCAGCCCTCTTAAACTTACCCAGGTTGAGAAGCACTGACATATCCTGCTATATCTCTGGGAATTCACACTGATTTCTCCCTGTTTGCATTTAGCATCTGACACAGAGGTGGGTTCCTGCCGGTGCGGTTAGTAGCTGTTGTTCGCCGCAGAGCCGAAGACTCTGCTGCTGTTCGCGGCGCGGGAGCTTTCCCCGGGCGCTTTCCCTGCCCGCATGGACGCCGCCAATTGCGTTCTTTTGCCCTCTGCACATGCGCAAAGCGTTCTGCATGCGCAGAGGGCAAAAGAACGCAATTGGCGGCGTCCATGCGGGCGGGGAAAGCGCCCGGGGAAAGCTCCCGCGCCGCGAACGGCAGCAGCGTCTTCGGCTCTGCACCGAACGACAGCTATTAACCGCACCGGCAGGAACAGGCAGGAACCCAACTCTGATCTGATACTAAGAGATTTTTTCATGAATATTGCCGTTAATGGCTAATATTTCAAGTGTAAATATTTTTTTAATCAGCGTCTGGCAATTACCTATTCCTAGCTTCAGGCAATGGGACTGAAGGTTTTCATTATCTTCTTTGTATTAACTATTAACGATTCACATAACGACTTTGAAATGATGCACTGGTTTAAAGGCATGAATTAAACTACTCTTTCAGATGTTACCTATTTTCTGATATTCTGGGTTATAGAAAATGAAAATCTCCTCTTTCAACAGTCAGTTGCGTCAAAAGGACTTCTTCAAATGTAAAAAAAAAAGGAAGCTAACAGTTTATTTTTGAAAATAAACTATTTTGAAAATAAAAGTAGCGTTGCTAGTCTTCCTATGTTTTAAACTGAAGGATTCCCTTATCTCCCTATTCTTTAGGGCTGCTTTTAAATGATAAAATGTGGTTTTAGTTCATTTCTTAGAAAAAAGGCAAAACCATGACAGCTGAAAGAGAAGCATGATCAACACATTTGAGTTTTAAAGTTTATTTCTAATTACGAAGAGCTTACATATTGTTCCAGTCGCAGTGATCAGAATAATTTATGTTGATAGAGTAAAACAGAAGCCTTCTTCATTTTAAAATTACAAAAAAATTAAGCAGACATAACTTCTTCCCATGTAATAAATGTTTCTGTTGAATAGATACTTGTAGAAGTAATGCAAAGTGTGATTATAGGTCCTCCTGCCCGTATTTATATCTTGCAAATTGCAGTGTTATTTGAACTTTTCATATATATATGAAATTTAAAATATTGAATCCATGCGCATAGATATTATAATACTAATAAATTCTAATAACTAATAAATTAATTAAATTAATTAATAATCAGTATTATTAATTTCTTATAAGTTTAAATTATATGGGTCTTTTATGATTATAGTTTCTTCATTGAACTCTTACTGCTGGTCCTGAGGTCCGTACTGAGATTCACTAGCAAGTTGATCTTTGGGAATAAAATGTCTTCAAAGCGGGGTGGGTTTTTTTGGGTATCCTCTAGATTCCAGATTGCCTTTGCTACTAAACCTTACAACAACACCATAGATTTCCAGCCTTTATATTGTACAGTATATCATGTTTTGGCAGTGGTTTCTATTATTTCAAAGTTTATCATGCTATTCTGTTATAAGAATGGCTAGGATTCCCCTAATATTCTGCATTTCGAAATACAGAAATTTAATATCTGCAGCGATTCACTTAACAACTGTGGCAAGAAAGGTCGTAAAATGGCACAAAACTCACTTAACAAATGTTTTGCTTATTAATGGAAATTTTGGGCTCAATTGTGGCCGTAAGTTAAGGACTTTCTGTAGGCTGTTTTAGATGACAGAAAAGAAGCCAAGTCATCTAGCCCAGTGGTCCCCAACCCCCGGTCCGCGGCACGGTACCGGTCCGCAGAACAAATTGTACCGGGCCGCCCTGCTACTGCGTCTTCTGTGCAGCGGCGGCGGCGAGTCCTGCGACTTTTGCGAGTCCTGCGAGTAGCGATAATAAGCGCAGGGACGGGATTCCTGCGTCTGCCGATGTGCCCCGGCCCAGCTGATCAGCTTGGGGGCGGGGCTTCTGTGCGCGGCTCATCAGTATTGAAAGTAACGCGACGCCGCAAACCCCCCCCCCCACAGTGGGCCGCGGAAAAATTATCAAACATTGACCGGTCCACGGCAATAAAAAGGTTGGGGACCACTGATCTAGCCTGTCTCTTTCACACACACTTTGTCGAAAGCACAATAGTGAGAAAAGCTAACTTAGAAAGCAGCTCTTAAAAAAATGAAATAGTGGTATCAGTTTGTGAGATGTTAGAACTGGAGAAACCCAGATAAAATGTGTTGAGTATAAGTGGTTGATTATGAAGATATCTCTTCTTCATGATTTTTTTACACGTTTGGAATTTCATATTCACCAAAGTTATCTTACTGCCTTTGCAGTTAATGGAAATTTTGTTCTTTGCCTGTTCTCGATGTCCTTAGCTAGTTTATAATTTAACTCTGACTGCTAAGCCAAGTGTACATTTTATCATGTGCATAATACATGAAAACATACCTTTTGCCTCCCAAAATGCTTTTGTTGACAGCCCTTTCCCCTATACTTCTGGCCTGTGCTGGAATTTAGATGTTTGGCAAAGTTTAATGGGATACCGTAAATGTTTTGTTTGCATAGACATGTTGCTAGCAGCAGAAATAAGTTAGTACTGTACAGAAATCATCAAATTGCATAATATTTTTTCTGAAAGGGGATCCTAGAGTGAGTAATTGCAAGTTAGGAGAACTAAGCATTGCCCCAAAAGGTTTAAATCAGCATGAATCCAATAAAAAGGAAAAAAAAGATTGCTATCTTTTACCTACAGTATATGAAAAAATAAATTATTTCATATGATTGTTGAGCACTTTCCGTTTGTAATTTAAAAAGTTGGTTTAAAGAAGCAGCATTTTATGGAACATAGCTTGTGTTATCAAATTCGTTTAACACTTTATGATCCAACATTTTGTTTCTACATTACCTAGAATAGAACATTGTCTTTCTACATGGCCTAGAATGCTAATCTGCCCTTTCCAATGTTATGTTTCGACAGTGGGGATTATCAGCCTACTTGTGTTATAAGAAATCTGTGGCAAAAACAAACACCATATCATACAAAGCAGGTAAGCATGGTCAATTCATTTCAAAAAAGTTTCTGGGTCTGGGATTACATATTATGGCTTTATGGATTACTTGTCAACCTAGGGGGTCAGCCTCTTTTTCAAAGCACCTGAAGGCAGGACAAGAAGCAATGGATGGAAACTAATCAAGGAGAGAAACAACCTAGAAATAAGGAAAAATTTCCTGACAGTGAGAACAGTTAAGCAGTAGAACAGCTTGCCTTCAGAAGTTGTGGGTGCTCCATCACTGGACACTTTTAAGAAGGGACTGAACAGCCACTTTTCCGGAATAGTATAAGGTCTCCTGCTTGAGCAGGAAGTTGGACTAGAAGATCTACAAGGCACCTTCCCACCCTGTTATTTGTTCTGTTAATCTAACATATTTACAATACAGAACATAGACTAACAGAGTGGGAAGGGACCTCAAGCAGGAGACCCATATCATTCCGGCCAAATGGCTATCAGATCTCTTCTTAAAAACCTCTAGTGATGGAGCACCCACAACTTCTGGTGAAAGCCGTTCCACTGATTTATTGTTCTCCTTGTCAAGAAATTCCTCCTTAGTTCTAAATTGGGTCTCTCTTTAATATAATGTTTCGAACGCTTTTTGGCATTCCATCGTCCACACAATGGGCTGGTTGGGCTTGGGTTGCGTTGGTGACGAGCCTGTCTTTAGAAGTTCGGTTAGTGGCAGTGCCACCTCTGCAAACGCTGGGATGAATTGTCGATAGAAGTTTGCAAATCCCAAAAAGCTTTGCAGTTGCTTGCGGGTGTGTGGGGGTTGCCAGTCCAGCACCGCTTTCACTTTTCCTGGGTACATCTCTATCCCTTCGCTCAAAATGCGGTACCCCAAGTAGTCTAATGAGGTTTTGTGGAATTCACACTTTGACAGTTTTGCGTATAGCTTGGTGGCCAGAAGTTTTTCTAAGACTTGTCGCACCAGCTTTATGTGTTCTTCCAGGGTCTCACTGAAGAAGAGAATGTCATCTAAGTAAACGAGCACCCCCTTGTACAAATGGGGGTGAAGCATCTCATTTATGTATTGCATGAAGACTGCGGGGGGCCCTTGGAGTCCAAACGGCATGACTCTGAATTGGAAGCTCCCCAGAGGGCAGTTGAAGGCTGTCTTCCACTCTCCCTCCCTTATGCGTATTCGGTAGTACGCCTCTCTTAGATCTAGCTTCATGAACACTTTGCCTTTGGCTAGGTCTTTCATAAGAGGGTGGGGGTTCGTATTTTGGACGCACATGGTGTTGATCCCCCGGAAGTCCACGCACAGCCTAACCCCTCCCCCCGTCTTTCTTCTCTTTGAAGAGCACAGGGGCTGCAACTTGCGATTTTGCCAGCTGGATAAATCCCCTTTCCAGATTGGCATCGAGGCCAATCCTAAGCTCTCCCATCTCTTTTGGGGTCATCAAGTACATTTTTGGTTTCGGGAGCGTTGCCCCCTCCACAAATTCTATCGCGCAGTCGGTGGGTCGGGGAGGGGGGAGGTAGTTGCAATCCTCCTCGCTGAAGACCCCCTCAAGGTCCCAGTATTCTATCGGCACCTGCGGAGTGCCTGGGAGTTTGGCTTTGACTGTGGGGGCAGCCGGCTGGGGCTGGCTTGGCTCGAGGGGTTTCCTTCTGGCTGGTTTTTGGTGATTTGGGGGGTAGCAGCCTGATGTCTATGGTTAGCTTTCGGTAGCCGTCTTCCCACTTTATAGTGGGGGTCCATTTGTCTAGCCATGCGAGTCCCAGTATAATTGTCTCTGACATTTTTGGGGCGACGATGAACCTGATGAGCTCATAGTGACGCCCTATTTGCAAGTCTATTAAGTCGGTGATGTGCGTGGCGGGGGACCCCCCAATTAGCGTCCCATCTACTTGTTGGAACCAGATGAGGTTGGTTAAGGCTTTAGTGCAGATCCCCAACTTTTCTACAACCGTCTTGCTAATTAAGCATCATGAACAGCCCATGTCTACGATCACCTCAACCTCTCCTTCCTCCCCTGTCTCTGGCACTGTCAGCTTGGTTTTGATGACAAAGGAGTAAACGGCTTCACTCACCATTGGGCCTGACAGATGTGAGAATTAATCTCACAGAGGAGATGTTTGATCTTTTCCCGGACATCAGACATTAGAAATGAAACCGCAGTTTAAAAGTCTAATTAAGATATTTATTTCGGTACAAAAACAATAAATCCTCATTTGTTTACATCTCTGATATAAAATGTGTGACTTTTCTCAATGGAAGCCAGAAGAAGAAGGATAGAGTGGAGATTGGAATGCACACATGCGTACAAGAACATATCAATCACGTGCTCAGGAATAAACCATTATAATGAATAGGGATGCATCTCCCTGCATATACATGTAACAGGCAATAATTTATTTATTTATTTTGTTATTCTTATATGCCGCCCAACTCCCGAAGGACTCAGGGCGTGAGTCCCGTGACAGGGCTGTGCTCTCTCCATTGGAGCATGAGGAGTCTCCTCTGGCTGGCGACTCGGCTTCATCGGATGAGGGAGGATCACCTTCCGAGGCGACTTCTCTCGGGGGCTTTTGGGGCCACTTTCCTGGCTCTGGCAGTTTCCCGGGTCCTCGGTTGTGGGACTGGGGCTGGCGCCAGGCATTCCGAAGAGCACTGCCTGTGCTGGCCACATCAATAGCACTTTACTGCTCTCGTTGCTTGCGGGGGAGGGGGTGCTGCTGGCTTCATTTGGGATCGGCGGCCCAAAGGCCTCCTGGCCGGTCGTTCGGCCGGTTTTTTTTTTCAGGGACCGGATCTCTGGTCCAGGACGATGGCAGTGGTGTACCAGTCTTGGATTCGGTTTGGCACCCCACGAATACTGCAGGATTTCCTCAATTCTGGGTCTAGGGACGTCTTAAACGTGTGCACCAAGAGATGCTCGGGCCAGTCCCGCAATTTTCCTTCCGCCCTCCGGAACTCCCACACTAACACTTTGACGGGGCGGCCTGCCTGTCTCAGCCCTTGGATCTGCTCCTCGGTTTCCACTTGTCGGGCCACATTATTATATCGGACCCGCATCAGGCAAACAAACTCATCAGCGTCATCGAGTTCTGGGCCCGCTTCGGCATGTAGCTCTGCCACCCATTCAGCTGCTTCCCCCTCATTCATTCCCTCCATTATTGCCATGATCAGTTCTTGGTCCGAGGGGTACTGGTTTCTTTCTAGAAGGAATTTGTTATGGCTACATACTAACAACCCCATACTATCCCCCTCCCATTTTCCCACAATGGAAAATGCATAATAGAATAGTATAGAGCAGTGGTTCTCAACCTTCCTAATGCTGTGCCCTGCCCCCACCCCGCCCCCGCGACCCCCGCCACCATTTGGGTTCTTTTACTCTCTGTGCATGTGCAAAGTGTTCTGCACATGCAAAGTGGGTAAAAGAACCCAAATGGCGGTGTCCGGGCGAAGTCTCCCGACCCCTGTGAAAGGGTCGTTCGACCCCCAAAGGGGTTGTGACCTCCAGGTTGAGAACCGCTGGTATAGAGAGTGGCAGGCCCAAGCTCCCAAATAAAATGGCTTCGGCCTGACAAGGCCAACCCTTCTCCTCTGTGAGAGGCCCTCAAATATTGGAAGAGTGCTGTCAAGTCACCTTCTCTTCATTAGGTTAGATCTACCTAATTCCCCAATAGTCCACTGTATGCTTTAGCCTCCAGACCCCTTATTTGTTGCTCTTCTCTGCAGTCTTTTTAGGGTCTCAGAATCTTCTTTGTATCGTGGTGACCAGAACTGTATGGAGTATTCCATACACTAGTTTAGGTTTAGATTTAGGCAGTCCCAAACAGCCACTCTTCCCCCAGCATACTGTACGTACAAGGCAGTAGTGGGTTCCTGCCGGTACGGTTAATAGTTGTTGTTCGGCGCAGAGCTGAAGACGCTGCTGCCGTTCGCGGCGCGGGGGCTTTCCCCGGGCGCTGCCGCCGCCCGCATCAACACCGCCAATTGCGTTCTTTTGCCCTCTGCGCATGCGCAAAGCGTTCTGCATGCGCAGAGGGCAAAAGAACGCAATTGGCGGCGTCCATGCGGGCGGGGAAAGCGCCCGGGGAAAGATCCCGCGCCGCGAACAGCAGCAGCGTCTTCAGCTCTGCGCCGAACAACAGCTATTAACCGTACCGGCAGGAACAGGCAGGAACCCACCTCTGGTACAAGGGAATTCTAGTAGTGATATTTCAGTGCCAAGTGTCTTCATAGCTGTATCTTGAGTTTGAAAAAGAAAACAAAAGAAAACTTAATTGTGAAACTCTGGAGGCATACAAGTACAAACAGCCAAGCACAGAAATAGGCCTATTTTTTTTCCCCTACAGAGCCTGCCTGGACAAGTCTGTTGAAAATACTTCAGAGATTTAAATATAGTATGTAATCCACAGAGCAAAATACCAAACTGAATTTTCTGACTGTGCTCCTGGAAGTAGCACAGTTGAAGTAGTAGAGTTGAACGCATCGGAAAAGTTAGGAGCATCGTAAAAGTAGCTGTGCTATCTGATACAACCAGTATTTAAAAATTGCTACTTGAATTTAGGACATGGAATTTGTCAACTGGCTTCTCAAAGTATTTCGGATAATGAAAGAATGCAACTGCAGCTTCTCCGAACTACTAAGGGAAAACCGATTCACGTGACACAGATACACTACATGCATTTGGAGACAGAACAGCATCCAAAATTCCATTGATTGAATTTTTCAAGGATTTTATTTAATTGCTATTTTGATTTATTCCATTGACATCCCACCTTTCGGTTTAGTCAACTATTTGAGTCAGTCAACTGCAATAAGAAATAAACAAAAATATATTTTAAAAGATACTTAAAAAAAAGAATAGCATTGAAAAAGATACAGAACATAGAATGATAGGGTTGGAAGGGACCTTGGTCATGCAAGGTCTAACCTTAATCTTAATCTAATCCAGGAATCTCCAAATTTATTACCTTTTTAGTCTTGTGGACTTCAAGTCTTCAAGCTCTGCTGACTGAGGAATTCTGGGAGTTGAAGTCCACAAGTCTAAAAGCTAACAAGTTTGGAGACCTCTGATGTAATTACAGGTGTATGCCAGGTCTAATCTTCTAATGGGAAGTTTTCTGGGAAGAGTCTTCCTTAGAGGTAAAGCCAGGAAAAGGCTTTGAATTTACCTGTCTTGCAGAGCTGAATGTCCTGACAAATTCAAAAAGATTCCCTCTATATATAATTCTTTGTTAGACTATTTTAATAGCATTTCCCCCTTTTTATTTTGAATTTCTAGTAATCTGATAGCTGCATAAGCCACAGTTTTACAGCTGGGTGGCCCTGTTTGGTTGCCAAATAGATACGCATTTTACCACCCACATTTGTTATTAAGAGAATAATGATAGCAGTGTGAAAAATAATGCTAGTCAAAACAATGGAGATTAAGTAGCAGCCATGAAATGAGTACACAGACATCCAAATATAAAACTCTCATCAAACCTGAATCAAATTCAACAACGTCTTGAGTAAAAACAAATTATTTTTTTACTCCTTTTCTCTTTGGATGTATTACTAACAACTAAAGAAGTTACTTTTGCATTTATTGGTCAATTCATCAGTGAATAACGCAAATAAACTAACCCTTGTTTTCTATCTGTTTGGTTCCACAAAGGAAATTGGGCTCAATTAATATAACATAAGCAAGGATTTGAAAGCCTGCAGGAAACTTTGCACAGTTCTAAAATAAATTATTCAAAGATTAGCCTCTAAAGAGATAAGCGAACATGACATCTACTCCAGCCACAGTTGTGATGCCTACAATAATTTTAAAAATAGTATTCCTTGTTTGAAAGAGTTGGTGGTTTTTTTAGACCTTTGAATGCCATGAATGTAGGCTAAACAGATTCCGAAACAAAAGGAATAAATAAATTGGAGGACATCAAAGGGATAGAAGAAACTCAGCTTGCCAGAAGGATATTTGTCTTGACATGTAAAAAAAGAAAGAAAAAAAACCACATTTAGGAGTCCTGGATAATTACACTGAACATAAGCCAGCGGTGTGATGCAGATGCCAACAAATCTTATGCAATCTGAGGCTGCTCAGCATAATCTCCAATTAATGAGAAAGAACCATGAAGCATTATATCTCCAGTTCGTGAGAAATAGTTCCAATTGGATGATAGCAATGGCACTTAGACTTATACACTGTTCCATAGTATTTTATAGCAGAGTTCCCCAACGTTTCTGGCTTTGTGGACCGGCGGAGGGGGGGGGAAAGAGGGGAGCGGCACACGCAACTCCATTTGCACAAGTGGTGTCCCTGCGTGCCTGCTGTGCACTTAAATGGAGCATGTACCTGCATACTCGCACACTGCTTGCGCAAGTGCCTGTGAGCTCACCAGCCATTTCTGCGGCCTGCGGCCCGGTTGCAAGCTCCTCACGGCCCACTAGTAGGCTGTGGCCCACTGGTTGGGGACCCCTGATTTATAGCACTATCTGAGCCGTTTACAAGGTCAGCCTCTTGCCCCCAATAATCTGGGTCCTCATTTTACCCAACCTCGGAAGGATGGAAGGCTGAGTCAACCTTGAGCCGGTCAGGATTGAACTCCTGGCAGTGGGCAGAGTCAGCCTTTAGTCCTGCATTCTGATCACTGTGCCACCATGGCTTATGATTCTCTGGTTCTGGTCTTAACCTCTAGAACAGGGCTGTCAAACTCCCGGCCCCGCGGGCCAGATGCATCACGCGCTGCCCACGCCCACACCCGTTTTAGCAAAGGGGAGGGGGGAAGTCCCGATACATCATGTGACACCACCATGACACCCCTGCTCTAGAAGAACCTCTGGAAACCCAAATGCAGCCAAGATGATGCAGCAAGTCAGAAAAACAAGTGTTTGGAAACCAGCACGAAGAATTGGTGGCAGATTTGAGTATATCACAATCTAGATCAGAAAAGCCAAAGGGGAGACATTATGGCTGTCTCCATGCACCTGAAGGGATGCATTGCAGAAGCTGGAACAGACTCATTTGCTGGTTATTCAGAGGGCAGGATGAGTCGTGGTGGATAGCAATGACATTGTTAAACTAAACTTCCAGTTACAGCTTAGCAGAGGCATCGTCTTTGCTCAGCTATTTAAGACTGGATCAGAATGCCTTAGGACCACCTTCAACACAGGAAGTGTTGAGACAAATGCTAGAGTGTCATTTGGCAAGGATGCTCCTAATTGCATCCTATACCAATGAATCAGGTGGCATACATATTTGTGTAATAAGATAAATACGGCACCTTTTCTTTCACGTGGTGAGTTCGGCTAAAGATCTGTTCTGGTGCTGAAGATGACATAATTTAAAAGACTGCCTTGAGAGCTATAAATACAGGCAATTCTCCACTTGCAACAATTCGTTTAGTGACTGTTCAAAGTTGCAAAGGCACTGAAAAAAAAGCAACTTGCGACCATTTTTTCATACTTACGACCATGGCAGCATCCCTGTGGTCAAGTGATCAAAATTTGGATGCTTGGCAACTGGTTCATAGTCATGACAGTTGCAGTGTCAGGTGAAGAGTTTTTGCGACCTCCTGCCAAGCAAAGTCAATGGGAAAGCCCGATTCACTTAACAACCGTGTTACTAACTTAACAACTGCAATGATTCACTTAACAAGTATGGTTGGAAAAGTTATAAAATGGGGCAAAACCCAGTTAACAACATAAATTTTGGGCTCAATTGTAGTCGTAAGTCGAGTCAGTTGTAGTCGTAAGTAACTGTAGTGAATAAATAAGCAATGGGAAATTGAGCCACATCGGACTTTGAATTTTCCTCATTTGCACTAGTTGAAGATGTTTTCAAACATCTACACGGTGTTCGATTTAAAATATTTTAAACACAAATGAATATTCCTGGCACAGTAATTTTGAGTTAGACTACCTGTTGGATTTGAGCCTACCTGTTCAGTTTTTCATGAATTTCATTCTCATAGTGGTCAGAAGAAGCAGGCTTAAAATGATGTTATTTTGTGGCTGTGTTTGCACAGAGGAAGCTTGGTTAATTTTAAGGTTACTGCATTAATTAATCCTGGCACCTGATTTTGCACAACACACTGAATCACAAAGCAACAAACTGTCTTGAGATTGCACAACAATGAACTCACCATCAGAAGATACAACCAGTGTTAAAACTAATCAAATTTAGCTAAATAAGAGTCAGCTGGATTGACAAGGGCAGCTATAGAAAAATGAATAAACAAAAGAACTTGGGCAAAATTCAGCCTAATTGGCCTCTGATTTATTCATTGGGTCTTAATTTTGAATCAGAATGAATTAAAATGATTACTGTTTTCTACAGAGAAGTAGAAGGAGTGGGTGGCTCACGAGGTTAGAACACTCAGCCTCGCATTTGAGACCTGTTCTGCTGTGGGACGGGCTGAGCTCCTGTCGCATGCCCAGTAGTTTGAAAGCTGGTGACGGATGGTAGATAAATGTGTACTACTTCGGTGGGCAACTTCGCAGGGATGCGAAAGGAGCCCCCAACTGGGCATCCCCCGGGCAACGATGATGTCACCAACAGATCCTTTCACCACTTCAGTGCTTCTGACACGGAAGTATTAGTACAGAAAAGTAGAGAAACTGAAAACTGAGCCGAGGTGGCGCAGTGGTTGAAGTGCAGTATTGCAGGCCACTTTAGCTGGCTGTGATCCGCAGGCCAGCGGTTCAAATCTCACTGGCTCAAGGTTGACTCAGCCTTCCATCCTTCTGAGGTAGGTAAAGTGAGGACCCAGATTGATGGGGGCAATATAAATATACATTGCTTACTGGTGTAAACCGCTTAGAGTGTGCTTGCACTGTGAGGCGGTATATAAATCTCTCAAATAAATAAATAAATAAATAAATAAATAAATAAATAAATAAATAAATAAATAAATAAATAAATAAATAAATAAATAAATAAATAAACCTGTTTATTTCTATATGCATTTGAGTTCATATATGGAGTGGTGCTGTGGTCTAGAGGTGGAGCTCTCGCCTCAAAATCTGTGAGACTGTGAGTTCGATCCTAGGTAGAGGCAGATATTTCTCTCTCTGGGCACAATGAGAATATATCTGCTGAACAAAACTCCGCATTGGCAACAGGAAGAGCATCCGGCCATTAAAACACTCTGCTAGCTCCATTCAGTTGCCCAGACTCCACCTCGCAAGGGATTATGGGGTCGTTAAATGAAGATGATGATTAGAGTTCATATATATTTTAGGTTTTTCTTCCCTTATGTACATAAACTTTGAGTGACATGGAAAATTGCTTCCTCTAGGTCTCATATGCAGATATCCAGAAAAAGACTACGATTCATTTCCTCTACCAGAGTCGGTCCCTCTCTTTTGTCTGCCAATGGGGGCAACAATTGAATGCTGGCCTTCCAACAGCAAATATCCCCTCCCAGTATTTTCTACGTTTGTGCTCACTGGAGCCTCAGCTGAAAAGGTACGATCAATTTATCCTCAACTGTCATTTTGGTGTCTATGGAGAGTCTCAGTCTTCCAGGTCACGGTTGTCTCAAAGGTGCTTTTTCAAGAGGCAACTGGACTTTCTGGTTTTTCTTTGAAGACGTTTCGCTTCTCATCCAAGAAGCTTCTTCAGCTCTGACTGGATGGTGGAGAACGGAAGGATTGATACTCCTTGCAGACAGCTGGTCATTTGCATCCCTTTAGAGAGTCGTTGAGGCCACTTGGAGGTTTCTCTGTGTCCTCAGAGTCACCCGAGTGGTGCCAATGGGTGTGGAGCCTTCTTGGAACTGCTGAAAGGACCATTGTGGAGCTGTGCTTTCTGCAGGATGTTTTCTGCCCTGTGTCCCTTCCCTGTCGAACCTGGGCGCAGGCTGTTGGGGATGAGTCTGTGTTGTCTGCATCTCAAACTGAAGCACAAATGGCTCCTGCAGTCTGCAATTTTTCCAGAAATCGACTTTGGTGTTTGCTGTTTTGCTTTTTCTGAGTTTGGTCAGTTAGTCAAAAGAACTGGAAGGCTCAAAGCTTTTACTAAAGTGACCATTTGTTCACTTTTGCCTTTGTTAGGCAGCCATTCTTCCTTTCTTTTTTTCCTTGTCTCTTTGCCCCATTCAGTGCATCTGTCCAGCCATCTATTTTCTTTTTGTCTCATAAAAATACAGCTAGTCCTCGACTTACAACCATCTGTTTAGTGACCATTCAAAGTTACAACAGCACTGAAAAAAGTGACTTACGGCCCCTTTTCACACTTACGACAGTTGCAGCATCCCCATGGTTACATGATTCAGACGCTTGGCAACCGACTCATATTTATGACGGTCGCAGTGTCCCTGGATCATGTGATCCCATTTTAGCAATAGCAATAGCACTTAGACTTATATACTGCTTCATAGTGCTTTACAGCCCTCTCTAAGCAGTTTACAGAGTTCAGCATATTGCTGCCCCAACAATCTGGGTCCTCATTTTACCGACCTCAGAAGGATGGAAGGCTGAGTCAACCTTGAGCCGGTGAGATTTGAACAGCTGAACTAGCAGTCAGCTGAAATAGGTTGCAGTGCTGCACTTTAACCACTGCGCCACCTCGGCTCATTTTGCCACCACCTTGACAAGCAAAGTTAAGGGGGAAGCCAGATTCACTTAACAACCGTGTTATTACCTTTGCAACTGCAAGGATTTACATAACTGTGGCAAGGAAGGTCATAAAACGGGGCAAAACTCACTTAACAACTGTCTTGCTTAACAGCAGAAATTTTGGGCTCGTTGTGGTCGTAAATCGAGGGCTACCTGTATACATCCCTACACATTTTGAGTTTGTCAGTCTGTCCAAATCCTTGTTGTCAAAGCAATGTGCTTCTTCAGTTTGGGTGGCAGAGGATTGCTCTCTGCTGTCCGTTTGAGCAGGAGCAATTTTACAAAATGTAGAATGAAATGTGATTATAGCATTTCGCTGTTAGAATTGCTTTTCAACCTGGAAATAAGGAGAAATTTTCTGACCGTGAGAGCAATCAACCATAGACCTTGACTATGTATCTGAATGGTCAAACAAGTGGCAACTACCAATCTCTGTAGCTCACAAAATTATCTGCCACAACGTCCTACCTGTTAACGACTACTTCAGCTTCAACCACAATAATACATGAGCTCACAATAGATACAAACTTAATGTAAACCGCTCCAAATTTGATTGCAAAAAATTCGACTTCAACAACAGAGTGGTCCATGCCTGGAACACTTTACCTGACTCAGTAGTTTCTTCCCCAAACCCCAAAAACTTCAACCTCAGATTATCTACCATCGACCTCACCCCATTCCTAAGAGGTCGGTAAGGGGCATGCATAAGCACACAATCGTGCCCACCGTTCCTGTCCTAATGTACCCATATGTTCATACCTCTTATTCTCTTATTCATGCTTGTACTATTATATATATATAAAATCATATTTTTACTGTTTATACTTTGCTTTAATCATATATGCTTGACAAATAAAACAAACAAACAAACCAACCCATGGAACAGAAGTTGCTTTCGGAAGTTGTGGAAACTTCATCACTAGAGGCTTTCAAGAAGAGATTGGACTGCCATCCATCAGAAATGGTGTAGGGCAGTGATGGCGAACCTTTTTTCCCTTGGGTGCCGAAATAGCGAGCACATGTGCTATTGCACGCATGTGCGTGCCCACATCCATAATTCAAAGCCCCCCCACTCGCCCCACCTTCCTGTGCATGTGTGCACGACCCCCCCACTCCCCCATTTCCTGACTTCCAGTGGGCCTGGTAGGCCCATTTTTCGCCCTCCCCAGGCTCCAGAGGCTTTCTTGGAGCTTGGGGTAGGCGAAAACGCTCCCCCTCGCCACCCCGGAGGCTGCATCGCCCTCCCAGAGCCTCTGCGCAAGCCAAAAATCAGCTGGCGGGCACGCACATGCACGTTAGAGCTGAGCTAGGGCAACGGCTCGCGTGCCAGCAGATATGGCTCTGTGTGCCACCTGTGGCACCCGTGCCATAGGTTCGCCATCACTGGTGTAGGGTCTGCTTGGGCAGCGGGTTGGATTAGATGACATACAAGGTCCCTTCCAACTCTGTTAACCTGTATCTATTATCTTTTCTTCCTGGAAATGAGGAGGTCCTATTTCCTCCACCCCCCCCCCCAAATTTCTTCCAGATTAATTTTTGATGGAAGAGCACTGGATTCTATCCAAAGTCTTGGAAAAAGGACGAAAAGAGAGACCCATTGGGATCCATCCTTAGGTTACAATTGCTCTTTGAAAAGTGATGCATTAGCCGGCTGCTATACCACTACATGTGTGCAAGCAGATTTTGGCTAGAGCTTATTTTTATTTTTTCCGGATTCCTAAAAGCACGTTTGCCATGTTTATTTATTTTATTTATTTATTAGTGATATTTATATACCGCCTCATAGTGCAAGCACTCTAAGCGGTTTACACCATTAAGCAATGTATATATTTACATTGCCCCCAACAATCTGGGTCCTCATTTTACCTACCTCGGAAGGATGGAAGGCTGAGTCAACCCTGAGCCGGTGAGATTTGAACAGCTGAATTCAAATGATCAGTCAGCTAAAGTAGCCTGCAGTAGTGCTCTCTAACCACAGCGCCACCTCGGCTCTCTCTGTTTACAGCAGATATGCCTTACATTTGAGTGTTGCCCATGGCAGATATATTTGAATGTCTTCGGCCTGAAGGAAATACTTGGCAGACGCAGAATGCCCATGTCACTTAAATTAAATGTACTGTCACTTGCAGGTCTATGGTGCTGCTATTCAGTTCTATGAAACTTACTCTGAGGAGAACCTGACAGAAAAACAGAAGTCTCAACTTGGCTTCATGGCCATACCCAGCTCCAAAACCGTTCAGACTAACAAGTGCATCTGCCTGCTGTCCCACTGGCCGTTCTTCGATGCGTTCAAGAAATTTCTCACTTTTCTTTACCGCTATTCAATATCTGGTCCACACGTCCTTCCTATTGAGAAGTAAGTTGGAGGGGTATTTTGTGTTCCACACATCATTAACTGTCATTGTAATACATAATTTTGATCGTTTCCATGGTGTGGTGCAAGCCTGCCTGCTGGTGTTCGCCCCAAATCCTGTCCCCTCCTCAAATTTGATCATTCTTTTTTTCCTTTCCTGGTCTGCTGCAATGCAAACTTGATAGTGTGCGGGGCCCCCAAGGCTCCGTTTTCGCTGGCAGAGGGCTAGCAAAACAAACTAAAGACAAAACAAAAGAACTGTTTCCCCTTTTGCATTTGAGCATTCAAGAAGGGACAGGAAAGGAGAAAGGGAAAGAGGAAAGACAAAGAAAAAGAAGGAAAGTTGGGAACAGAGCAAGGAAGGAAAAATAAGGAAAGAGGCGAAGGAAGGAAGGAAGGAAGGAAGGAAGGAGATTATAATGAGAATGAGGGAGGGTCTGAGGGAAGTGCTGCTTTAGCACTTGGCCACCACAGGTGCCCCCAACATGAGTGGTGTCAAGCTGGCCATGCGCCCCCCACGGAAGTCAAACACAACCCTGATGCGGCCCTTAATGAAATCGAGTTTGACATCCCTGATCTAGGGATAGCTTCCAGGGTAGTGGTGGGGAGACAGGGCTCAACAATGATATGATGACACCTCTGTTGGGGATAGGAAAGGAAATGCTGTATTTTTTGGACTATAAGACGCTCTGGACTATAAGAAGCACCTAGCTTTCGGGGAGGAAAACAAGAAAAAAAAATCTGCTTCTGCCTCCCAGCAATTTGCCTCCTTGCAGCAAACAGCAAGCAGCCTGGTCAGCTTCAGCACAGCCTGATTTAGCATGAGCAGCTGATTGGCAGTTGGATCGGCCTCCCGGAATACCGACAATCAGGTGTTCCAGGCTGCAGGGATCGCCATTGCCGCCGCCGCGCCCCATTTTTGGCCTCTACGCACTCCATTTTCGGCCTCTCTGTGTCCCGTTTTCAGCCTCCGCATGCCCCATTTTTGGCGTCTGCCCGTCCTGTTTTCAGCTCGTTCGAGGCTGCGGGGATTGTTGCCACCACCTATTGCCGCCGAACAGGACACATGGAAAACGGGATGCACGGAGGCCAAAAACAGGGCGTGCGGAGACTGAAAATGGGGCACACGGAGGCTGCGATCCTCACAGCCTGGAACAGCTGATCATCAGTATTCCAGGAGGCCGATCCAACCGCCAATCAGCTGCTTGTGCTAAATCAGGCTGTGCTGAAGCTGACCAGGCTGTTTGCTGCAAGGAGGCAAATTGCTGGGAGGCAGAGGCCGAAGGGTGGGCTTCGGCAACATTCACTCTATAAGACGCACAGACATTTCCACCCACTTTTGGGGGGAGGGGGTGCATCTTATAGTCCAAAAAATACGGTATTTGGCTTTTTTGCCATTGCTTTTTAGAGTAATGGGGCCAAGCAGAGGTTTAATCCATCCATTTTATATTTAACTGCTGTTATAAAAAGCCAACATCTAAAAGCAAGATCTCTTGTGTGTATTTCAGCTGCAAATATTGACGGAATGCATACTGGCCATAGCCGAATCCTCCTGTTTTCTTTTCACATGATCGATGATACTATAATGTGTTTGTGCAAACTGTTGGACCAAAATTCTTCAGATTACTGATTATGACTCATCAAAAGTACACTGGGGGTGTTTGTTCCCCAGTTTATCTTCTCAGCTCTGCCTGCAACTGAGATCTTACTAAACTGGCCAGAGTTTAGCTTTCTGTCTGAATCTGGGGATAGATGATAGATAGATAGATAGATAGATAGATAGATAGATAGATAGATAGATAGATAGATAGATAGATAGATAGATAGATAGATAGATAGATAGATAGATAGATAGATAGATAGATATGAGAGAGAAGATAGATTATAGATAGATATGAGAGTGATAGATGATAGATAGATAGATAGATAGATAGATAGATAGATAGATAGATAGATAGATAGATAGATAGATAGATAGATAGATGATATATAGATCTCTGCTTAGTTTCAAATGGGTTTAATATTTGCAAGCTATAAACCTGCACCTCTTTGCAAGCAATAAACCAAGAGTCTGAAGAATATTCTCTTAGCTTGTTGAATATGATATCTTAAAAGACTAGCATGGGTTCTATAAACAAATGCTGATTTATTTATTTTTCTTAAGACAAAGTCATTATTCCCTCCTTAGGCATATTTCCCATTTTATGCACAAGGTTCCTTTTCCATCTCCACAAAGACCAAGGATTTTAGTTCAGGTAAGTGTAAATTTATTCCATTCTGTTCATACGTTTATTCAGATGAGTAGGTTCCACTAAAAAATAAAAGGCATTGTAAAAATGTTACAGACTTGAAACCACAAATTTGCTACTCAGTGCTGGAAGTCATCAAGAAATGTGTATCAGTCACACTTTTTATGTTACAAGGCTGCTTATTTGTCAGATTATCTACTTTTTAAATATATTTAGGCCTGGGTTCAGTTGGTAAATGAAAACGATTGGCTTTTTCTGAATGTTATCATTATAAAATAAAGCTAGAGTATCAAATATTAATTTTTTAAAAATCTATTTTCTAGAAATTTGGCATGTTAAATCTGTCCAATGATAAATATTTTTGGATCACTTTTTGAAAAACAAACCCCAGACACATTTGATATGGAATTCAATTATATTTTCAAACTTTCTTGGGCCCTACCCAAAAATATATACCTTTATTTGCTATTTTAAATCATTTCACAATTCAGTCTGATTGGTGGAAGCTTTCCCTTTATGAAAATCAATTCTGTATTAAAGTTTAAAAGCTGCAATGAATGTGATGTGGGAGGTGAATTACAAAAAAGATATCTGGCAGTTTTAAAAATATTCAGCTTGCATATTTTTTCTGGGCACTCCCTGGGATTTTTTTGGGAAAGGACATCTGTAATAAATTATTTAACCAGTTTTATAGAATTTGCAAGCAGATAGAACAGCACTTGAATCTGCTTGAGATTCTGGAGTCAAACCATAATATCTATTTCACATTAATATATCTTTATACTTTTTTTTAACATTAGAGATCTGCATATTTAACCATCATGTTTTTCAAGCCTACAGCAACAGTATTAATTCTGTGACAGCAATATGTTTTCTATACAAACAAATTGCTTTATATTTAAATCTTCAGGTAAATATAAAAACCATGCTTTTATTGTTTTATAGCTATCACCCCATGATAATCTGATTCTTAGTCAGCCCATATCATCACCTCTACCGCTGAGGCAAGTAAAATATATGTGTGTGTGTGTATATTTGTGTGCTGTTATGTGAGGGATGAACAAACCAATTTAGCGAACAAGACAACAATAAAAATATATAAATATATCAAGAAAGAAGAATTAATTTCCTCTCTAACTCTTAAAGGTTGCGATGAGGAAAACAAAACAGAAAAAAAATTATCTATAAAAATTACCCATTTAAAAGCAGAAACTTTACACTGCAGAGTTTCCTTTCAGTTGCACCTGGATTTATCTTGCTTTTCTTTTCCTGCTTATTCAGGCAGCCTCCATACACAGGTGGTCCTCAACTTACAATCACAGTCAGCCCAACATTTCCATTGCTAAGCAAGACGGTTGTTAAGTGAGTTTTGCCTCATTTTACAACCTTTCTTGCCACAGTTGTTAAATGAATCACTGCAGTTGTTAAGTCAGTCTCACGGTTGTTAAGTGAATCTGGCTTCCCCCCTTGACTATACTTGTTAGAAAGTTGCAAAAGGTGATCACATGACCCCGGGACACTGCAACCAACATATATACATACATGTCAGTCGCCATGTTTATTTTGATCACGTGACAGTGGGGATACTGCAACAGTCGTAATTGTCCTACAGGTAGTCCTTGACTTAACAATCATTCATTTAGTGACCATTCAGAGTTACAGTAGCACTGAACACAGTGGCATGACCGTTTTTGGCATTTAGGACCGTTGCGACATGATAAAAATTCAGTCCCGTGATCAAAATTCGGACGCTTGGCAACCGGTTCCTATTTATGACGGTTGCAGTGTCCCGGGGTCATGTGATCTCCTTTTGCGACCTACCGACAAGCCAAGTCAATGGGGAACCCAGATTCACTTAACAGCCATGTTACAAACTTAACAACTGCAGTGATTCACTTAACAACTGTAGGAAGAAAGGTTGTAAAATGGGGCAAAGTTCAATTAAAGTCTCATGAAGCAACAGAAATTTGGGGCTTAATTGTTGTAAGTCAAGGACTATAGTCAGGGGTGGCCAAACTATGGTTCTTTGAGGACCTGTGGACTTCAACTCCCAGAATTCCTGAGCCAGCCATGCATGCATGGCTGGCTCAGGAATTCTGGGAGTTGAAGTCCACAGGTCCTCAAAGAACCATAGTTTGGCCACCCCTGGACTTTATGGTGCTTACTTTATTGCAGTGTTTCCCAACATTGGCCATTTCCAGGGGTAGAGATTTCAATTGTCAGAATTCTTCTTGATGGCTATGCTGGCAGTGGAATTCTGGGAATTGATGTCCACAATCCCCAAAAGGCCAACAATAGGAAACGCTGCTTTATCGTTTCCGGTTTGTTTCATTTTGTGGTAGATTACTCAGAGCTGTACGATTGGGGCAGTTGACAGATGTATTAAGAAAGCAAATAAATAAATAAACATTATGAAAAACAGTTTGCGGTTTTTCTCCAGGCGAGGAGGTCAAGCTGAGGGAAAAAAATGGGAAGTGTGACTTTCCAGTCAAGCTGAGGAAACCAGTCAAAGCTAGATGACAATTTGGTCTTGATTTGTGAACCCTGAAGTTATTGAAAGTAGGAAAGAATGAAACCAGGTTCAGCGAGTGTGAGAAGGGTTCCATGCCTGGTTTGTTTGATCTCAAATGACTTGTTTGCAGTGAACTAAGTCCATCTCTGGCTGTACTGTGTGCACATGTTAATTCACAAACTTCACTCTACAACTTTATTTAAAAGTTAATGGAGCGCCAAATGGAAAACTATTCTGTGCTGTGTAATTTTAGTGTTACTCAGACTTGTAATTGAATACCCTTATGCTGAGTCATTGGATGCTGGGCTAACATTGGGGGAAAACGTGGTTCAGTTCCTGGGGGAAAAAAGATGCCATTTGTAGTATTTATCCCTGTTCCTTTTTCTTTGATCAATAGCGGAGGGAAGTTTTCTGCTCTTCTGCAGAATCTGGGACCTGAGAATGCTGTAAATCTCCTAGTCTTCGCAGTGACAGAACATAAAATCCTCATCCACTCTTTACGCCCTTCAGTCCTCACCAGCGTAACCGAAGCCCTGGTCTCTGTAAGTTGTGAGAATTTCTCAAACAAGTATTTTCAAATTAAGATAAATGGAAAACACCCCCCCTCCCCACCTAACTGACTGTAAAATATCTTTTAAAGCTCAGGGGCCCTAAAAATAATTATTACAATTTATAACAGGTAATCCTTGACTTGCAAGCATTTGTTTAGTGACCGTTTGAAGTTACAAGGGCTCTGGGGGGAAAAAAAAGTTTTCACACTTACGACTGTTTCAGCCTCCCCATGTTCATGTGATCAAAATTCAGGCCCCCGATCCATATTTATGACGTTGCAGTGTTCCAGGATCACGTGATCTCCTTTTGCGACGTTCTCACCAAGCGTGGGGGAAGCCAGATTCGTTTTTTAAAAAAAACCTCATGATTCACTTAACAATTACAGTAATACACTTTAAAACTGTGGTAGAAAGGTTGTAAAATGACACACAGCCTACTTAACAACTGCCTTGCTTGGCAATGGAAATTTTGGTTGTAGCTCAAGGACTACCTGTTCTATTTTATTTAAATTTAAAATGGCCTACAGTGGATTTGGGCCTACTAGAAGGGATTTGTGGATCTGGTTAACGATTAATGATTGTGTGAACCAGGTACGTCTAGTCTAAGGACTGGGGGTGATATGATAGCAGTCTTCCAATATTTGAGGGGCTGACACAAAGAAGAGAGGGACAACCTATTCTCCAAAGCACCAGACAAGAAATAAAAGATGGAAGATCATTAAAGAGAGATCCAACCTAGAAGTAAGGAGAAATTTCCTGATGGTGAGAACAATTAATCAGTGGAACGGCTTGTCCTCAGAGGTTCTGGGTTCTCCCTCACTGGAGGCTTTTAAGAAGAGACTGGACAGCCATTTATCTGGAATTGTATAGGGCAGTGATGGCGAACCTTTTTAGGTTCGCGTGCCAAAAAGGGGGGGGAGTGCGCGCGCTAGCGCGCTCTCGCGTGCCCACATCCATTCCCACCCGCAAACTGGAAGTGCGGAAAAACGCACTTCTGGTTTGCCGGTGAGCTGTTTTTTGCACTCCGGAGGGTTCAGGGAAGCTCCCTGAAGCCCCGGAATGCAAAAAACTACAAAACGGACAAACCGGAAGTGCGGAAAAACGCACTTCCGGTTTGTCCGTTTTGTAGTTTTTTGCATTCCGGGGCTTCCCTGAACCCTCCGGAGTGCAAAAAACAGCTCACCGGCAAACTGGAAGTGTATTTTTTCGCACTTCCGGTTTGCCGGTGGGCAACGCTCGTGTACCCTCCGCTATGGCTCTGCGTGCCACCTGTGGCACGCGTGCCATAGGTTCGCCACCACGGGTATAGGGTCTCCTACTTGAGCAGGGGACCCCCAAAATCCCTTCCAACTCTCTCATTCTGATGTTCTGGTTCTGATGTTCTGATGGGCCTTTGCTCCCTTGTCTAGGATCCACAGCTGTTTGCAAAATTCTTCAGCTCTGTGGGTTTTAGAGTGTTTTGCTCAATACCAGCTGCAGATCAAACTCAGCAGGAGGTTCGAACACCATTTGTGGAGTGGATAGGAGGGCCAGTTGTTCAAAGAAATGAAGTCAAAAATTCCACTGAGCTAGCATAAGCCCCCCCCCCCCTGCCCTCCACTTCACGCTGAGTGTCATCTTTTAAATATTTTGTTTGTTCTGCTTTCACCTCCTGAGGATGTTTGTACAGATGGCTGCGGAGCCGTATTATTCATCTAGTTCAGATCATTAGCACAGTCCTTGTCAAAGGTTCTCCATTTCGTACAAATTAACAGAGATAAATAAAACATCCTTTGTTGATGGAAAAGGCAGGTATAAGTCTAATATATCAATCAATAATCATGGGTTGTTATTATTAATACTCTTATTTCAAGCGGTTTATTAATGAGAACTTCCCAATTGTATCTATCCATTGGCCTAATTAATATTTTAAAAGAAAGGAATGGCTACTTTCCATAATGATGTACCACTATCGAAAGTGGAACATGGTTTGTGAGTGTTCCCTTTTCTTCAGAGGCAGACAGCCTTTCTTTTGTCAAGAAACATCTTTTTCCAGGTATAATATGCTAGTCCTCATGAAGGGTTGAGCAGAATCAGACAGATTCTGCTTTATTTCGGTCATGGACCAATAAGTACAATCAATAAAATGAGCAATCCAAGACTATCTCCTAATAACAATGTATAGATACTTTGAGATGCTTATAGTCTGAGATCCTCTTTTTCTTCAGCAGAACATCCCAAAGGTGCTTTTTCAAAAGGCAACTGGACTTTGTTTTTTCCTTGAAGACCTTTCGCTTCTCATCCAAGAAGCTTCTTCTGTTCTGACTGAAGGTCAGTTCAGAACTGAAGAAGCTTCTTGGAAGAGAAGTGAAACTTCTTCATGGAAAAACTAAGAAAGTCCAATTGCCTTTCGAAAAAGCACCTTTGGGGCAACCTTGACCTGGATGACTGAGAATCTCCATAGACACTGATTAGAAAATGTTCTTTTGGGAACACAGAGCTGTTGCTCAGGGTCTAAATTTTTGGATGGGTTGAAATTAGTTCAAGAGTTACAGGTTGTCCACCCTGTTTTTATTGAAGCACATCTGGCTATCTGCATTCAACATGTTTGTTCTTCTCTTTTGAAAGATGATATTTCCTTTCCACTGGCCATGCCCGTACATTCCTCTCTGCCCTCTAGCCCTGGCTGATGTTCTGAGTGCACCGTGTCCATTCATAGTGGGAATTGATTCCAGATATTTTGATCTTTATGACCCTCCACCAGATGTTAGCTGTGTTGACCTAGATACAAACACCATTTCACAGTAAGTATTTGGAGAGCTTTCTTTGCTTGCTTGTTTGATAATACGTAATTCAGGGGGCAGACTTTTAAATTAATTTTCCTAGGTTTGCTAAATTATTTATCAGAGGAGGGAATTAAGGGTCCGTTCATATTTGCAGTATGTCCCTTGTTTACTCAGCAGTAGAAAAACGTACAGTTGAATCTGTAAATTGCTTCCACTAAAAAGCATTGTTTTAAAGATTAGCATTTAATCCTTGGATATTAGATCTCTCACAGAGGCAAATTTCATTTAGTAAATATAATTATTTAGCATGTGCTTGTAATCCATTTCATGTTGTTGCAATAGCCTTGTAAAATAAACTGGCATTAGCTTTAAACTAGGAAGTGAGATTAAGAGAATAATTGGCCCTTTACCTAATAAGTTCCATGCTGAACTAGAATCAGAGGATAAATGTTCATGTAAGGACTATTATCTGTTTGTTTTGTTTTATTGCCTTGCTTTACAGGAACAGTGCATTAGTGAATGACAAAGACATATTGGTTGCCTCAGCAATTTGTTTTTGCCAGTCCGTGAACAAATTAATCTTTTAAACGCTTAGCAGATAGTCTTCCATTATTCTTAGTACTTCGGAAAAGCTTTATTACAACAAAAAGTTGAAATCCTTGGGGTGAAAGAATATTTCTTAAGATGAAATACAACTTGATCTAGATTTAAGCAGCTCCAGCAAAAGGAAAAATTGCAGGGAAAATGTGTCTGTAAAGTGAAGGAAATTGCCTTCATGAATAAATTCTAATTTATTCAAAGTTTAACTGCTTCTGAACTTGGAAATCTGTTTTATGTATGGTTTCACTTGGTATTCGTGGTTACTCTTGGTACAGTACATACAGCCCTAATTGGGACTGGAAACTCCATTGTTAAGCATCAAGGTTGTAAGTGGAAAAGCCACCTGACCATGCCACTTAGGCAGGTTGTCATTGTTAACGAGGACTATGCAGATAGTTAAACGAGGATCTCATGTGATGGTGACTCCCGATTTCCTGCAGGCTTCCCCATTGACTTTGCTTGTGGGATACTGGCGGGGAACGTTGAAGATCATGATCATGTACTGGTAAAACCACAATGTCACTGGAAGGGCATTTTCCTATCATTTGTAGCCTTTTAGGGTGGGGATGGACAGGTGGGGCTTTAGTAGGAAGCTATAAGCCACTCTTAAAAATGCCCCTAGAAGAGCTAAAATTTGAGCATTTTGCTATTGAATGACAGAGCTAGAGAATTTCAAATAGGGTGTTGCGTGCTCGACAGAACCAATACAGTGGTGAAATCCAATTTTTTTTACTACCGGTTCTGTGGGTGTGGCTTGGTGGGCGTGGTGTGGCTTGGTGGGCGTGGCAGGGGAAGGATATTCCAAAATCTCCATTCCCACCCCACTCTGAGGCCAGCCAGAGGTGGTATTTTCTGGGTCTCTGAATTACTCAAAATTTCCGCTACCGGTTCTCCAGAACCTGTCAGAACCTGCTGTATTTCACCCCGGCCAATACCCCATGAAGGGTATTGTCGCTCTACTAAAGAATCTGTCATTTGCACCAAGCAATAGTCACGTGCTCCAGGAAAACTGAACTTCCTTTTATGAATCTGCCAAGCCAACAAGCAAAATTTTTCTGCAGAAGCTGAGAATATAAATATCTTCACCCAGAAAGCCAGAGTGCATGCATCCAGGAAGGAAAGGAATAAATATTCATATTTGGTTCTTCTATTTATATTTGCTGGGTCATCCTGGGTGAGGAAGGAACCTTCCTCCTGAAATTTGTCATCCCATCTACATTGCCATTGGAAGATTAATTGGTGAAATAATGATGCCAGGAAAGGAAAAGCAGAATCACCTCAAACCACGAGATAGGCAGCAAATAAATTTAATAATAATGATGATGATGATGATGATGATGATGATGATGATGATGATGATGATGATGATGATAATAATAATATTTATTTATTTATTTATTTATTTTGGTTTTCTTATATGCCGCCCAACTCCCGAGGGACTCAGGGCGGCATACAGCAAAAAAGAATACAAGAATAACCAACAATAAACATTGCTTAAAATCAAATATAAAAATTAAAAATTCAATATTAAAAACCATCCAACAACCAGACATACCCGGGGGAGAGCTCAGATGGATTAGGCTGTACCCCCAGCCTGCAGGAAAAGCCATGTCTTAACGGCTTTTCGGAAGGCCAGCAGAGTGGGGATGGTTCGGGTCTCTGGGGGAAGTTGGTTCCAGAGCGCGGGGCCTGCCATAGAGAAGGCCCTCCCCCTAGCGCCCGCCAGCCGGCATTGCTTGGCCGACGGGACCTGGAGGAGGCCAACTCTGGACCTGGAGGATGCCTGGAGGAGGCATCGGCGGCAGGCTCCTGCCCGTGTCTCCCGCCCGCCCGCCTCTCATTCTTTTAAATGCTAAGGCAAGAGGCGGGCAGGCGGGCGGGAGACGCAGGTAGGAGCCTGCCACCGATGCCGCCACTCGCCTTGCTCGCCAGGTGCCTCTGCTCCGCGCAGCGTCTCCATTGTTAACAAGGACGCGGCTCCCCGGTGCACCCACAGTGACCGGGGAGACATGCCGGAGCGGCAATAGCAGCTCCTTTCTCCCATGCGTCGCAGCCTTCCCAGCAGGCTGCCGGACAAGCCCAAAGAGACCGAGATGCAGGGCGACGTCAGGGCTCCAGGGCTCCTTCGGCCGCTTGGCCGGAGAACAGCAGGGATGCTGCCACGGTCGGGGATTCAGTCGGGTGGCTGCAGCCCCGCGGGAGACGGCAACAGAGGTTCCTTCTTTCTCCTACAGGGAGAAAGACAGAAGGAAGGAAGGAAGGAAGGAAGGAAGGAAGGAAGGAAGGAAGGAAGGAAGGAAGGAAGGAAGGAAGGAAGGAAGAAGAAAGAAGACAGACAGACGGAAAGAAAGAAAGAAAGAAAGAAAGAAAGAAAGAAAGAAAGAAAGAAAGAAAGAAAGAAAGAAAGAAAGAAGTTAGGAAGGAAGGAAGGAAGACAGACAGACAGACAGACAGACAGAAAGAAAGAAAGAAAGAAAGAAAGAAAGAAAGAAAGAAAGAAAGAAAGAAAGAAAGAAAAAGAAGTTAGAAAGGAAGGAAGACAAAGAAAAAAAGAAAGATGTTAGGAAGGAGGGAAGAAAGAAAGAAAGAAAGAAAAAGAGATGTTAGGAAGGAAGGAAAGAAGAAGAAAAGACAGACAGACAGAAAGAAAGAAAGAAAGAAAGAAAGAAAGAAAGAAAGAAAGAAAGAAAGAAAGAAAGAAAGAAAGAAGTTAGGAAGGAAGGAAGACAGACAGAAAAAAAAGAAAGAAAAAAAAAGACAGAAAGAAAGAAAGAAGGAAAGAAAGAAAGAAAAAGAAAGAAAGAAAGAAAGAAAGAAAGATGTTAGGAAGGAAGAAAGACAGAAAGAAAAAGAAAGATGGTAGGAAAGTGAAGATGAAGAATTTTTTGGTTTCCCAGAAAGCAATTCTGATTAAGTTTTTTTCATTCAAAGAGGTGCTTTTTCATTTCATATTTGCCTTATAAGAGGAGTTAATGTTATAGTTCATGTTATAATGTTATAAATATGAATCCAACATTAAGTTCAGACATTCCAAGTCATTTATTTTTAATTAAAAAAAATTTTACTCAAATTTTATTGTTAAAATGGGGGAGCGTGTTATACCCCGGTGCGTGTTATACGCCGATAAATACGGTAGTTGTAAGTCAAAGACGAAAGGTATAGATTTCAGGAATCAAATAACAATGACACATTTATACATTAAATAAATAAAATAATAAATAAAACATACTTCCTGTCTGGGCAGGGGGTTAGACTAGAAGACCTCCGAGGTACCTTCCAGTTTTATGATTCTATGATTCCTTGAAATTCTATTTGAAGATTCCCATTCCACTGAATTAAGTTCAGCTGACAATACTGAAGCAGAAATCACTTCTGGGAGTTCTGATGCTCAGATATGACCAAATATTTGAGTCAATATTTGGTCTCAATGAATAGTAATATCACTTAGACTTATATCCTGCTTCACAGTGCTTTACAGCCCTCTCTAAGCAGTTTACAGAGTCAGTCTCTTGCCTCCAGCAATCTGGGTCCTCATTTTACCCACCTCGGAAGGATGGAAGGCTGAGTCAACCTGGAGCCTGGTGAGAATCGAACTGCTGAACTGTTGGCAGCCGGCAGTCAACAGAAGTAGCCTGCAGTACTGCACTCTAACCACTGCACCACTATGGCTCTTAATCCCTAACATTTCCTTTTGGATTCCAGGCCAGGAGATAAGCGAATGATCGCATGGAAGATCTTGCCAAAGAAGCCTTGTAAGAAACTGATGAGCACTCTAATTCACTTGTATCAGCAGCTGGCAGCATGTAAGTGGAGGAGGGCCCAGAAGAGCCTGTGTGATTGTGGTTGTGGTACACAATGATAGTGAAACCCTTTTTCATGTGGAGGAGGAGCAGAGGGAAATTAGATTCCGGTTATACAGAGGGAAATTTGTGCTTTGGAGAAGTAGCACTGAGGGACCCAGCACTTCATTTGCATGATGTGTCACTTCCTTTGAAACCCTGGGCGAGGTTAAAAAACACACACACCTTCTTTTATTTAAATCATCAGAGCAATGTTTCTCAACCTTGTCAACTCTAAGATGGCTGGACTTCAACTCACAGAATTCTAGGAGTTGAAGTCCACTCATTTTAAAGTTGAGAAGGTTGAGAAGCTCAGACTTCTTTAGAAAGTTCTCGTGGACCTTGGATGTTGACTGTGTGTCATGATAGAACCGCTTTGCTTCTTTCAAACCCTATCGCTATTCAACTTGCCAATAAACTGGGGGGGAGGGGAGGGTGGAATGGAATGCTGAGAAGTTGTGCCCAGATCGTGAGAACCTGGCCACCGTCAAGGTCACGACTGCAGATGCTTGAGAAGGAGGTGGACTGTTTCCATAACAAAATGACGTTTCATAATTGGACAATGATCACCCAGGGTTGGGGAGAAAGGGAAGCCATTGTTTAACTAGGCAAGCATTTGCTGGGGAAAACCAGAGCTGGTTTTGATTCTTCAGTACCAAAATGGTGTATCCAATAAAGTTTTACTTTTGGGAATTCAAAGCTCCTGAGACTGTTTCCTTATTTTGGGTCCACTAGTCGGACAGTTGACACTCTGCCTGAATCAGATTTAACCCCACCTCACTGGGGGCAGCATTTGTTGCTTCTGAATTATACCTTCTGGGTGCAATTCACATGTCCTGCAGGTTTGAGAAGGGCAGTGGTGGGCTTGTCACTGCCAGAAAAATGTATCTAGTGAAGATCAGATCATGAACCTGGCAGTCAAATCAGCCTGGCAGAGGAGAAAAAAAATACTGCGATCAATACTACCATATTTTTCGGAGTATAAGACGCACCGGAATATAAGACGCACCTTAATTTTTGGGGAGGAAAATAGGGGGGAAAATCTCCTGAAAAAGGACATTGTGTATAAGCTGTCCAGAGTTGCTGTGTAACAGTAAGATAGGTGGCATAAGTAAATAAATTGTGGGTGTTTCATAACTGGAGGTTTTTAAGAAGAGATTGGACAGTCATTTGTCCAGAATGGTGTAAGGCAGTGGTGTCAAACTCGATTTCATTGAGGACCGTATCAGGGTTGTGTTTGACCTGGGGGGGGGGCTGGGGGGTCCAGGATGGGCATGGCCAGCTCAACATCACTTGTGTCGTGTCCTTCGCAGTTTCCAGCGCGGCCCCATGGCCCAGATCTAATCACCCTGCAGGCCGGATCCAGGCCCTGGGCTTTGAGTTTGACACCCCTGGTATAAGGTCTCCTGCTGGAGCAGGGGGTTAGACTAGAAGACCTCCAAAGTCCCTTTCAAATGTTTTGGCATTTCTACTTTGTTTTTGTTTTTTTAATCCACAGTGCAGCAAAGACCACGAGACGATGCTTTAATGGAGTTGGCTATGAATGACTACGATTTTCATTCAGGCTCGAAGCTGCATCTGTTAGATGTAGAAATTCAAGAGGCGTTTCTCACTTTTATGGCTTCGATCCTCAAAGGTTACAGGTCTTACCTAAGGCCTATTACGCAAGCCCCTTCAGAAACGGCAACCGATGCAAGCTCCCTTTTTGAACTGCAAGGTAAACCAGAGCCGGTTGTGTTCGTAGCGTGCAAGTTGGCTAGAGATATGGAGCAGTGGTTCTCAGCCTTAGTTCACCTTTAAGGTGGGTGAACTTCAACTCCCAGAATTCCCCAGCCAGCTATGCTATGCTGGCTGGAGAATTCTGGGAATTGAAGTCCACAAATCTTAAAGGTGAACTAAGGTTGAGAAACACTGATGTAGACCGTGGATTGAAATAGAAAACATGATTCAGGGACATTTGTGGAGGTCTGTGGCATCAGCAGTTGTGGATCAAAACTGTGCTCCTTTATAATGTGTGTTATGCATATGCAAAAAGGGGGTGGGGCTTGGATTTTCCAGTCACACCCACCGTTTTGGTGCTATTGAGCACCCACTCTCCCATATGGTCACCCTGATAAGAACAAAGCATCCAGCAAAAATCAAATTGCTTCTTTTGAAGTCTCTGCAATTGCTTCTGACCTTGGCACTCCAAGTCTATCTATAATTTGCCAGTTGATGAATTTGATCAATTCTAGTATTAAGTGGCAGTTGTACGTGAGAGACCTAAATATCCTAGGTCTATTGAGGCAAAGTTTTTAGCTGTTTTTCTGTTTTCCCTGGTTTTCTATGCCTCCCAGAGACCACTGAAGTTGGCTGGCCAATACATTTAAATAAATACATAAATAACGTCACCCAAAGTTTAGATTACAAAGTGAAACGTTTTCCTCATTAGAATAGTGCAGTGACAATTTTCAAAATAAACCAGACAAAAATTTTGGCCAAAGTTTCATTGTCATTAGAAACCTAATTAAAACAAAACGGGTTTAAATCTCACATGTGAAAATGCCAAGAACATCCAGTACATTCTTTATGAAAGTATACTCTATTTATTTATTGCTGGTCATTGATAGTCAATCAATTACCTTATTGATTGATTGATTTGACATATACGCCAGTTGTCAACCAACTACAAGGAGCTGTTCAGTGATCTGGTTTCCCAGTAAATTCCTGGCTTGTTAAATTCCAGTTTACTAAAACAGAACCCTCATCAGGTCTGATGTTAACAGTAGCAAGCCATGGACGAAACAAGAAAACATGATTTAAAACAATCAGGATTAACATGCTGCTAATGAAGGGAAGGGAACAGTCCATGATTCAGTCCTAATACTCAATTTGCAAATTACAATTTAGTATACTAGAAACATGTATCCAAAATGGATTATTGTGAATTTGGCAATATTTAAATATTTCGCTCAGTTTCTCTGTCTCTCTCTCCCTCCCTCTCTCTCCCTCTCGTTTATATGGCCACCCATCTTGCAAAATAAGTGACTTGGGTAAGCTATATAACACAAAACACAGACACACACACTCAGACAGACAAAGACACATAGATCAAAATATCTGTGGCTTAGTGAGCGTATGAATTAATTGGTTGTGTTTAATTCCATTTCTTCCTTTCTTCGTGGAATAGTTGCTCCTTGTTTTTCTGCTAGTGGGATCATTTTTGTTTTAATCTTACAGGGTTCTTGAAAAGTCGTGATCGTTCACATCAAAAGTTTTACACTATGATGACTAAGACCCAGATGTTCATTCGCTTCATTGAAGAATGCTCTTTTGTTAGTGATAAAGATGCAAGCCTTGCATTTTTTGATGACTGTGTAAATAAAGTAAGTGTGCTTGGGCATCACATCCTATTTGACTATACTTGTTGCTACAAAGACTTTTGGCCACTCACTACACTAGTATAGAGGGACTCCCACCTCTAACTGGCTACAGTTGCTGAAGTGTCTAACAAGAAAATCATATTGCTTAAAAGAAGGAATAATGTGATTTACACCCCCTTTTCTTCTATTTGTTAATTGGCTTGAAAGGTATGACTGTTTTCTTATTTTCACTGAGCTAGTAGGGAGGAGATGTCCATACTAGCTTAGAGGATTCTTGATCCTTTCCTTTGTTCTCCTCCACTTCAGTGAATTACCTGGCTGGTCTAGGAGAGGACATTCCTCATCTTACCCAATCTGGGCATGTCTGCTAGGGATATAGGGGGATATTCCCCAAACATCTGGAGGACACCAGGCAGAGAAAGGTTGCCTTGAAGCAAGATGCAAGGAAATACAAAACTCTCTTGACCTCAGAGCAGTCTAGAAGATTGGGTTGGGTAACAGAAAGATTATTAGTTCTTGGTTCCTAGTTGTAAGCTCTTCAGTGAAAGAAACATAGAACATAGAATACCAGAATTGGAAAAAACATTGAAGATCATCTAGTCTAGCCCCATGCTCAAACAGGAGACCCTATGTACAATTTCAGACAAGTGGCTGTCCAGTCTCTTCTTAAAAGCCTCCAGTGATGGAGCACCCACAACTTCTGAAGGCAAGGTTTATTGCTCTCGCTGTCAGGAAGTTTCTCCTTAGTTCTAAGTTGGATTTCTCTTTGATTGGCTTCCATCTGTTGTTTTTATCTTGCCTTTAGATGCTTTGTAACATGGGTTGACTCCCTGTTCTTCGTCACAGCCTTGCAAATATTGGAACACTGCTATCATACCATACCTTTTCATTAAACTAGCTGTACCCAATTCCCAATAGCGTCCCACAGTCACATAACCACGATTTTTGATGTTTTTGCTGAAAACGGTGCTTGCTTCCGGTTTTCAGAAAGAACACCTCATAGCAAACAATGGGTTTGCTTAATAACCATGGTGTTCACTTAACAACTGTGGATTCACTTAATGACCATGGTGATTTGCTTAACCACAGCAACCAAAAATGCTAGAACTGTCATAATCTGGCATGATTACAGGGACATCATACTTTATGATGATATCACTTAGTAACAGAGTTGCTGGTCCCCGTTACCATTGTTAACCAAGGACTACCTGAACTTGAAGCTTTACAGTTGCATAAGGAAGCCATTATTAAGAGCCGAGGTGGCGCAGCAGTTAGAGTGCAGTACTGCAGTCCACTTTAGCTGACTGTGATCCGCAGGTCAGCGGTTCAAATCTTACCGGCTCAAGGTTGACTCAGCCTTCCATCCTTCCGAGGTAGGTAAAATGAGGATCCAGATTGTTGGGGGCAATATAAATATACATTGCTTACTGGTGTAAACCGCTTAGAGCCGTGATGGCGAACCTATGGCACGGGTGCCACAAGTGGCACGCAGAGCCATATCGGTGGGCACTCGAGCCGGCTGATTTTCGGGCCTTCTGGGCCCACTGGGAGTCAGGAAACAGGCTGTTTCCAGCCTCCAGAGGGGGTGGGGAAGGCCGTTTTCGCCCTCCCCAGGCTCCTAGAAAGGCTCTGGAGCCTGAGGAGAGCGAAAAATGGGCGTGCCATTGCATGCTGGGAGCAGGGGGGGTCATGCGTGCATGTGCGGGGGTGCATGGAATTATGAGTGTGGGCACGCACACACGTGATCCCCCGCATCCCCCCCCCTTTTGGCACGCGAACCAAAAAAGGTTCGCCATCACTGGCTTAGAGAGTGCTTGTACTGCGAGGCGGTATATAAATTTCACAAATAAATAAAATAAATAAATTTTATCTCTTACAGCCCTGGCTTCAATCATTTTTGGAGCTGAGGCTCTGATAAGCCGCACAATCCCCGGTTGCTCTTTCAGTAGCAATAGCAATAGCACTTATATACCACTTCATAGTGCTTTTACAGCCCTTTCTAAGCGGTTCACAGAGTCACCATATGGCCCCCAACAATCTGGTTCCTTAATTTAACCGACCTTGGAATGATGGAAGGCTGAGTCAACCTTGAGCTGGTCAGGATCAAACTACTGGCAGTTGGCAGAGTTAGCCTGCAATACTGCATTCTAACCATTGCACCACCATGGCAATAGAATAGAACAAAACAGCAGACCAGAATAGCACTTAGATTTATATACCGCTTCACAGTGCTTTTACAGCCCTCTCTAAGCGGTTTACAGAGTCAGCCTCTTGCCCCCAACAATCTGGGTCCTCATTTTACCCACCTTGGAAGGATGGAAGGCTGAGTCAACCTTGAGCCTGGTGAGATTTGAACTGCCGAATTCCTGGCATCGGCAATCAGAATTAGCCTGCAATACTGCATTCTAACCACTGCACCACCACATCTCTTAGTAGAGGGGATTTGCACATCCCTTCCCTCGTACTTGTGAAAATATTTGTTTGCCTTGATCTATCCAAGGCATGTTTGTGTGCATATTGCATCTGAAGTTTGTGTGTATATTTAGATCTAAAGTCTGCCACCTTAATGACATTCCTTGTGAAACGACTTTTTCAGAGACTCTTTTGATCACACTTTCTATGGCGCAGCTTTTCTGACAAGATGTTAAATATAGTGAGACATTACGCGTTAACCTTCCTCTGCAATTTGATTCTTTCTTACTCTCATGAGCAATCCTTGTCTTGCGACAATTGGGATCGGCAACTTGATTGTTAAGTGAAGCAGTCACTAAGTGAAACCACCACTGCTGCTTATTTCAGCTTTCCTGTGCCTTACAGGACTTGTGAAGGTTGTAGATGTGAGGTTTGGTCACAAAGTTGCTTTTTCATCACTGTTGAAGCAACTGCAAATGGTCACTAAATGAGGTAGTCACTAAACAAGGACTAAACAAGGATAATTTGTAGACTCTAATACCAATAGGCTTACAAGGAAGGATTTTGTCTATGGAAATTCATACCACACCATGTTTTTAAAGTATTACTTATTTTATTTAGCCTCCGGCTTCTTTAAAGTATAAATTGAAAGGATAAAGTATATTCTTAAAGTACAACATCAGCAAAACTCTCTATTGTTGTTTTGCTTCAACACATTATATGTCACTCTGAGAGGGAGAAATTTCATATGGATTGTGTGTGTATTATCACAATCGCTCTCCGTTTGGTAGACAGAAGAGCCTTATGTTTCTCTTCTTTTCCCTCTAGCAAAAGAGTGACAGAATAGATCTGGCTAGAGTCCCTCAAGCGTGACCTAAGAACAGAAAGTGACTGGGGATTAGTGGTTGTGTGTTGCATATAAAGTGAGCTTGCCGTAGGAAAGAAGCTTTGGAAATCATCCTTCAAAGATTGCATTAGCAAATAAGTCACACAGCATAACTCTCCTGCCAGGATCAAAACCCATTAGAGGTGTTCTCTTCAGCTGTCTTTATGGAAGGCAGAAATTCTCCTTTACCTGTCACTAACCATGGAGCAATCAATCAGAATAGAGCTGGAAGGGACCTTGGAGGCAGTGGTGAAATCCAATTTTTTTCACTACCGGTTCTGTGGGCGTAGCTTGGTGGGCGTGGTGTGGCTTGGTGGGCGTGGCAGGGGAAGGATACTGCAAAATCCCCATTCCTTCCCCACTCGGGGGCCAGCCAGAGGTGATATTTGCCAGTTCTCCGAACTACTCAAAATTTCCGCTACTGGTTCTCCAGAACCTGTCAGAACCTGCTGGATTTCACCCCTGCTTGGAGGTCTTCTAGTCCAACCCCATGCTCAAGCAGAAGACCCTGTACATTTCAAACAAGTGGCTGTCCAGTCTTTTCTTAAAAGCTTCCATTGATGAAGCATCTACAACTTCTGGAGGCAAGCTGTTGTACTGGTTAATTGTCCTCACTGTTAGGAAGTTTCTTCTTAATTCCAAGTAGCTTCTCTCCTTGATTAGTTTCCATTCATTTGTCTTGTCTTGTCTTCTGGTGCTTTGGAAAATAAACAGACCCCCCTCTTCTTCGTGGCAGCCCCTCAAATACTGGAACACTGCTATCATGTCACCCCAGTCCTTTTTTTCTCTAGACTGGCCATACCCAGTTCCTGCAGTTGTTCTTCATATGTTTTTGACTCCAGGCCTTTGATCATCTTAATTGCTCTTCTTTGCACTTTTTCCAAAATCTCAACATCTTTTTTGTAATGTGGTGACCAAAAATTGGATCATGTCTGGTGATGTTAGCAATAGCAATAGCACTTGGACTTATATACCGCTTCATAGTGCTTTATAGCCCTCTCTAAGTGGTTTACAGAGTCAGACTCTTTCCCCCAACAATCTGGGTCCTCATTTTACCCACCTCAGAAGGATGGAAGGCTGAGTCAACCTTGAGCCGGTGAGATTTGAACTGCTGAACTGCAGTGCTGCACTTTAACCACTGCACCACCTTGGCTCTGTTATCTAGATGCCTTCACTTGGGGAGAGTTATCTTTCGGATAAAGAACTTCAGCAAACAGTATGTGGAACCAAATACCTCTACCTGCTCAGGTTGACAAGGGATCCTCTTTATTCACCACCTCTGTGTTCCAAGAATAGATTAACTTCATGATAAATAATAAAAACATAATCTTTGGATGGGATTATTTAAATCACTGAGGTCAATATCTTCTTCAGTGTGGAATCCAGGTCTTCTTTAATTCTCCATCAAGGGTATTGTCCTACCAGAACTTCTATTCCTGGATGGGAAGGTTAACCAACTTTAGAACAATTTGATTTTTCTTTGGTTCCTTCTATTATATTATTTTGCTTTCCCGTTTTTCCTTTTCTGTGTGATCTTGACCCAAGACCATTCTTGTTCAAATATTAATAGTCCACTTTTGATTGATGTGGTATTTCCATTGGGCTCTGAAAAAGAAAAACAAATAGAATAATGAAGTGTGAGATGCCGTAGCTTCAGTGTAGCTTGCATTTATAATGTGTTTCTATAATGAGGTTTATTCTCAGCACCCTTTTGCTTCAGACAGATTTTATAATCTGTCCCAGTAATGAACATGTTCCTGGCTTGCTCTCAGTCTCATTGAGAGCAAGCCATGAAATTTCTTTGCGCCGTGGAAGCCTTTTGAAGATAATAATTTGAGATTTCTGTGCGCTGTGGAAGCCTTTTGAAGACAGTAACATTTATTTTTGCAAGAATCCCCTTGGGCTAACGGCTGCAAATATGAAAACTACTTATCAGGCACCTGAGAGGAATGAACATAACAACTATGGAAATTAAGCACATTTCCTGCATGCTGTAGAAAGAGGGTCAGCTTCCCCAGGTCCCATTCTATTGATGACAAGTTCTTCAGCTGGCAGGAAAACATGTTTTCTGTTGAGACTCCGTGACAGAGGATCCTGGGGCCGGGGGGGGGATGCCTTTAAGAAAGTGAATTTCTTATATAATGTTGTTAAACACATCTAAGCAAGCTTGTTGATTTAAATTAATACCTAAATCCAAAAAGAATAGTAGCTTCACATTGTCTCTGCAAAGAGGCTGAACAATTGCAAAAATGTTTGCAGGAAAATAGAATGGAATAGAGAATGGAATAGAGAATGGAATGGAATGGAATGGAATGGAATGGAATGGAATGGAATGGAATGGAATGGAATGGAATGGAATGGAATAGAATAGAATAGAATAGAATAGAATAGAATAGAATAGAATAGAATAGAATAGAATAGAATAGAACAGGGAACAGGAACAGGAACAGGAACAGGAACAGAGTGGAGTGGAGTGGAGTGGAGTGGAGTGGAGTAGAATTCTTTATTGGCCAAGTGTGATTTGACACACAAGGAATTTGTCTTTGGTGCATAAGCTCTCAGTGTACATAAAAGCTACTGTATAAGTGATAAAGCATGATCATAGTCATCATAAAAATACATTCATCGTGAATCATAAGATACAACACTTAGTAATAGTCATAGGATACTAAATAAGCAATCAACATAAATCATACTAGGAAACTAAATAAAACAATATATATCATAAAGATACAAGCAACAAAGTTATAGTCAGAAGTAGTAAAGGAGATAGGTAATAGGAAAGATGAGATGAATAATAGTAATACAGCCTTACTAAATAGTTTGAGAGTGTTGTGGGAATTACTTGTTTAGCAGAGTGATGGCATGGGGAAAAAATTGTCCTTGTGTCTAGTTGTTCTGGTGTGCAGTGTCCAGGTATGAGACCATTACACGAAAGCCTGTGTTTTCTCAAACTTAACAACTTTGAAAATGTGTAGACTTTTGCATGGTGGCTGGGGAATTCTGGGTAGTTGAAGTCCACACATCTTAAAGTTGCCAACGTTGAGGAAACACTGCATGGAAGCAATCTCTTTACAGAGCAGGTATCTTTTGAAAGAAACGTGTTGAAAACAACCTGATAGAGTCCAGTCAGACAAGAATGCAAGAAAGAAGCTTATCCTCTCTTTCTACCAGATTGGTAGAATTAGGAATAATACCAAAAAATCAAAAACAAAGCAGTTTTTAATAGAGGTTTTTAACATTATCCCTTAATCTGCAACCTGGCAACTGTTTGCAAAAGCTCATTGAATGAAGGGTTCCTAACTTCCCGGCAAGAAATCTAATATATTTGTATCCATTTTGGACAGGTGGATATAGACAAGACCGGCGACACACGGCTTATGGAACTCGATGAGTCCCACAAGAGCGAGCACACCGTCTTCGTAACACCCCCAGAGATTCCTCACCTGCCCAATGGAGAGGAACTCCCATATCAATACAGGTAATTCTGGGGAAGCCATCCTGTGGCTTTCAAGCCATCCTGTGAAATCCCAAAGGTGCTTTTTTCAAGAGGCCAATGGACTTCCTTGCTTTTCTTTGAAGATGTTTTTATTTATTTATTTAGTGAGATTTATATACCGCCTCACAGTGCAAGCACTCTCTAAGCGGTTTACACCAGTAAGCAATGTATATTTATATTGCCCCCAACAATCTGGGTCCTCATTTTACCTACCTCGGAGGGATGAAAGGCTGAGTCAACCTTGAGCCTGGTGAGATTTGAACCGCTGACCTGCGGATCACAGTCAGCTAAAGTGGCCTGCAGTACTGCCTCTAACCACTGCGCTTCTTCAGCTCTAACTGGATGGCGGGGAATGGAAGGATTGATATACTCCTTACAGACTGCTGGTCATTTGCATCCTTTTAGAGAGTCGTTGAGGCCACCTGGAGGTATCCTCAGGGTCACCTGAGCAGTGCAAATGGTTCCTGTAGTCTGCAATTTCTCTGGAAATCCATTCATACTCCCGCACCATTCGAAGGGTGTTCATCCCAAAGTGCATAACTTAAAGTCTGTAGAGGTTCTCAGTCATCCAAGTCATGGTTGCCCCAATGGTGCTTTTTTGGGAGGCAACTGGACTTTTATGGTATTTCCTTGAAGACGTTTCGCTTCTCATCCAAGAAGCTTCTTCAGCTCTGACTGGATGGTGGGGAAATGGAAGGATTGACACTCCTTGCAGACAGCTGGTCATTTGCATCCTTTTAGAGAGTCGTTGAGGCCACTTGGAGGTTTATCTGTGTCTGCAGGGTCACCTGAGTGGTGCAAATGGGTGTGGAGCCTTCTTGGCAGAAAACATTCCTGCAGCTTTCTATAGCTGAGCGATTTTAATTAACGCCGGGGTTTCTTCATCTTGATTGCAATCATTTCAGTGGGTTTAAATGGGCACATTTTAGTTATGCATGGATTTGGTACTAGGATATTTCTCTTGTGTTCAAATGCACGTAGAAACGGCTCCTATTTAGAATGTCAGCTTCAGAGGTTGACAATGAGCAGTCTCAATGAACAATGATCAGACTGCAGTCACATACGGTAGGTTTACACCAGCCTGAATGACTGCAGAATATTCTATACTGAGCTTCATTTTGAAAAAGGTTTAAAATTTCAGTGCATAGCCTTTATAATAGATATTTTTTTACTTGAGCTCTAACAGCCTTTTCATTGTACTTCAGCAACAGCTAACGAATCTCATGTACCAATTAAGATAAAACGCATGTAATGAATTTAATTATTTGATGTCACAGACAATAATTTTTTTTCTGTTATTTTTCACCCATTCTGAGATTCCATTTTCATCCATCATCTAATTTTCTCTACCAAATGAATCTACGGTTTAGTATCGATTTTCATGGGCTATTGTTTCTGCTAGTTCGCTAAAAACTAAATAAGCTTTATAAACTGCATTCTTAAATGTGGTCAGTACTAATTAAGTTGTCAGTCTAACTGATTAGTACATGGGAAAAAAAAGCATCCTGGTTAAATACTGAAATTTAAGTAAGTTGTTGTGGTCTGCCAGCAGCCTGCGGAACTGGCAGCAGAGTCGGACAGCAAGGAGGCTGGGGAGGAACATGGGCCAGGCCTGGAGTCTGCAGAAGGCTCGGTGCCAGAGGCAGGGATCCAGCCAGGGCTATCTGAGAGGTCTGTGCTGACTCCAGAGCCTCCAGAGGCTGACATGAGCGAGGCAGAGGAACAGGGGGAGCCTGTTCCCAATGCGTGCATGCACAGAGCTGCCAGAAGGCAAAAACAGTTACGGAGGTAAAAGACTACTTGGGAGTAAGGCTTGGAGATGATTGGCCCTCCCATAGGCTATAAAAGTGGAGCAAACGGATGTGCTCGTTGCAGGAAGCAACTTTGTTCAATTCGTGTCTCAGCATTTAGGTTCTGACTCCGTGTTTCTGTTTGGCCTTGCAAAGCTCCTTGCCAATTAGGTCTTTGGCAGCTTGTCAAGAGAGATAAAGGTTGGTGATATCAGCCTTCTTCCAAAAGACTTCTGTTGGACTCATTAACATTGTTTGGGACTTATTACGGCTGGGAATGAACATAATTCACAGACGTTAAAATAAAAAGAGGTTTTTGGGACTCCATTTATGCTTTGTTATTTATCAGGAAGCCTAGGTCAGAACGTAAGTGTACAGTTTCCTAAACAGCAACTAGTTTTGAGCAATGACATGGAGAGGCCTCAAAGCCTCAAGGTGTGTCTTCCAGGTCAATCTGCCATGTCTTTTGATTCTCACAGGTACCAGTCCTCTAGGTCAGTAGTGATGGACACCCATTGGTGCCAAATCCACTTTATAATACAAAAAAGATGTTGAGACCCTAGGAAGTGTTCAGGGAAAAGCAACAAAGACGATAAGGCTTCTGGAGGCTAAAACATATGATGAAGGATTGAGGGAAATAGGTATGTCTATTTCAGGGGAGTCAAACTCAAGACCTACAGGCCAGATACGGCCCGTGGGGTGCTTAGATCCAGCCCACGGGACTGGCCTGGAAAGAGCAAAGGACCGGCCTGCGGTGCCTCTGCCAGCGAAAACGGAGCTCAGGGGGGTCGTGCACGGTCCCCCCATGCCCCGTTTTCAGTCGCAACGGCCTCCTGCAGCCCTCTGCCAGGGAAAATGGGGCACGGGGGCACTGCACGCAGCCACCCCCACCCCTGGCCATGCCTGCCCCTTGACCCTTTGAGGTCAAACACAACCCTGATGCGGCCCTCAATGAAATCGAGTTTGACACCCCTGGTCTAGTCTAACGAAAGAGAAGGACTAGGGGTGATATGATATCAGGCTTCCAGTACTTGAGGGTCTGTCACAGAGAAAAGGGAATAGATTTATTCTCCGAAGCACCTGAAGGCAGGACAAGAAGTAACATGAGGAATATCATTAAAGAGAGATCCAACCTAGAACTAAGAAGAAATTTCCTCATAGTGAGAGCAATTAACCAGTGGACCACTCAACACGCTGTGGGTGTTGCATCACTGGAGGTTTTTAGGAAGAGATTGGACAACCATTTATCTAGAAGAGTATATAGGGTCTCATGTTGAGCAGGGAGGTTGGATTAGAAGACTTCCAAGGTCCCTTCCAACTCGGTTATTCTGTTATAATCAGATGACAGAGAATGCTTCCCTACTAAGACTTTGGGGAACAACTGTCAGAGATAACAGTATGGGCTTAGCAGTGGTTGATGTTCAGCAGCCCAAGAAAGTGATGTCAATACAAAACTTTGGATTTCAGGATTTGGAAGTGTTTCTTTCCAAGAGAAAATGTATGTTGTATATAATGTATGAGAAAGTTGAACCATAAGAAAGGCTGAGCGCCAAAGAATTCAGGCCTTTGAAGAACTATGGTGCTGCAGAAGACTCCTGCGAGTCCCTTGGACTGCCAGGTGATCAAACCGGTCAGTCCTAGAGGAGATCAACCCTGACTGCTCTTTAGAAGGCCAGATCCTGAAGATGAAACTCAAATACTTTGGCCACCTAATGTGAAGGAAGGACTCACTGGAGAAGAGCCTAATGCTGGGAAATATTGAGGGCAAAAGAAGAAGGGGACGACAGAGAACGAGGTGGCTGGATGGAGTCACTGAAGCAGTCGGTGTGAGCTGAAATGGACTCCAAAGGATGGTAGAGGACAGGAAGGCCTGGAGGAACGTTGTCCATGGGGTTGCGATGGGTCGGACACGACTTCGCAACTAACAACAACAATAACATATGAACAATAACGTATGAACGAAACGTACTTTTTAGAAATAAGTACATCAATTTAAAAAAGTAACAACTAAGTAGCAGCCCTTCTCAGGAACTTTGTGGTCTACTACAATAGATGAAATAAAATGCCGTCCACTCAGGAAATAAGCATTTTAGACATGCTCCAGATGTTCTACCTTAATGGCGAAGTACGAAAGAGCCTTCAGGGGTTTGTTGAGTACAAGTAAATAAAAGTATGCTTTACTCTTTTTCAGCTACAATGGATTTCCGGTACTAAAGCAGAATTTATTTGAGCAGCCAGCAGGACTTCTGACAATACAAAACAGCAAATTGTCTTCGAAAGTCAGCAGCCCAAACAGTCCTTTGCCAGTGTTCAGAAGAACAAAACAGGTAATTTATACATTTGTGGTATAATGCAGCGTTAACATAGGTGAAAATAGAAATAACAAATTAGATGTCCATAAAATCTCGTGGGATCCTGCTGGGATAGCTTGTCTAGATAAACTCCTTGAAGAAAATTGTAAATGTCATTTAATTTCTTTACAACGTTTTACCTAGGCAAGCTATCCCACAGCAAGAATCCAAAATCCCATATTAAGACAGAGGATTTTTTTTTCTTTTATATAGTAGGTTATATTATAGTGACAAATACAAGCATTTCTTCTGAAACATTCTGCCCCAAAATTTATTTGTACAAACGTCCTAGTCAGGGGCGGGTTCCTATTTTTTTTTACTACCACTCTGTGGGCGTGGCTTATTTTGTGGGTGTGGTTTGCTGGCCATGTGACTGGGTGGGCGTGGCTTTTCAGACTGTTGAAGGGAGGGGAACTGAGATAGGTCCTGCTGCCCATTCCCCCTCCCCTAAGCAGCTCAAGAAGCCTCGAACGTGCAAAAAATGCCTAGGATCATCACCGCGCGTTCGTGGCTTCTCGGACTGCTGAAGGGAGGGGAATGGAGATAGCTCCTGCCGCCCGTTCTTTCAGCGTCTCACACACTCCCTCAACCATCCTCCCCTGCTTGGACAAGGTGACCAGACGTCCCGCTTTTGGCAGGACAGACCCGCTTTTTCGCAATTTGTCCCGCGTCCCGCCTCGTTTCAAAAAAGTCCCGCTTTTTAAACCTCCGACGGGAGAAGGCAGAGATACCAGCAGTTTAAAACGAAGCTCCACCCAACACCCAACGCCCAAAATCTAAAGGCAACTACCGGCCAGTTACGGCAGTCGAGGAGTCCGACAAAGAATTCGGAAATTGCATGATTGGCCGCCGAACCGGAGCACCCCCTTCCAAAAACCCTAATGGCCAGCATGAAATGCGGCTTTAAATCTCCCTCCAGTAAGCAGGGAGGGCGTGGCTTTTTGCAGACCTCCAGCCTATCGCAGAGTAGGAAGAAAAAAGGAGGCGGACCTTCTCGTGCCCCAGCAACCAACCGCACCGGTACTGTGACATCACCAGGGGGCCGTTATCAGTGCTATAGAGTGGACCGCACCTGTAGGAACCCACCACTGGTCCTAGTGAATAATTTTGATCCTGTATAAGCATTTCATCTTTCTCAGGGTCTAAAATCAATTTTTACTTTTCCGGTTGCAAATATATTAGCCATGGTAGATTCCTTCCTTTATTTTGCAATTCTTGTTGTGCCTTTAGTCTATTTCTTGAGATGTATCATGTCGACATATGTCATCAGATCTCCCTTGCCATCGTTGGCCTTCGAAATCAGAAGTATTTGACAGTAATGCTGGTGGTAAAATAGTTGGATTTATCCTTGCCTTTAAGGAGTTTTCTCTTTATGTCACTTCAGATCATTGTCTTCTTTGTTCCTTTATATCAGTGGTTCCCAACCTTTTTATGATCGAGTACCACTTGGAGGTCCCGTACAGTCGCTGCGTACCACCTGGTTCCAGAGAAACTAAATTTGATCAGATATCACTTTATTTCCATAATTGTACAAGTAGAACACGCAAACCAACTACGAAAATAATAAGTATATAAGTATACAAAATAATAATAAAAACAGTAACATACACACTGAGATGCAGTAATGAATATCAAAGGGTAACTTGAGTCAAGAGAACATAGTGCTAACAATAACAGAGTGAGATTAACCTTAGCTCGAGAGCTCGCTACGACGTGCACCTTCTCGCGAGGGTTCTACTGCTGAGAGTTCAGAACAGTCACCGTTCCTTTTTTGGCCCCGCGCATCCAGCAACTGGATTCTTGGGCCGCTGGGACCAGGTGGGTGGCGTGTGGCAACAGTTGCAAATCGTTGCCAGATTATCTTGTGTTAGGCAGTAAACATTTTTGTGAAGTAAATAATAACTAACTAAAAAATTTTCATGACCCCGAAAGTGTTCGCGTACCACCTGGAAGGCCCTCGCGTACCACTAGTGGTACACGTACCACAGGTTGGGAACCACTGCTTTATATCATCAATATCCATGAAAACCATTGGCTAAATCTGCTCTTTCTGTAGTTTATATTCTACAAATAGGAATTTTTATTCATTCGGGCATCATGATAAATGGCATACTTCATAATATAATCTGAAATTGGGAACAACTAGTTTTGCCTTCTCCCTTCTATGACTTGCAAAATTTTGAATCTTACTCTTCTTTTCCCCCCATTCCATATCAATCTATTAATTGTTCTTTGCCAATTCTGCAATTTGTTTTAATCTGGGATTTGAATTGGTGCCATTTGTAATAAGTTCATCTCAGGTAATACATTTATTTTTATTCCTGCTATAAATCTTAGCCAGGAAAATGTTAAGCATTTCCATCTTTCAATGTCTTCTTTTATTTCCTTCCATAATTTGTTACAATTGTTTTAAAATATGTCTTTATTGTATCCCATCAAGTAAAATCCTAAACATTTCACTGGATCTTTTGTTATATCAGACTCTTTTTTCACAAAGTTTTTTTCCTTGGAAATTAAGTTTTTGTATTTATCTTTGCTGATTTTATATCTGGAAAAGAAACCGGTATCTTTAATTAATTTCATCAACTGCTATGTTGAGTTTTATTATTTCTAATTATTAATACTTCATCATTGGCATAACATTTGAGCTGAGGTGGCGCAGCGGTTAGAGGCAGGTACTGCAGGCCACTTTAGCTGACTCTGATCTGCAGGTCAGCGGTTCAAATCTCACCAGCTCAAGGTTGACTCAGCCTTCCATCCTTCCGAGGTAGGTAAAATGAGGACCCAGATTGTTGGGGGCAATATAAATATACATTGCTTACTGGTGTAAACCGCTTAGAGAGTGCTTGCACTGTGAGGCGGTATATAAATGTCACAAATAAATAAATAAAATTTAAGATTTTCCTCTCCTTTTAATTTCGACTTTAAATTATCTATTTCTTTATATACTTTTTAAAGGTCTTGTTGGCCAAGATTCAAAGTGACCAAGATTCAAATAACAAATACTTGTTGTATGCTACCCAGAATTGCTTTTAGTGAGCAGCTATATAAATAGGATATATAAACAAGCAAAATTTGTAAGGCCAGATTTCAAAACTATGATTCTTAAGATAAATTTATTAAATTTCAGTGACAAAAGAAGTATGCTAAGGAATAAAGTGTTACTTTTAAAAAGCTAATTTTAGAACGAAGGATGGGATTAATGTATATACTGTATTAGAATGATAGAACAATGGCAAAGCAAATGAGAACTAAGAATGATATAATAATAATAATAATAATAATAATAATAATAATAATAATAATAATAATAATAATAATAATAATAATAATAATAATAATAATGATAATGATCCTGCCTTTTACCATCAACAGGCAGTTAGATTGCTTCCCCCCATCCCTGATCCTGCCTTTTGCCATCAACAGGCAGTTAGATTGCTTCCCCCCATCCCTGATCCTGCCTTTTGCCATCAACAGGCAGTTAGATTGCTTCCCCCCCCCATTTCCGCTGTTGCCGGTCCCAAGCCCGGATGAGAAAGGAGGAGGGTTGGGGTCAGGTTGGCAACCTGGCCTCATAAAAAAAACTCGCCAACCCATATAATATGGTGAAAGAAATGAAGAAAAATTCTATACCGCATCGGTCGTCATGCGTGTTAACAAGGGCCGCGGCAGATGTTGAGGTCCCTGGACATCCGTCGACAAGTGGGCTACAAGTAGACCAGCCAACAAAACGACAAAAATATAGTGCAGATGAAAATCGTGCCATAATGGCCTGTTATTACAACTCAGAGCCAGAAAGAAGAGGTTATTTGAAGCGAATGCATGAACTTTGGAAACAACAATATCCAGATTCAAATGTTAGCGAACAACGACTAGCAGATCAAAGGCGATTTATTATACGAAATAATGTGTTCAGTGAAATTGAACTTGAGAAAATTCAGACAAATTGCCAAATTAAAAAAATAACACCACCAGTGGAAACAACAGAAACTCACAAAACAACTGAAGACATCACACTGGAGCTTCCAACAGAAGAAACTGTTAGTGGAGAAGTAATAGCACCACTACCAGAACCAGTCATGATTGAACCAATTGATGAACTAACTGAAAAACAAAAGGAATTGAAGGACAAAATCATGGAGCATGTACTGTCTAATGAGGAAAGGCAACGTTTACCATCATTAAAAACTGTGCCTAACAAAAACTTGGCACCTATAATGAGAATGGTTAATGCAGTACTTTCAACAATTGAATCGGCATCCATCTTAGAAACAAATCAGTTAATGTACAGTGCAGCTGCAATAGTCACTAATGAACTAGGTTTTAAAAACAAAGCACCTAGTCGCAAGGCAGAAAAAGCATCAAAACCAAAGTGGAAAATTCGACTGGAACAAAAAATAAAAAAACTCAGAACAGATGCTAGCAATTTAAAAAATATGAATGAACAACGGCTAAAAAATAGCAAGATCATGGATCAATTAGCCAGAAGATACAGGCTTGATACAAGGAAAATTGAAGAAGCACTTGAAATTGTAAAACAGCAAATAACAGCAATAGCCAGAAAAATTGAAAGATATGATGCAAGAATCATTCAGTACAAGCAAAATCAGCAATTTCGATCAGATCAAAGACGTTTCTACCAAAGCCTCAATGCAAATGACAATTTCAAAAGTGAAAAACCAGAAAAGCAAGCCACAGTTGAATTCTGGAAAGAACTGTGGGAAAATGCAAAGGATTACAATAAGGAAGCAAAGTGGATACAAGACTTTGAGAAAAGTGTTGGCAAGAAGCAAATGCAAGTATTAGAAATAACAACTGAGATGGTCAAAAATCGAGTAAAAAAAGTAAAGAACTGGACATCACCTGGAAATGACCAATTACATGGTTTCTGGCTCAAATATCTGACCAGTTTGCATGCAATATTGGCCAAGCAACTGAACGAAATGCTACAAAATGGTCAAATTGATGAATGGTTGACAACTGGAAAAACATACTTGATTCAGAAAGATGCAACTAAAGGAACAACACCTGGAAACTACAGACCAATAACATGCTTGCCAACAACCTTCAAATTACTCACCGGGATAATTGCAGATAACATAATGGATTATTTGGAAACAAATAACATCTTGCCAGTAGAGCAAAAAGGCAACAAAAGAAGGAGCAGGGGCACAAAAGATCAGCTCCTAATTGACAAAATGATACTAGAAAACTGTAAGAACAGAAAAACGAACTTGAATATGGTCTGGATTGATTACAAAAAGGCGTACGACTCACTGCCACACAGCTGGATCATCAAATGCTTAGAAACTATTGGCATCAGCAAAAATATTACATCATTCACTGAAAAAGCGATGAAACAATGGAGAACTGTGTTGGCAGTAGGGAATGAGAACTATGGAATGGTTAATATCAAGAGAGGAATTTTTCAGGGAGATTCACTTTCACCCCTCCTCTTCATCATCGCAATGATCCCACTATCAGTAATCTTAAAAAAAATGAAACTTGGATACCAAATAGCCAAAGACGCTGAAAAAATTTCACATTTATTGTATATGGATGATTTGAAACTGTATGGAAAGTCAGAAATAGAAATCCAATCACTGACCAACACAGTCCTAATATTCAGCACAGATATCTCAATGCAGTTTGGCATGGAAAAATGTGCCACTGTATCTATGAAAAGGGGCAAAATCACTACATGTGACGGAATTGAAATGCCCAATGGCCAATTAATTAAATGCAATCAAAATGAAGCCTATAAATATCTGGGCATTCTGCAGTTGGATAACATCAGACATGGAGAAGTGAAAACTATCATTAGAAGAGAGTACACCAACAGAGTTAGGAAAATTTTGAAATCTAAATTAAATGGTGGAAACACCATCAAGGCCATGAATACCTGGGCAATACCAGTCATAAGATACACGGCTGGTATAATTAACTGGACACAAGCTGATTTGGACATATTGGACCGAAACACCAGAAAACTAATGACAATGCACTACAGTTTACATCCACGTAGTGACACTGATAGACTTTACCTGCCCAGAAAATCAGGTGGCAGAGGACTACTACAAGTAAAGCAAACAGTTGAAGAAGAAAAGCATGCATTGGCGGATTATTTAAAAGAAAGTCAAGAACATCTATTAATTGAAGTAAAGAACAAAAATCTACTGAAGGTCCAACAGACGAAACAAGAATACAGAAAAAATGTGATAAAATCAAGAATGGAGAGTTGGCAAAATAAAGCATTACATGGCCAATTTCTGGAAAAAATAAAAGACAAAGTGGACAGTGAAAAAACTTGGTTATGGTTAACATCTGGTACTTTAAAGAAAGAAACAGAATCATTGATCCTGGCCGCACAAGAACAGGCAATTCGTACAAATGCCATAAAGGCCAAAATTGATAAATCTTCAAATGATGCTAAATGCAGATTATGCAAGGAAGCTGATGAAACTGTAGCCCATGTGCTCAGCTGCTGCAAGAAAATCGCACAGACTGATTACAAATTACGACACAACTCTGTTGCACAAATGATCCACTGGAATTTATGCAAAAATTATAACATCCATACTGCTACAAACTGGTGGGAACACAAGCCTGAAAAAGTCACTGAAAATCAGATGGTCAAGATCTTGTGGGATTTTCGTATACAAACAGACAAGGTACTGGCGCATAATACACCAGACATCACGTTGGTCGAGAACAACAAGGTGACTATAATTGACATTGCAATACCAGGAGATAGCAAGGTCGATGAAAAGGAACACGAAAAAATTGCAAAATACCAGGACTTAAAAATTGAAATCCAACGATTATGGCACAAACCAGCAGTGGTAATTCCAGTAGTGATTGGAACACTGGGTGCTATCCCAAAAGCACTGGAATTACATTTAAAACAGCTCAAAATTGACAAAATCACCATCAGTCAAATGCAGAAAGCCGCACTGCTCGGTTCCGCACATATACTTCGAAAATACATTACGACTTCCTAGGCCCCTGGGTGGGGCTCGACTAGTAATCAATGCCAAATCCGGCGAAACAACTGGCCGCTGTGATACAATTGTATAATAATAATAATAATAATAATAATAATAATAATAATAATAATAATAATAATAATAATAATAATAATGGCAAAAGAATGAAATTGATAAATTAGATGTTAAAATGAGGTGCATCTGAGGTGTTACAAGACCTAATCCTGCCATCATCAAGCCCTCTGCTTCTAACTGACCCAATCAAAGGTTGAAGGTTTGTGGTAGATTTTAAAGGGAAGCCAGGGCCCTCCTTCCTCACTTGGTATTATAATCTAATCTCACTTTTCCCAATATTTGGGGACATGGGAGTATTTGGTCCAGTATTCACAATAACCGTGATGCTGCAGCTGTGATTAACATCTGCCTTTCTGCCTCTCTCTGCAGGAAATCAAGTCTGCGCACAAGATAGCCAAGAGATATTCCTCCATCCCCCAGATGTGGTCCAGGTGTTTGCTGCGCCATTGCTACGGCCTGTGGTTTATCTGCCTGCCTGCTTACGTCCGCGTTTGCCATTCCAAAGTGAGGGCCCTGCGGACGGCCTACGATGTCTTGCGCAAGATGCACACGAAAAAGATTGAGCCACCCGATGAGGTAAAGGGACGGGCGTTCTGGCAGGTAAGGCCGTTGACAGGTGGGTTAGCTTTCCAAGAGTGAAAAAATAACCACCATCTATCTCTCCCTCTCCTTTCTCCCCCACTCTCTCCCACCCTCCCTCTCCCCCACTCCTTTCTTCCCCCTCTTTTCTCTTTCTCTCTCTCTTCTCTCCCCCCTCTCCTTTCTCCCCCTCCCTCCCTCCCTCTCCCTTTCTCCCCTCTCTCTCTTCTCTTTCTCTCTCCCCTCTCTCTCCTTTCTCCCCCCCTTTCTCCCTCCCTCCCTCTCCCTTTCTCCTTTCTCTCCTCTCTCTCTCTTCTCTTTCTCTCTCTCTCCTCTCTCTCTCCCCTGTCTCTCCCCCTCTCCCTTTCTCCCTTCTCCCGTCTCTCTCTTCTCTTTCTCTCTTCTCTCTCTCTCCCCTCTCCTCCCTCCTTCCCTTCCCCTCCCTCTCTCTCTCTCTCTCTCTCTCTCTCTCTCTCTCTCTCTCTCTCTCTCTCTCTCTCTCTCTCTCTCTCTCTCTCTCTCTCTCTCTCTCTCTCTTTTGGTCAGGTATGCTACCGGGTCTTGATGCAGCTCTGCGGGCAATACGGTCAGCCTGTCTTAGCCGTGAAAGTCCTTTTTGAGATGAAGAAAGCCGGCATCGATCCTAATGCCATTACCTATGGTTATTACAACAAGGTAAAGTGAATATTTGGGATCAGATAAGATGGAAATACCAGCTCACTCTCCTGTATTTGATTAGCCCTTCTTTTCCAAGCCAGTTCAGCATTCTTTCGATACCCCACATGGGCTTATCCATATTTATTTATATATCATATTTTTAAAAAACCTTCCATCTCCATTATACAGCAACTCTGGGCGATGTACAAATATGTCTATATGACATAATAGCTGTATATAACTATTATAATTTAAAAAAACCAATTTTATTTGTTCATTTATTGGCTGCCCATCTAGGCATTGGGTAACTCTGGGCGGCTTACAGTATTGAAAAGATAAAACTATACAAAGCCTATAGACCAGTGTTTCCCAACCTTGGCAACTTGAAGATGTCTGGACTTCAACTCCCAGAATTCCCCAGCCAGCAAATTCTGGGAGTTGAAGTCCAGACATCTTCAGACATCTGGAGATGTCCAGACATCTTCAAGTTGCCAAGGTTGGGAAACACTGCTATAGACAATATAAATAAAATACAATAAAAATTCAAATATTCAACCCTCATTAATAGATGGGGAGGGGGAGTAGGATGAGAAAGGGAGGGAGGTGGGATCTGTTATGAATCTATCCATCACGTCCATTATAAAAAAAACCCTCATTGGATTAATCAATTAATTAAATAATTAAAAACAAGAATAAAATCATTGCAATTTTAAAAAGTCAGAGGAGGAGTTTCAGGGCCCTAGACAGCCCCATGGCTGCCTGCTCCTCTGGGCTTTCCATATGAAGCAGCAGAGTCACGTTTTAACAGAGTGGAGACCTGCTTTGCCTCCAGGGGAAGGAAATTCCACAGGGTGTGGGCAACAGCCGAGAAGGCTCTCTTCCTGGGCCCTATCAGTTGGAATTCTTTAACTTTAAATCTGTCTAGCCTAGTAACAGGCCTTTTGACACTGGCAAGCTCTGAAAACAACAACCTCTTAGTTTTCTGTAAAGATCTTTACTGCTAACAGGGTAACATAACAGAATCTTAGGAGCCTGCGGGAGCTATTCTCTCACATGAGTTTCCCAAGTTCTTTTAGGTATTCCATCATACCTACAGCCCTCATGATCTTCTGTAGAATTTCTAATCAAGTAATCCATCTTAGAACTAAGGAGAAATTTCCTATTAGTGAGAGCTTGCCTCCCAGAGTTGGGGTTCTCCATTGCTGGAGGTTTTCAAGAAAAGATTGGACAACCGTTTGACTAGGACGGTATAGGATCTCCTGCTTGAACAGGGGGTTGGACTAGAAGACCTCCAAGGTCCCTTCCAACCATATTATTCTGTGTTGTATGTTCTATATTGTATGTATATCATTAGGACATAACAGTGAGAACAATCAATAGAATAGCTTGCCTCCTGGGGTTATGTAGGTGCTCCACCACTGGAGGTTTTCAAGAAAAGAATGGGCATTCATTTGTTGGATGGAATAAGGACACTTGGCCTTGGACAGGGGGTTGAAGTAGAAGACCTCCAAGGTCCTTTCCAACCCTGTTATTCTTTATTGTATGTACGTCATTAGGACACAGCAGTGAGAACAATTAATCAGTGGAATAGCTTGCCTCCTGGGATTGTGGGTGCTCCATCACTGCAGGTTTTCAAGAAAAGAATGAACATTCATTTGTCCAGGATGGAACACCTGTCAAGGGTTGGAGTAGAAGACCTCCAAGGTCCTTCCAGCCCTCATATTCTATGATTCTGTGTATTTCTTAATCAAGTATCCAAGTACACTGAGCCATGGTGGAGCAGTGGTTAGACTGCAGTACTGCAGGCTACTTCTGCTGACTGCCAGCTGCCTGCAATTTGGCCATTCGAATTTCACCAGGCTCCAGGTTGACTCAGCCTTCCATCCTTCCGAGGTCGGTAGAATGAGGACCCAGATTGTTGGGGGGGCCATAGGCTGACTCTGTAAACTGCTTAGAGAGGGCTGTGAAGCACTGTAAAGCGGTATTTAGTCTAAGTGCTATTGCTACTAAGTCCAAACAAGACTGTCCAAGTACTGAACAATCAGAGCAACCCAGATTTGGATTCTACCTGTATGTAGCAGTGAACCTTCTTGTATAAACCCCTGTCTCTAAACATTACTTGTGACACTAGATGGTTTTAATTAAGAATAGGATCCAATCTTTGCCAAGATCCTCAGAAATGCATGGTTAACATCCATTTGATGTCGTTGCAGGCTGTTTTGGAAAGTAGTTGGCCATCGAGCAATCGGAGTGGCTACTTCCTGTGGACCAAGATAAGAAATGTCATTTTAGGAATAACCCAGTTTAAAAGAGTTCTAAGGAAGCAGCCTGCAAATGGCATCCACAAAACTTTTCCTGGTAAATCATTCATGTGTGTTTTCTAGTTTGAAATTCTAGGAATGCTTGTACTTTAGACTACTAGAATTACAAGAAATGTTTTCACATTGGTGATGATGCCACTGAGCCCAAGTAAATAAATAACTTACTAGCACAATGATCATGCTAAAAAAAGAACTGATAGCAGCACTATAGATTGCTCATACATTAAAGTTATTAAATATTAACAGCCAGTAAAAATGACAGAACATGTCAGTGTAGTCAGTGCTCTAATGGAAACATGTGTCATTCAAAGAAACATGGACCTGAATACAAATCTTAAATGCAGCAAACGTTTGGGACTAGCCTGTGTCTGAATGTTGCAAGACCATTTCAGGCAAAGTGGAAAATCTCCCAAATAATAAATATTAATGTCCACTTCCTGTTTCTATACTTTTACCTTTCTGGTTTCTGTTGAAGCTGATGAGTCCTCCTTGAATAAATTAAAGGCAAAACCATCAAAGTCTTATTAGCAGCAATAAATCAAATTGTACAAACCATTACAGAAACTGGAAACTAAAATACAAAGATTAAAAAAAAGTGTAGTATGGATATAAAATGAAGGTGGCAGGGTTGTGTATGTTGAATGGAATTAACTACCGTGGATCGTATTAAAAAAAAACATTAAATACAATCTTTGCAATAAAACAGGGCAGAAGTAGTAAAGAAATAGATGGTTGCACATTAATAGCTAGCAACCAGTTTCTGGAAAACAAAGAACGTCAGGAATTCTAGGAAAGGCAAAATAGATCATAGGCTTCAGCTCTAGAGTTTATAAATGTATTTATTCATCTCTTAGACTTTGATTTAGAATGTTGATTGAGAGCCCAAAGGTGCTTACAGTATTCATTAAACAGAATTTTTGATAAACTTGAAGCTTCAAATTTAATTGAAGCATAAATGAAATTAAGAGAAGACAAGAGGGGAATGACTTGAAAGAAAGGACCAGATGCCTAGAAACACCCACACCTAGACCAAAAAGAATAGCTATGAGGTAAAGATACTATCCAGGTTTGGTGAACTATGGCCCCTTTATGACCTGTGGACTTCAACTCCCAGAATTCCTGGGCCAGCTGGCTCAGGAATTCTGGGAGTTGAAGTCCACAGGTCATGAAGGGGCCATAGTAGTGCATTTTCAGCATTTTTGCTGAAAACTGGAAGTAAATGGATGGCACTGCCAAAAGGGCTGACTCTACAAGGAATAATTTTATGAGCTCTACTTATTAATTTCATCTCAATTTAATTGAAATTCTATGGAAATCAAATAGATATTTGGTCCTGGCTCCATTTAGAGCAGGGGTGGCCAAACCGTGGCGCATGCGCCAAACATGGCGCATTGGATAATTACAAGTGGCGCATTGCATCCTTGCGCCTACTTATTTTTTTTAAATAGGTGTCATAACTGAATCCATCTTAATATTTTCAACACCAAAGTGATCTCAGTTCAATTTGTACAGCCTTCGGTAATGTTCAACTTCTCGGTGTCTGAAACTTAGAATGGAACTTGTGAGATGTAACTTTAGGCGGGTTTACAACGTACGAATATTTTTATCAGTGTTGCCATTGCGCGTTCCTGCTCAAACGATCGCAAACACCGCGCACTAGCAACACATCATGTGTTTGAAGTCACGTGCGAATGAGCGGCGAGCGTTCAATGTGGTCAGTCAGTTCTGAGTGAGCCATCGTGGCGTGGAGTTTGAAGCAGTGTTTTATTGAGTGTACTAGCGTGGTTTTTGTATTGAGAGTGATTGAAAGACAGATTCAAGATTAAATATCTATTACGTTTGTCAAAGAAGAGCGCCACTACTTTTACTTGACGCGAACATAGAATTCAAATTCCACATAATTGATATTCTGTGTGATACGACGCATGTACTTGTGATCTATTTGTTCTTTTTCACTTTTCTTTTAGTTTTATGCTTTTCTATGCTTAAATTCCTGTTATCCATTACAGTGCAAAAAATTGAATTGCGTGATTGAGTTATTCCTTTTCCTCCCTTAAGCAAAGCAGATCCTACCCCTATCCTTATTTTACAACCCCAAATGTGAAAGTAAGAAGGTAAAAAATGCGCTTGAGTTGTATGGCGCATCTGAACTCGTCTGTGAAAAAATTGGCGCATGGTATGCTTAAGGTTGGCCACCACTGATTTAGAGGCTTAGATGAGATCTTCAGTCTGGGGAAAAAAGGAACACTGTCATGATTAGAAGCCCATGCTTTTATTAAATTTCAGCTATGACGCAGGGTGTTTTTTTTCCCCCTCCCTACAATAATTGAAAAATAAAACGAGCCACATGACATCATCCCCTTATTTGGGGATTTATGTTTCCCTATTTTAAGATACGTTTTGTCCTGTTTTTTTTAAAAAAATGATTTTATTTATTTTATTTTAATAGGGAACCATTCTGATCTCTTATATAAGTTGTCTAAAGAAGCAGTTAAGCAAGGAAAAGCAAACATCCAGAACAGCATTGACCAAAGAGATGAGAAAAAAGAGAGCGACTCAAGTTCCTGTATGTACCAAATGCAATACAATCGAATTTGATTTTTTTTAATAATAAAAAAATACTCAGGCTTGATTTGTTTTAATTCCAGCCGTGCTTGATTTTGCCATCTTGTTTGAAGGTTATTTTGCCATAAAACTTTAAAGATAATTTTTCCTCCTTGCTGTCATAGATCACTTAGTTTCCAATAGCGGTGTTTCCAGGTACCCAAGCAGAAATTTACAGAAAAAAACTAAGCTAGATTTCATGTTAGAGGTAATCCTTGACTTATGATGACAATTGAGCTCAAAATTTCTGTTGTTAAGCGAGACAGTTCTTAAGTGAGCTTTGCTCACGTCATTAGGACACAGCAGTGAGAACAATTAATCAGTGGAATAGCTTGCCTCCTGGGATTGTGGGTGCTCCATCACTGCAGGTTTTCAAGAAAAGAATGAACATTCATTTGTCCAGGATGGAACACCTGTCAAGGGTTGGAGTAGAAGACCTCCAAGGTCCTTCCAGCCCTCATATTCTATGATTCTGTGTATTTCTTAATCAAGTATCCAAGTACACTGAGCCATGGTGGAGCAGTGGTTAGACTGCAGTACTGCAGGCTACTTCTGCTGACTGCCGGCTGCCTGCAATTTGGCAGTCCGAATCTCACCAGGCTCCAGGTTGACTCAGCCTTCCATCCTTCCGAGGTGGGTAAAATGAGGACCCAGATTGTTGGGGGCAATATGCTGAACTCTGTAAACCGCTTAGAGAGGGCTGTAAAGCACTATGAAGCGGTATATAAGTCTAAGTGCTATTGCTATTGCTATTGCCCCAATTTACCAACTTTTTTGCCACCGTTGTTAAGTGAATCACTGCAGTTGCCAAGTTAGTAAGACGGTTGTTAAATGAATCTGGCTTCCCCCTTGTCTGTGCTTGTCAGAAGGTCGCAAAAGGGGATCACGTGATCCCGGGACATTGCAGCTGTCATAAATACAAGTCAGTTGCCAAGCGTCTGAATTTTGATCATGTTCACCATGGGGATCCTGCAACTGTTGTAAGTGTGAAAAACGGTCATAAGTCACTTTTTTTCAGTGCTGTTGTAATTTTGAACAGTCATTAAACGAATGGTTGTAGGAGTGGTGCGGTGGCCTAGAGGTGGAGCTCTCACCTCACAATCAGGAGGCTGTGAGTTCGATCCTAGGTAGAGGCAGATATTTCTCTCTCTGGGCACACTGAGAATATATCTGCTGAACAAAACTCCGCCCTGGTGACAGGAAAGGCATCCGGCCAGGAAAACACTCCGCTAGCTCCATTCAGTTGCCCAGACTCTATCCCACAAGGGATTATGCGGTCGTTAAATGAAGATGATGATTAAGCGAATGGTTGTAAGTTGAGAACTACCTGTATTCAATTGCAATTACATCCATTGCAATAGATACAAAAATACATCTGTTTGGTGACTAAGTATGTGCTCAGAGGCAGTTAGATAGCAGGAGGCAGATAGATTTTTTATTATTTGATTCTTTCAGATTGATGGCTTCTTATTGTTGTAGTTATATACTAAAGCGCTTTTGAATGCAGTTAAAAATAACAGGTATATTCAGCTACAGTGCAAGATAATACAGTAGTCGCCATTCTTAAGCTTAAGATTTGTCCCCCTTTCAGGTCTGGATAGTTTCCCTATATATGGGGCAAGGAAAAGGAAGGAGACGTTTTCAAAGGGCTGCATTATTTTTTTTTTCTTATTCTTCCCGTCTACTCTCCTTTATTATATTGGCTAAATATTTATGGAGAAATATACACAGTTCAAAAATATGATTTCACATCACATAATTAGAATGATATAAACATATTTAGAAACAGGAGATTTGATTCTTTTATGTGGTACTTAAGCAAATAATAATAATTAAAAGTTGGCTTAAGTAAAAAGTTGACCAAAATTTAGAGTTCATTTCCGCCCCTGAAAACGCTGCAAAATCAGTTACATAGCACATTAATAGTTACAAATGTTTAGAGTAGTGATTCTCAAGCATTTTGGTCTCAGGACCCTTTTGGGTGCTTAAAAATGATTATTGATGACCCAAAGAATTTCAATCTGTGGGTTATATTACTCACTATAGATTATATTACAAATTAAACATCAGAAATGTTACAGTATTTATTTGATTTCACAAACCTAAAAGAGACTCCCTGGTTCCCAACCACCTTTTGAAAACCCCTGGTTTAAAAAAATATTCAGATGCATGTTGAAACAAATCGGGTATGAGAGATTGTAGCTTCAGTTCATAGATGTTGTTGATATGCTAGTCTCAATTACAACATTTTATTGATGGCATTTTAGGCTAAGGTGGGTTCCCATAATCAGGCTTCTATTCAAACATATTTGCTGACATTCCAGGCTCCATATAAATCAATGGTTGGTAATAACCTAGTTTAAAGAATAATAAATTGAGTATCTTCAGCCTTTGATTAAGAGTAAGTTTAACTTTTTATCAATTCTGGTGCATTTTTGTGTGCATATAGTGTCTGAAATTGAAAGTGGAAAGGGAAGCGGTGACTGCCTCCCCGCGTTAAATTATCAAAATTCCACCTGTGTCAAGCTCGGTTCAAGGATCGTTCGTGTTAATGATACAACTGGCAAAATATCAGATGCAACAGGAGACAGGGCTATAGGTAAGCTGATGCGTCTGAGAGTTCTTTCTAAGCATGGGTGAACTTTATTAATATTTGACTTACTTTACATTTCCCTTGCACACGGCTATTCATGAATGGCCAGATTTTCCTGAAAACTGTTGTGGCCTGTCGGCCGCTGGCCCCTCCAGCAGCCGAATCAGAGGAGGAGGAGGAGGTGTGGGAGTCAGGATCAGCATCAACGCAACCTGAGAGCTCCGAGGGGGAAGTGGGAATGGAGCTGTCAGAGAGAGAGACAGAGGCGGAGCCTGTGCGGTCCATCAGCCCTCAAATGGAGAGTCAACAGCCTCCAGGTCTGGAGGTGGCTGATGAGGAAGAGAAGGAACAGCTGGGTCCAGTGCCTGACTCGCGAATGGCCAGAAGGCAGAGGAGAGGAGAACAGTGGAAATCTATGGGCCGGTCCTTGGGACGGAAGAGCCACCACTGCTAGCGAAGCCCCACCCTAGCTCTGGGGATAAAAGGCAGGGGGCGGAGATGAATAGATGTGGCAGACAACTATTCATCTTCTGGCCGGCCGGACTTGCTAGCCTGTGGTGAGAGAGAGAGGGAGGGAGAGAGAGAAAGACTTTTTGCCGGGGCTGCTGGTGCTCCTAAAAAAGGAATCATTGATTTAACTACAGAGGGTTTGTCATGTTTGGGAGCTGGGTCAGAACAAAAACTCCTTGTGAATTCGGTAGAAAAAGAAGGCTTGCACCCTTTCCATTAAAAAAAACAACTACAGCAAAACCCTGTGAGCATATTAAGGGGATCGTTTGAGTCTGCTGGAGTTTTAGTAATTTAATGTAATATCCTTGGATCTTTTCCATGCTTTTTTTTTTCTCTCTCTCTCTTTCCAGAAACCTCTGCAGGATTGCTCTTCTCTTGTTTTGACAATATCAATAAAACGGGAGTCAGTAAGGCTGAAAAGCTGAGAAACAAGCATTTAAATGTAGCTGAAACGGAACACAAACGGATCGTTTGGCGCAACAGGAAATTGAGCGGAGATGCTCTAATGGAGCTCATGAAGAATCAGATCAATCAGGAAGCCAGACCCGAAGAAATTCTAGAGAAACTGGGCGTGGATGCCAAAATCCTCTCTAAAATGTTTGAGAAAAGAACGAGGCCGAAGACTCTCGATCTCCGACCGGCTGCATTGGAACCCGCTCGGAAGAGCAATCTAGAAAAGGAATCTAGCGATGAAGACATAGCCTACGAGAACAGTCTTGTGGATAAGACCGAGTCTCCGGTTATATTTGATTTGGAAGACCTGGATAACGAACCCGTCCCGCAAGTGAAACCTGTGAAGCAGATGCATAAAAAGCCAAAGAAGATTCAGCGGGCTGTAAGTGTTCCGGTGAAGCCCATCGAGAAAGTTAATGTTGAAACTGGGTTTGATCCACTCTCCTTGCTGGCAGCTGAGATGGGGCAAGGGAAGGAAGAGGAGGAGGAGGAGGAGGAGGACAAAAGGGTCTCTACCCCATCGTCAAGGCGTGATTTAGCCGAAGAGATCGAGATGTACATGAATAATATGAGCAGTCCCTTAACAAGCCGGACCCCCAGCATCGATCTGCAAAAGGCCTACAGCGACAAGAACCCCAACAAAAAAAGTCCCACCTTAGGCCAGCTGTGCCGAAGATCAAGCCTCCCTCCAAACTCACCCAGGTCAATAGTGCTCCCCAAATCCAAGAGCTACCAGGTGAAAAACGAAAGAGGAAGGGAGCGGCTTTGGTCTTCTCCCGTTTTCTCGCCCAACAATTTGTCAAGGGGACAATCTCAAGACATGGCCGGTGCAGTAACGCTCGCCTCTCCGACCTCCTTCAACCTGGACACGCTCCTGACCCCGACTTTCGACGTTCTGAAGAGCAGCATGTTTTCTGCAGGAAAAGGGGTGGCGGAGAAGGCCAGCAGGTGGTATTCCAGGTTCGCCACCTACGCGGCAGCATCGAAGGTAAGGCTTTTGAATAATTGCCGTGAAAATACAGAGTTCAGCAGAGATTCCGGTGTGGCTGCTTGCCCTTCTTCACCCCTTGAGGGCTCAGGGTTGAACACTTCTTCAGCTCCACAGGAGTTGCCTTTTAAGGCTCTGAAAGTCCTAGGGCAGGGGTCTCAAACTCGATTTCATTGAGGGCCACATCAGGGTTTTGTTTGACCTTGGGGGGTGTCGCCAGCTCGACGTCACTTGTATCGGGGACGCCTGTGGTGGCCCGAGCGCTCTGCCAGAGAAAATGGGCTCCCGAGCTCCGTTTTGAGCTGTGATGGCCTCCTGCAACCCTCTGCCAGTGAAAATGGAGCTCGGGAGGGCCGTGTGTGACCCTCACAAGCTCCGTTTTCAGCTGCAACAGCTTCCGTATACGGCCCTCCGGAGCTCCATTTTCGCTGGCAGAGGCACCCCGGGCCAGTCCTTCAATGTTTCCAGGGCAGCCCCGCAGGCCAGATCTAAGCACTCCACAGGCCAGATCCAGCCCCCGGGCCTTGAGTTTGACACCCCTGTCTTAGGTGTTGTTTATACACCTCAGCCTTGGCTAGAATCACGAGGCCTACAAGATGAGTATGGTAGAAGAGAATGTCTGTAGCTGAAGGCTGAATACTGGGGTCTTTGGCCCTCTCTGAGCTTGGCTGTTTTCTTGCAAATGTTTCGTTACCCAACTAGGTAACATTATCAGTGCTAGAAGAGAGTGGAGTGTACAGAGAGGAAGCAGAGGAGGACTATGGGGTCCTTGGTGCTCTCTGAGCTTGATTGTTTCCTTGCAGACATTTCATTACCCAACTAGGTAACATCATCAGTATTGAAGGGAGTGTGATTTGCTCTCATTTTTATATACTAGTGATTTGCCCTGCCAGTGTTGGTAGGTGATTCCTTGATTGTTGTTGTTTACCATCAACACTGACAGAGCAAGCCACTAGTATATAAAAATGACAACCAACTCCACTCCTTTCCAACACTGATGATGTTGGGTAATGAAATGTCTGCAAGAAAACAACCAAGCACAGAAAGCCCCAAGGACTCTACAAGATTAGTATTGTAGCTTAGAATTAGTATGAAAAAAGGGTTTTTTGTTATTCTGTGCTACGGGCAACACCAAAACTACTAAGTTTGAAAAACACTGAAGTAGCTTTTCAAACTTAGCAACTTTTTGTGAACTTCAACTCCCAGAATTCCCCAGCTGTCCTGCAAAATACTGGTCTATTTGACCATTGGTAAAACACAAATTCTACAGGTTACAGTTGGGCAATAGTAAGAATTATTTTAGGATCTTTGTCCTCCCAGAATGTAGATGAATGTAATATTCTTCTGCCTGTATGAGAAATGGACTAAAAGGAAGTGATCATTCCAAATATCTCAGTAAAAATTTACACTAAAACAACACACGAGCTTGGGAATGCAATACTCTCCCATCTTTCCAAGGCAAAGCCTTTTTACATCTCCATATTTAACATCTGTTTGGAGTGAGGAGGGTGTTCAGTCAGTGGCAAAGGGAGTCACCTGTTGCCCATAAAACCCTTTAGAGCAGTGTTTCCTGGGGAATTCTGGGAGATGAAGTCCAGACATCTTCAAGTTGCCAAGGTTGGGAAACACTGCTTTAGAGTGAATTGATTTGATCAACCACAGGTAGTTTTCGACCTACGGCCCTAATGGAGCCTGTCCATCATGGTCTTAAAGTGGATTGGTCACGGGACTGACCTAATTTTGCGACTTTTTTTTGTAGCTGTCGTTCAGCAGTCATTAAGCCTGGTTCAGGGTCGGCCAAGTTTGGCCCCAAACTGGAAGCAACGGCTGGTTTCTGGCAAAACTATCCTAAAAGGAGACTGCATGGCTGTGGGACGCTGTCAACAGCTGTAAATATGGTTGTCAGGGTTCCCAGTAACACATCCCTTTTAATAAGAACTCCGAGACAGGCAAAGTCCTCAAAGAACATTTTATTGGGACATATCAAATTGGCACGTTCCTGGTGGAAAACCGGCTCTAAGTTCCCCCTAGTTTTACACCCAATTAAAAGTAAAACTTTGTCACTTCCCCCCAGAGTCTCCAGTCACATGGTCCAATCAGCATACAGTCCAGTTGCTAGGTGACCTCAGTCTCCACCTTTCGAACACCTGCACCAACGCCCTTGATTCCCAGGGGAAATAATTTTATTTAGGCTACAACACCCCAGCTATCTCTACACCTTCCTCCCTGGTCCCTTCGCTCCAGGCTGTGTCAGTCCTGAAGCAGTGGGAACAGAAATCTCCCTAGAGAAAACTACAGAGAAAGAAAATGACCACAGTTTGGCCAACTTCAGGGCTGACAGTGGCCTTCTTACCGACTGTCTGAAGTTCAGGGACATGACTCTGGGAGGGGCCTGAGCCTTGGCATTTCAGAACCGGGTAGCGAGTAGCCCCCAAGGTAGATGTCAGGGTTCCAAGTAATACACCCATAGCAAACAGAACTCCGAGGCAAGCAGCTTCCTCAAAGAACAGGTTTATTGGATATATCATATATTGGCACAGGCTGGTGAAAACTGACTCTGAAGGTTCCTGCAGTTTACCTAAGTAAAAAAATTTCCCTCTTTCCCAAAGAGTCACATGGTCCAATCAAGGTGCTGTCCGGTTGCTTGGAAACTTCACTCCTCCTCTTTTCAGCCACCTGTGGGAATGACCTTGGTTCACAGGGGAAACTATTTTGCTTTGGCTACAAAACCCCAGCTATCTCCATTCCCCACTCCCTATTCCTCATCTCCAGTGTGGCAACACTGAAGCCTCCAAGATGGCCTCAATCTGGCCAGCTTCAGAGTTGACAGTGGGTCCATTGTAACTTCGAATGGTCGTAGGCCAAGGACTACCTGCAGTGCTTTGCTGCTAGATGTTTGCTACCAGATGTGGCTCTGTAGCAACTCCCCCCCCTCCAATGCCTGTTCTTGTTTCAGGATCAAAACTCGGACCGAGCGAGCTTGTCGTCCCTCGGGGCCCTGGATTCGGAATCTGCCTCGCTAACCGATGAAGACATGTGCAACGATCTGGAAAGTAGCTCTTCTCCTCGGGACGATGGGTCGTCGGCTTTCAAGGGCATCGGCCTGAGCTCCACCAGTCTTGAAAGTGCCGCTTCTCACAACGGTTCCTCAAAACGTTCCTCGCACTGCGGTAAGAGAGCTGCTGTTATTGTTTTCCCCCTCGTCTGCTTTCATCTCGTCAGCTGGCACGGGCTTGGGAAACGCCTGTCGCCCTATGATCTGGCGGGATGGCCCCCTCTCTCCTTCCAGAAGGGGATAGCATTAAAATCGGGAAAAGTCCAGAATGGTCTCTAAAGCTGAAAGATTCCTTCTTGATGGCAATATTAGAAGGACTTGTCTCTCTCCTGCCATCTTTGCCCTCATTGTTTTTTGTTATTTTAATGTCTTCTTTAGTGTTTTAAATATACCTAGAGTACTGCATCCAGTTTTGGTCACCACACTATAGAAAAGATGTTGAGACTCTAGAAAGAGTGCAGAGAAGAGCAACCAAGATGATTAGGGGACCGGAGGCTAAAACATATCAAGAATGGTTGCAGGAACTGGGAATGGCTAGTCTAGTGAAGAGAAGGACCAGGGGAGACATGATAGCAGTCTTCCAATAGTTGAGGGGCTGCCACAGAGAGGAGGGGGTCAAGCTATTTTCCAAAGCACCCAAAGGCTGGACAAGGAATAATGGATGGAAACTGAACAAGGAGAGATGCAACCTGGAAATAAGGAGACATTTTCTGACAGTGAGAACAATCAACCAATGGAACAGAAGTTGCCTTCAGAAGTTGTGGGAGTTTCATCACTGGAGGCTTTCAAGAAGAGACTGCACTGCCATCTGTCAGAAATAGTGTAGGGCAGGGGTGGCCAAACTATGGTTCTATGAGGACCTGTGGACTTCAACTCCCAGAATTCCTGAGCTAGCCATGAATGCATGGCTGGCTCAGGAATTCTGGGAGTTGAAGTCCACAAGTCCTCAAAGAACCATAGTTTGGCCACCCCTGGGTAGGGTCTCCTGCTTGAGCGGAGGGTTGGACTAGATGACCTACAAGGTCCCTTCCAACTCTGTTAATCTAATCTAAATAATAGATAAACTTCCCAGAGTTGCTGGGAGTCAGGCGGCAAATATATTTTAATTATTTCTATTATTATTATTATTATTATTATTATTATTATTATTATTATTATTATTATTATTATTATTATTATTATTATTATTATTATTATTATTATTATTATTATTATTATTATTATTATTATTCCTTTCTCTTTGAAATAAAGGGAGGTGGCAGCTGGGAGGAGATCTTCTTTTCCAGGACTAGTGTAAATATTTGCTTTTACAATGTCCTTTTGGTTTTTAGGCTCCTTTTCAAAATCAGAGGTGGTTTCCTCTTGCAGTCCTGGCAGCACCAGTGTCTTCCAGAATTATGCCCTGGAGGTACGGTATTTTTTTTGCTATCGTTACCATTAAACAGATTTCAAAAGAAGGTTTATTTGTCTTCTACTTTTACATTACATTTTTCCTAAAATTCTAACATTTCAATCCAAGGAATTTTGTGATTTAATCCGCTGTAATTTCATGGGAGCATTTTTGGACAGGTATTCTAAACTGCAAAGCGTCGTTACCATCTGGGACTGAGCCGTTTTTGAGAGTCCCGGAATATGGGAGCGGCTATGAGAAAAATAAAAAGGACAAATCGGTTTAAAATGTATTTGTCCGCTGTATGCATAGATTAATTCAGCTGTTAATTTTGTTGACATTACAGTGCCACCACTTTTTTCTTCTGTTGAAGAAACTAATTAATTTTACTGCCCTCTTCGGCCCCCTGTTTCAGCATCAGGGCTTTTTAAATTAGATAATCAATTAAAAGCTAGAAAGGCACTGGTTTGATCCTCAATCCCCCGGAGCTAATTAAAAGGTGTGGATTGGTCGGCTCTGATCTTGGCCTCATTATTTAGACTTCCAATTAACACTCTACTTTCATGGACAACACTTATCCCCTATGAGTCCATTATTATTCTCTATTTGGGAGAAGGGATGTCCATTAAACTGGAATGTCCATCAAATCTGAACTGATGCGTATCCTGCCTATTTTACACTTGAATAAAATTCACCCTCAGAAGACTAGAGTGTATGAACAAATTTTAAAGTTTTTGCTCAAAGCCTGCTAAACCATTAAATGAGGGTTTGTGGTGTAGACAGCACAGCTCTATATCCTAGATATTACCACCCTTAAGAAGAAGAAGTAGAAAAAAGACCTACATTCTAATTACTGTTCAGTCGGTCCGTTAAATGCAATTAGTAAGAGGGGTCCTTGGTTCTCTCTGAGCTTGGTTTAGCAGTGGGTTGCTCCCGGTTCGGCGAACTGGTAGTGGTGGCGGGAGGCTTTGCCCACCCACCCGAGATGCTTCTGCGCATGCGTAGAAGTGTTGCAAGCGCACGAGTGAACCGGTAGCGACGGGATTTACAACCCACTACTGGCTTGGTTGATTCCTTACACACATTTCATGACCCAACTAGGTAACATCATCAGTGCTAGAAGAGAGTGAGGTTTGTCTGAGGAGGACGAGGACTGTGGGGTCCTCAGTGTTCTCTGACCTTGGTTGTTTTCTTGCCGGCGTTTCATTACCCTAACTAGATAACATCTTCATTGCTAGTCCGGGGAATGCTGACTGGGGAATTCTGGGAGTTGAAGTCCATACATCTTCAAGCTGCCATGGTTGAGAAACACCACAATAGAGTGTGTGTAATCCAAATTCTTTCAAATGCTCAAATTGTGTGCCAAGTGTGGCACCGCAGTTAGAAGAAGGATGATAAAACTGGAATCCAGAGCCTGTTCACAGCTATTACTTCTTCTGCCCATAGGGCCCAGACCCCTTAATCCTGGCCCATCTCTTTTTAACTTCCATGGATGTGGGAAGTAGAGAAGACAATAATTCCTTTTATTTTTAATTTGATTTTTTATTATACACAAAAACATAACATAACATAACATACAAACATGTAATATTAGGAATTTTAGTTCCTATCTTAAATATAGCTGAAGATCAGTTCACCAAATTTCATACACATATATTATAAATATATCTTCTTTTCTATATCCATAGTTACTATATGCTCTTCTATATATAGACAATTATTTTCTGGACTATTTTGTTTTATTACTTACATCTATATAAATTTAATAATTGGTATTTACACATTCTATACTCCATTATCCCTGTTCTTTAACCATTCATAAAATCTATTCCATGTTAAATAATATTCTGAGTCCTCCTTGTCTTGTAATTCTTTCGTCATCTTCTCCATCTCAGCGCAGTCAAAAAAAATTCTTATAATTTCCTCATCATTTGGTATGTCATTATGTTTCCATTTTGTTGCATATATTATTCTAGCAGCTGTCACTATATGTATTATTAAATAATATATTTCTTTCACATAATTACCCGATATAATTCCCAATAAAAAGATTTCTGGCTTCCAATCAACGTGATCCTTTATTGAGAAGACAATAATTCCGGTTAAGCTCACCCCACAGATAACCTCCATTGCATCACGCTCACGTCAGACGCACTGAAGTGCTTCCGGGTTGAAAGGATTAGCTGGTGACATCACTGTTGCCCGGGGGGGAGCATCCAGTTGGGGGGCTCCTTTCATGACCCCCACAGGAGCAAAGGACGGGAGCTCACCCCACCCCAGGGTAGCACTGGGGTCTTGGAGGCAGGTGTCAGGGTTCCAAGTAATACACCCATAGCAAGCAAAACTCTGAGGCAGGTAGATTCCTCAAAGAATAGCTTTATTGGATATATCTTATTGGCACAGATCTGGTGAAAACCGACTCTGCAGGTTCCCACGGTTTTCACCTAATTAAAAGTGAAAGTTTCTCACTTTCTCAAAACAATCAGTCACATGGCCCAATCACGGCTCTGTCTGACGGTCTGGTGATATCACTCCTCCTTCCTCTAACCTGGTATAAGAATGTCCTTGGTTCCCAAAGTATTTTATTTTGACTACAAAAACCCCAGCTATCTCTAATGGGGGATTAGAGATAGCTGGGGTTTTTGTAGCCAAAATAAAATACTCCCTCCCTATCCCTCAGCTCCAGTGTGGCAGCACTGAAGCTCCAAGGTGGCTTCGATCAGGTCAGCTTCAGGGTTGACAGCAGGCTTGCTAACTTCCAATTCAGCATCCTACCTACGTGAGCCCCAGGGCTCCTTGGATATCCTTCATAATGGGCTATGAGGAAGCTGAGACAATGCAGTGGCAAGACTTTAATTGCTCCTGACATAGAGGCAGACCGTACTGGGACGTGTGTTATTTCTTCCAATGAACTAACTAGAAATAAGACGTTCAATTCCTACGAGGAAAGTTATGGGGAATATCCTCTTTTTTTTTTTAGCAAAATGTCAGAAAGCATTTACTTTGGTGTGTTGTAATATCCTTCCTTTAGCAGCCCTAAAAGACATAAAAGGTATAAAAAGGCTCTCTGATGAGTGATTTAGCCCTGGGGAAGAGAGGGCACTTAAAACCCTGCCTCCTCCTTTCCTCTCTGCTCCTTTTATGAGGATTTTCTCATTTCTTTGCTATATCCAATCATCTGCAAACATGCCTAAACGCCCAGGTTAATTTTTACATTAGTCAGGTACGCAGACCAAGTTTCTCGAATTACGGGGCATATGAAAAATTTGCTGCCTGTTTATGAAGAGACTAAAGTTTTAATAATTGTGATTTTTATGCTTATTAAAGGTGCTGCGGTTAATTTTATTTGAATTTTATATTGCTCAGTTTATCTGCTGAGTATCTTGATCAGAACTTGAGTATTAACCAGTAACTATAATAAAATGGCGTTATTTACTTGTTTCTAAAGGCAGGGAAGGATGTCCCTGGAAATATCAACTGAACATGTAACAAAAATTGTATATAAGTTATATGAAAAAGTCAGCAGTGAAAAACATTTTTTAAAAAATAAACAACGCAATGTAAGATTGTGGGGTCCCTAAACTATTGGTATAGACACAATAGAGATAATAGATCCGTTACTGTCTGTGTACCTTGGATGAAGCATTGTCCTGTTTTCCACTGGATCTGTTTGTTAAAACTGGACATTTCCCCCTAGGCTAGCAAGCTGTAATTAGCTTAATTTGTAGATTAGTCAACTAAAGCTTTAATTAGTTTAAAGAAGCTTTTTCATTGCTGGTACTTGGGGTTATCTCTAACTATGCTGTTGAAAATGTTGTCCAGTTGTGTTAAAAAAAAATAACAGTCTCCGCAACCTTCTGGCCAGCCATCATCCTTCTATTTTGATCTTCCTGTTTTTGATCTTCTATTTCTATGTCATACCTGCACAGGAATCAGAAAATAATTTGTGCATTTCTTCAAGTTATTTTTATAAATTATTTGGAGCTCATGCTCTTTGGTCCTTCCTTTAGAAGCCACCTAAACCACTCCTGTTTGTGGGAAACAGTTCTAAGTTTCCCACAAGTTCTTGAGGTTCTTGCCGTACCCCATTAAAATTCTCATCAGATGCAGTGACTGGCATCCCTCCACAGTCTTTGCCCTCTGCCCAAAACTGCAGTTCTGAGTTTATAGTTACTTATTTTCCTTTAAGGAAAACCTTGCAAATAGGTTTTAAAAACTGGCTGGCCTTGCAAGGTAATCCAGGCAGGAAGCATGCCCAGATGAACTAACTCTACTTAATTGTCACATTACCTTAATAGAATCTTGCAAGTCTTAAAGTATATTTCTACCCCCACGTTTACAGGCCAAGACATTAGGGAGGATCTCTTCTAAGATTTTGCCACACCCACAATTTCTTTATGAAGACTAAGCTGCCTTTATCTGACTGTTCCCTCTATTCTTCTTTCTTTTAACGACCCCATAATCCCTTGTGGGGTGGAGTCTGGGCAACTGAATGGTGCTGAGTGTTTACTGGCTGGATGCCTTTCCTGTCATCAATGCGGAGCTTTGTTCAGCAGATATATTCTCATTGTGCCCAGAGAGAGAAATATCTGCCTCTACCTAGGATTGAACTCACAGCCTCCTGATTGTGAAGTGAGAGCTCCACCTCTAGGCCACCGCACCACTCCAGGTTCTTCCCTCTATCTCCTAAAATTATTCCCATGTGCCATTACATCATCAGAACCTTCTCCAACATACCTCCCTAAGACCGATTAGAGCCCACAGAGTTGATCTGCTGGTGGTCCCGTCAGCCAAACACTGGCGGGCTCACGAACAAGGGCCTTCTCTGTGGCAGCACCGGCTCTCTGGAATACACTCCCCCCCGAGATCCGCATTATTCCCACCCTGCCAGCCTTCAGAAAAGCAGTAAAAACATGGCTTTGTCGACAGGCCTGAGGCCATTGATTTTAATACAACACCGATCACTCTTGGCCCCATGAATGATTTATTGTAGGGGTTTTTAAATTGTGGTTTTTAATGTTTTTTAATGTTTTAATATCTATTGTTTTTAATGCTTTTTATATTTGTTGTTGCATGTGAATTTTTACTGTTGTGAGCCGCCCAGAGTCTCTGTGGAGTGGGCGGCATACAAATGCAACTAATAAACAAACAAACAAACAAACAAACAAACAAACTCAATGTTTCTGCTCTGGAAATATGTATACATTTGTAAAAAAAAAGGCACAAAAAGATCCTCACTTTTGCAGGCAGGGCAGGAGGCTGGGAAGGTACAAAAGTATTCTTGCCTCATAGAGACATTTTCAGCAGCCTCAGTATTGCATCCAAACCAAAACCAAAACGGCCCCCATGGCTTTAACTCAGTGCCTCCCCCAGGTCCTGATCTCAAGCTGTTCCCGATGTCGAACCTGCGACTGCCTGGTTCATGACGAAGAGATCATGGCAGGCTGGACAGCGGATGACTCCAACCTGAACACGACCTGCCCCTTCTGTGGAAATCTCTTCTTGCCTTTCCTGAACATTGAAATCCGAGATCTCCGGGGACCTGGAAGGTACTTGTTTGCTGATCCTTTGGAAAGGGAATTTTTACTGGCAATATTTTCCACACGCAACAATTTCATAATCACGTGAACTCTTTGTAGGTACTTCCTGAAGTCCAGTCCTTCTTCAGAAACTATCCAGCTTCCGTCCTCTTTGATGAACCAGGCCGACAAAACTTGCATTGCTGATCCCCTTTCAGGGTTTACTACAACTTTAATTCCAGCTCAAAATGACGTCGTTTCAGAAAGGTATATTTATTTCACGGTTTTTAAAACATAACTACATTTATAACCTTCTTTTCTATTGTGTCTTCTTTTAAATAGCAGAGAATACTTCCAGAAAGCCACATCAATTTTAAAAATCTGTAAAAGTATAATCTGAAATGTCCTGTTTTAGTATTAAGTATTAGTATTAAGTATTAGTATTAAAATAAGGCAGCTGAGTTAAACCCTGACTTAGTCATGTTTGGAGTAGATCTATTTAAATAATTGGGAGGAGTTAGTGTGATTACATTTAAGAAAACTTTCTGGGATTAATATACTGCCATAATGTACATTTCTCCAATTCTTTGCTATTTCTATGGGTCAGGCACACATGCACAGAAATACACAGCAAACAGTGTATATCATCTGTGCTGTTTGCTGTTTGGCAAATTGCTGGGAGGCAGAGGCCTTTTTTCCTTGTTTTCCTCCCCCAAAACTAAGATGCGTCTTATACTCCAGTGTGTTTTATACTCCGAAAAATACGGTATGTTGATAACTTGAGCCATCAAGTAATTTTTAGGATGTTTTCAAAAGAATGGGGAGAAATGATGAGGGGACTTGTGAGAAAAATGCTGAGACTCTAGAAAGCGAGCAGAGAAGAGAAACAAAGATGTTCATATACCATGAACATTTGAAAGAATTAGGTAGGTCTGGCCTATCAAAGAGAAGGATTAGGGGTGACATGATAACTGTCTTCCAAAATTTGAGAGGCTATGACAGAGAAGAAGGCATCAGCCTATTCTCCAAAGCACCTGAGGGCAGGACAAGAGGTAATGGGTGGAAACTCATCAAGGAAAGAAGCAACCTAGAACTAAGGAGAAATTTCCTGACAGTGAGAACAGTTAATCAGTGGAATGGCTTGCCTTCAGAAGGCATGGATGCTCAATCACTGGAGATTTTCAAGAAGAGATTGGACAGCCATTTGCCCAGAATGGCATAGAGTCTCCTGCTTGAGCAGGGGGTCAGACTAGAAGACCTCCAAGGTCCCTTCCAACTATGTTATCCTGTAAATGGCTTAGATACAAGGGGAAGACAGATCACTTGTGTTCCAGCTTAGTTAGCAGATTTCAGTGTCTTTCCTCCTCCCTAGAATCTCCTCAGCAGTATATGTTGTTCTCCAGTCAATATGTAAACTCTTCCAGCAGCTGCAAGACGAAACATTTTGACACCTTCTGTGCCAAGAGCATCCAGATCCCTTCTCAGCGCAGGCATCCTTCAGCCATAGAGGAACCGCTTGGCCACCCCCTGTCAAGAAGCGTCAGTGCGTACAATTCTTTAGAGATGGATGAAGTGGGAGTCCATACCCACAACCGTGTGGTGCCCACAGGGAGCTTGCCTACGACGTTCCAGCAGAGAGCGGTAAGGGTCCGAGTGTTGTGTTCCTTCCTCACCTGGATTTTCAGAAGAAACATAGCCTGGATAAAGAGCCCTGGTGGTCAGAATGCAGTATTGCAGGCTGACTCTGCCCACAGCCAGGAGTTCGATCCTGACCGGCTCCAGGTTGACTCAGCCTTCCATCCTTCTGAGGTCGGTAAAATGAGGACCCAGATTGTTGGGGGCAATATGCTGAACTCTGTAAACCGCTTAGAGAGGGCTGTAAAGCACTATGAAGCGGTATATAAGTTTAAGTGCTATTGCTATTGTTAAAGTCTTGCTGTGATATTTGTTTGTTTGTACCCTGCCTTTATTATTTTTAAAATAATTCAAGGGGATGAATATATCCCATACACCTTCCTCACCCTGTTTTCCTCACAATAACAACCCTGGGAGTTGGGTTGGGCTAAGAGAGAGGGACTGACCCAAAGTCACCCAGCTGGCTTTCATGGCTAAGATGGGACTAGAACTCACCGTCTCCTGGTGAGTTCTCCTGGTCTAAAATCATCCCATTGGCTTTCGTGCCTAAGGCAGAACTAAAGTTAACAGGTCTCCCTCTCTCTAGCTGGGTGCCTTGACCACTTTAATTATAGAATCACTTTGCTGAAAATGATCAGAGGGACCTCAGTGGGAAATAAATCATTCCTGCTGTTGGATTGGTAATTTTATTGTTGATTGTTTTACAGGTAGTCCTTAACTTACAACCGTTCATTTAGCAATCATTTGATGTCATAGCGACCCTGTAAAACGTGTTTTAGGATCATTGCAGCATCCCCGTGGTCATGTGAACATGTGATTTGGACACTTGGCAACCAGCATGTATTTGTGATGGTTGCAGCATCCCAGGGATATGTGATTGCCATTTGCCACCTTCCCAACCCACTCTCAATAAGCAGAATCACTGGAGGGAAGCTGGATTCGCATAACAACCACATAAGTCACTAACAGCTGCAGTGATTTGCTTAACTACCATAGCAAAAAGATAATGAAATCAGGCGTGTCCCACATAACATCCACCTTGCTTAGCAACAGAAATTCTGGCCCTCACTGTAGTAAATTGTGGTAGCAATTTTATATTATTGTTCAACTGTGCTCTGAGCTCCTTTAGGAGAAGGAACCATAGAAACCGTTAAAATGCACTTTAATTATGTTACAGTATGTCGTAAGACAAAAAACTTATTCTGTAGTTAAAAATAGTCAAAAGCAGAAATTTTAAAGCCCAGGAAAATCAGAAAGTACACTCATAACACCTGAAGATTCAAGAGGAGGGTCCCCCAGCCAAGGACCCCTTTCTCATGATTATTCAACACGGATTTCTCGCTCACCTTTGTTCTTAATGTCCTCTCTGGCATCGCAGGAGTCTGTGCAGCTGGAGTGGCACCTGCCTAGCCCGGAGCCCATCACCGTTCCTTACCTAAGTCCTCTCGTCGTCTGGAAAGAGCTTGAGAGCTTATTGGAAAACGAAGGAGATCACGCGATCACCGTGGCAGAGTTTGTGGACCATCATCCCATCGTCTTCTGGAACCTGGTGTGGTATTTCCGGCGGCTGGACTTACCCAGTAGCTTGCCTGGATTGATCCTCTCCTCTGAACACTGCAATAAAAATTCCAAGGTATGGAAAGCAAAACATTATGCTAATTGTAAGCATTGATTTTGTTTGGGGGAATCTAACAGATAATTTGTGGTTGTTATTAATTTCAAAAACTATGGGAGAAAGGGTGGCAGAACCTGGGGGCGGAGTGAAAAGGGGAATCAGCCTGGAATCCCTGCATAGTCACAAGAGAACCAATTCCAATTCCCCTTGAGTATGGTTGACCCTTATCTAACTCTAACCCGGTGCTATCCCTGAATTAAGAAGATTCCTGTGCATAGGCTTTTAGCAATAAATCAGTGTAATTGAATCTTTGTGTGTGAACCTGGTCTTTCACACCTTACAAGAACATTTTAACTAAACTGGGTGCTTTGTCTCATGGGTGTAATTTTTAATCTTCCTATAGAATGCTTTACAATCATGTTAAAGTACAGGTAGTCCTCAACTTACGACCACAACTGAGCCCCAAAAAATGATGTTGCTAAGTGAGACAGTTGTTGAGTGAATTTTGCCCCATTTTACGGCCTTTCTTGCCACAGTTGTTAAGTGAATCACTGCAGTTGTTAAGTTAGCAGTACAGATCCAGCATCCTCATTGACTGCTGGTCAGAAGGTCACAAAAGGGCAACATATGACCCTTGGATAGTGCAACTGTTATTAATATAGTTGCCAAGCAGTTGATTTTTGATCATGTAACCATGGGGATGCTTCTACGGTCATAAGTGTGAAAAACAGTCATAAGTCATTTTTAGTGCCGTTGTAACTTTGAACAGTCACTAAATGAACTGTTGTAAGTCGAGGATTACCTGTACCGGAGCATTCATTTTTGCTATATTCTGGAATTTCCAGTGCTTCTTCTCATCCCGATCTAATTCCATATTTTTTTTTCACATTTCCTGTTCCTTATGACTTTGTTTCTGGGTGACGCTGCCTTATTTCCTTTTATAATTGTACTCAAAATATTTTGTGTTCCGCCTCTACAGATACCCAGAAACTGCATCTTGGAGAACAGCAAGCACGTTCTGATCCAGATGTTGTGGGACAATATGAAACTGCACAAAGATCCAGGACAGCCTCTCTATATTCTGTGGAATGCCCAGAGTAAGTTACCGGTATTCTTAACCATTTTATGGAAAAAGATTTCCCACCATGTCAGAAGCCGGAACAGATAAGCATTAAGAGTTTCATCACGCCATTCTTGTCTTACAGGTCAAAACCGTACCCTTCTGTTTGAGAGTGAGTGTTGTGTTATGTCTTGCTGTTGCTGAGAAATTATTTATTTCATGACTTACTTTGAACCACACACACACCCTCCTTTCCTAGTGTATGTGTGTATGTGTATATTTTATGTGGTTGCTTTTTGGCTTACAGCAAAGCATCCTGCCTAGACATACATTCCCCGCCCCCAGCTATTTTGTGTCCTAGTTTCATTTTCTTTGAGATAAACCCTAGGAATTCTTGCAATAATTTGGAGATGACTTCCTGGAGCTTCCTACCTGTTTTGACCTGGCCTTCAATATTCCTTCGCTTACAACTCATGTATGCTGTTGATCAGACTGTCTTTCTTATGGCTGGCTGTTCCCTGTCGCACTTCATTTGTGGACCCCAGCTTCACAAAATTGCCTTTATGCGATATTCTTTTATCTTTTATTCTTTTATAAATATTCTTATATTTAAAACCAGGTGGCAGTCTTGGTTTTTTTTGTTGTTGTTGTTGTTGTTCACTGTACTTTCTAAATGTCTTTCTCCAGCTCAGAAATACCCAGTGGTTCGTTTACTGCAAAAGGATGACAGTTTCTTTAACCAGGAGCTCTTAAGAAGCATGGTCAAGAGTATTAAGATGAACGATGTCTATGGACCAATGAGCCAGATCCTAGAGAGGCTGAACAAAGGACCACAGATCAAAAGGCAGAGGTAAGACCAAAGTCTGAAAATCTGCTTTTTTTCTTGGAAGAAAAAACTCAGAAGATTCAGTCACTCACTCGTTGAGAAGGTAAACCGAGAACCAAATACTCAGAATAACAAAGTTGGAAGGGACCTTGGAGGTCATCCAGTCCAACCCCCTGCTCAAGCAGGAAACTTATTCCATTTCAGACAAATGGTTGTCCAATCTCTTCTTTAAAACTTCCAGTGTTGGAGCATTCACAATTTCTGGAGGCAAGTTGTTCCACTGATTAATTGTTCCCACTGTCAGGAAATTTCTCCTTAGTTCTCTGTTGCTTCTCTCCTTGATTAGTTTCCATCCATTACTTCTTCTCCTGCCTTCAGGTGCTTTGGAGAATAGGTTGACCCCCTCTTCTTTGTGTCAGCCCCTTAGATATTGAAAAACTGCTATTGTATCATCCCTAGTCCTTCTTTTCGTTTCTTTCATGTTCCTTCTCTTCCTGCCCCAGAATTGGGGCATCTGCCTTTTGATAATGTGACCATGGGGGTCGTAGGTGTGCAAAACGATCATAGGTCACTTTTTTCGAATGGTCACTAAACGAACTGTTGTAAGTTGAGGACTACCTGTACTTTGTGTTCTGTGCCTAACAGGTCCAACATCTTGGACAAGAGAAATATAATGAAAATGAAATGATTTTGTTAAAAATCAACAGTATCTTACATACTGATGTTGGGAAAAACCCATCCTCAAATTACCTGCAGCACAGTATCTTAATACTAATACCCAATCTGGTATAGCGGATTTTAAACAGTGACTGAAAGATAAAGCTTTCCCATTTTATTTTTGTCTATTTTGTTTCAGGAGTCTTTATAGAGAGATACTATTTCTCTCTCTCGTTGCTCTTGGAAGAGATAATATCGATATAGGTAAGCTGCCAGTGATGTTCTCCTAAGTATGTGTTAAGTGTTTACTGCAAACTATCGCTTCTGAGCTTAGAAAACATATTTGTATTTGAAAAGTATAGAGTCCTCTTAATATGGCATACAGGTATTTAATCCTTTCTGTTCTCCAAAATAAGGAATAAATTTGAGCCAATGAGGGGAAGTTTGGGTTCAGAAAGTCAGGTAGAGAAGCTTGTGTAAAGTTGACTAACTGAGTTTGCTTCTCTGCGCAAAAATACTTTCCCCAGAAAATAATCCACAATCAAAAAACTGGCTTTCTTTTGTTTTTTGATGGAGGGAGACAATTTTCCCATTTTCCCAACCTTGATGCTGTTTCCAGGCCTGAATTAGCATCTCTTCCCAACGATGGTCATTAACTCAAATATGCCGTCCTAGTTCCAGCCTGAAGGGTAGCCAAGGTAATTGCTAGGGACAAAAGTTTCCAGCATCGTTTGAAAATATGCTAGTTTTCAAATCAATCAATCACTGGTCGCAAGCCACTTCTTTTCAGCACTGTCATAATGTTGAACGGTTGTTAAATGAATGGTCATAAGTCAGGGACTTCCTGTACTGTCTCTATATAAGCCTCACAAAAAGAAGAGGACCTTGAAAACATGAGCTTTTAAACTACGCACCTTCTTATATATTTTTGACTGGTATGTTTTTGTGTGTGGCTAGATTTTTATATATATAAGTGTGTGTGTGTGCTTTTGTGTGTATATACATTTATCTCTCTCTCTTTCTTTCACACACACACACACCTCTTTCTGCTTATCTATCTATTTGTCATCTCTATCATCTATCTCTATCATCTATCTATGTCTCTATGTATTTCTAATCTATTTATTTATATCTGTTTATCAGCTATCTCTCATCATTTATTATCTGTCTACCTGCTCGCGCGCTCTCTCTCTCTCTCTTGCTCTCTCTCTCTCTCTCTCTCTCTCTCTCTCTCTCTCTCTCTCTTTATATATACAACACACACACACACACACACATATATATATACATACATACATACATACATACATATATATACACACACACACACACATATATATATATACATACATACATACATACATACATACATATATACATATATAGGTCTTTGGGTATTCGGGTTTTCTCCCGCGTGAAATTTCTCCCGCGGGAGAAAACCCGAATACCCAAAGACCTACATACAAACACCCACGAAAACCTCAGAAAACATATATATACCTACCTACCTACCCTGCCTGCCTGCCTGCCTACATAACCCCACGCTATAGATACTTTCTTCCTCTCCCTCCAGATGCTTTCGACAGAGAATACAAGATGGCTTACGACCGTCTCACCACAAATCAGGTCAAGAACACCCACAACTGTGATCGGCCACCTAGTACCGGCGTGATGGAGTGTCGAAAGACATTTGGGGAGCCGTATCTTTAGACGGAGCCAGGGCGCGTCACGAGGTGCTTCGTGGGTGAAGAACAACAGCCGCCGCAGACTCCTCCTCCTCCTCCGCTGAGAAAAAGCACCTGGGCCTTTGTCTTAGAGGAGCATTCCTGCAGGGAACACAAATCCCGGGATTACGAAAGACCCCTGGGCTCCACCGGGGGGGGTGTCTCTCTCTCCATCTTGACGCAGAGATGAGCCACGTGGCGTAGAATCCGGAGCGTTTTGCGGCAGAAAAGGGCAAATCAGGGTGGACCAGAAACATGCAAGGAAGGGAGCACACATCAAATAAGCTTTTGAAATAAACTGTTTGCCGAGAAGGTGCGAAAAGCTACAGAAAGCAGGCCAGAGTTATATTCTAACAGATTTTAAATTATTTATAGCAAGTTCATATTTTTTTAACATTTTTAAATTCCAAGAGTGAACTGAGGGACTTTGTTGCCTAAACAATACTTTTCAGAATATTGCTGTGTATAGCAACAGGTCTGGTGTTTCTCTCCCCCACCTTTTTTTTCCTAAAGAAACACTTATTTTATTTTTGCTTTTTTAAAATGTACTACAGAACTTCCAGTACTCAGTTTCCTATTCTGCAAAATCTATATTTACCGAGCTCGTTTTAGCTGACAAGTATTGCTGACTCAGTAATAGGAAGCTTTCAGAAGTTAATCAGATTTGTCACTGTTTGAACATTGAAGCTGACATCGCTTCCCTTCTGTCCCACGGAGCTGAGTTTCTCCAATATTTTTCTGTAAAAAATCCTGACTGAATATTAGAAGCTACCGCAAACCATCGCAAAGAACAGTCTAAAGAGGGCTGTGGAGCAGAGCGTACGTTTCTCCTTACAGGTAGTCCTTGACTTACGACCACAATTGAGACCAGAATTCGCGCTGCTAAGCGAAGCAATTGTTTAAGCGGGTCGCACCTGATGTTACAACCTTTTTGGCCACGTCGTTAAGCGAATCACTGCCATCGTTAAGCCAGTTGTTAAATTAATCCAGCTTTCCCCACTGACTTTGCATGTCGTAATCCGGCTGGGGAGATCATAGGTGGCGATCACATGATCCCAGGACATTGCGACTATCGTAAATACATGCCAAGCATCCCAATTTTAACCACATAATTGGTGCTGTGATGGTTGTAAGTGCAAGAATCTGCTGCAAGTCACTTTTTTTTAACGCTGTTGTAACTTTGGACCATCGCTTAAAGGAACGGTTGTAAGTCAAGGACTGTCTGTATATTCAAGTGAGGAGCGGAGAGTTTGGAAGGCTGCAAATATTCAGTATTGCGTCTTTTCACTTTCCGTTGTTCATGTCCGTGCGTCTTGATTTTCCTAGCAACCGGAGGATTCGGCCTCCCATATTTCAAACTGGCATATTGATGGAGAATTAGATGTCTGCCTGCCAAGAGGTGCGCAGTGCTTCAAATTCAGATCCTGCGCACTGCCAAAGATGCTTTGGAGGACTTAGGAAAGGTGGGAATAGCACCTGGAAGTCAACCGTGTCTTCTCTGTGTTGGGCGTAAGTGATCCTTGAAAAAGACACGGTTGATTTCAGGAAGTTGCAGGCGGGAACTTCAGGAAGTTGCACCCCTCCGTTGATTTCAGGAAGTTGCACCCCTCCGTTTACAGGGTTTAGCAACCCCTCCCTCCAAATCTCCAAAACATTATTCTTATGGTTTCATCTTTCTTATTATCCAATTCAGGAGTCTCCAAACTTGGCAACTTTAAGACTTGTGGACTTCAACTCCCAGAATTCCCCAGCCAGCATAAGCTGGCTGGGGAATTCTGGGAGTTGAAGTCCACAAGTCTTAAAGTTGCCAAGTTTGGAGACCCCAGATCTAATATAAAGGCAGATTTTATCAGATTCAAGTCTGTGCTAATAACGAAGGGATGAAGATGTATACTTAATCCAGGAAAAAAATACTTTTGTAAAAAATCTGAAGTCAAAGAGTGACTCCGTGGACACGTCCACTGGTTTTCTTTTCAACAAGATGAGAACGGTTTGCCCTCCTTCTTCCTCCCTTTTCCCAGGGTTATTTTTGAGTTTGCATACTTGCCAAGAGGCCCGGGATTTCTAACTGATCCCCCATATACAGTACAATAGATGCTAATTTAGCTTTTTTTCACCAAGGTCATCCCAAACTAGCTGCCCCACTGCATCTTAACAATTGCATTATTTTGATTCCATCAGTTCCTCTTGCTTTTGAAGGTTTTAAACAGGATTTGCCCATCCATTTAAAACAGGGGTATCAAACTCATGGCCCGTGGGCTGGATGCGTCACGTGCTGGCCTTGCCCACCCCCGTTTAGCGAAGGGGGGCGGAAACAGCCCCAATACCTCACGTAACGACATGAGTTTGACACCCCTGATTTAAAGAAACTTAAATCGGAAATATATTATGGAAAGCTCTAAGAATCTAAGGGACAATACAGCAAGATTTTTCTTCTTGCAATTCTCCTGCCAATTTTCCTGGTGAACCAGACTTTTCTACAGTTCTGCATCCAACTTTTATTTATCGTTGAATTTTTAGACTGTCCTCTCTAGGAATTGTATGTTAAAGCTGGATATTCTAAATTTCCAAAGTCACTTACTGCCAATGATTTAGCAATGTTTGGGATATGTGTCTGTTAATTTCCCTGTACAGTTCCTAAGTTATTGTATCTCCAGAGGAAACAAATGTAAGCGCCTACAGTACTACATTTGTGCACTACAGGTCATCCTCGTTTAGTGACCACAGTTGGGACTGGCCATTCGGTCGTTAAGTGAAGCAGAAAAAGAAAACCCACAATGTGCTTATGATCTGACCTCAGCCGTCCTTTGCTTTACCAATCCACGAAGGTCATAAATGTGTAAGAATTGCTCATATAGCCGATGTTGTAACTATGGACGGCCGCTAAATAAGGCAGTCGCTAAAGGAGGACTCCCTTAGAAGGTGCCAGCTTCCAAACTCTATGAAAGCCACTATTTTATAGTATTTTACAGCCATGACGGAACGAAGGTTCGTCTTCTTCCTGAGCTGTAATTGAGGGATTAAGAGAAGCACCAGCCAGACTCAATGTAGACGTGCTTCCTGATCAGGAATATTTGCTTGGAGTTTTGCTTCAGCCAAGAGAACTGTATAATGACCGGGGGGGGGAGGAATATACAGATAGTCCTCGACTTACGACCACAACAGAATTTCTGCTGTTGAAAAATGTGCTAAGTGAGCTTTGTTCCATTTTAAGACATTTCTTGCCACTTTTGTTACGTGAATCACTGCCGTTGTTAACTTAGCAACGTGGTTGTTAAGTGAACCTGGCTTCCCCATTGGCTTTGCTTGTCAGAAGGTCGCAAATGACCCCGGGGACACTGCGGCCGTCATAAATATGAACCAGTTGTCAAACATCCAGATGTCAATCACGTGTGACCATGGGGATGCTGCAAGGGTCGTAAGTGTGAAAAATGGTCCCAAGTCATTTTTTTTTCAGTGCCGTTGTAACTTCGAACGGTCACCAATCAACTGTTGTAAGTTCAGACTACCCTGTAGTCTCATTCTAATGAAAGCACTTCCTGTCTGCTCCTCTTTAGGTGTGGTTGAATCAAAGATTGCAGCAAAAGTACCAGGCTGCTACTAAAAAGAGAGCCCATCATTCAGTTTAAGTAGGAGTTACAGCAGAGGTCTTCAAACTTGGCAACTTTAAGCCTTGTGGACTTCAACTCCAACAGCATAGCTGGCTGGAGAATTCTGGGAGTTGAAGTCCACAAGTCTTAAAGTTGCCAAGTTTGGGGGACCCCTGAGTTACAGAGTCTTTCACAGCCAGCCAGTATGGACAGTTCATGGACAGCCAGAATAACTAACAGAGAGGTATTAAATCGTATAAAACCGGAAACATCACTAGAAGCTAAAATCGGAAGGCTAGGTCTGAATTACTTTGGCCGTGTCATGCGTGCGAATTCATTGCAGAAGGCAACGATGCTAGGAATGGTTGGTGGAAGAAGAAGACGGGGCAAAGAAAGAACTCGCTGGCTTGATCACATCAAATCTGATGCAGAGTTGGAACATCCAACAATTTGAAAGAAGCTGTGCTTGATAGGGTAGCATGGAGAACACTTGCCTATAAAGTCACCAAGAGTCGGAGATTACTAAATGGTTAAAAAATGGGGTCTTCAACATCTTCCACATAGAAGAGGAGGTCAAGCTATTTTCCAAGGCACCAGAAGGCCAGACAATAATGGATGGAAACTGACCAAGGAGAGATTCAACCTGGAAATAAGGAGGAATTTTTTGACAGTGAGAGCAATCAACCCATGGAACAGAAGTTGCCTTCAGAAGTTGTGGGAGCTTCAACATTGGAGGCTTTCAAGAGGAGACTGGACTGCCATTTGTCAGAAATTGTGTAGGAACTCCTGCTTGGTTGAGAGGGGGGGGGTTGGACTAGATCAGGGGTAGGCAAAGTTGGCTCTTCTATGACTCGTGGACTTCAACTCCCAGAATTTCTGAGCCAATCATGCTAGCTTAGGAATTCTGGGAGTTGAAGTCCATGAGTCATAGAAGAGCCAACTTTGCCTACCCCTGGACTAGATGAACTACAAAGTCCCTTCCAACTCTGTTAAATCTATTAAGCCATTTAATGATCTGCTACATATCCATTGCATCAAGTTCAGGAAGTGAAACCTTACCTTGACCTTATCTGTTTGATGAAATAATACAGATAATCCTAGACTTACAACCAGAGTTGAGCCCAAATTTTATCTTGCTCAGTTCCTAATTCAGTTTATACTCATTTTGGAGAAGAAAGACAATTCTGGGGTCTCTGCTGGCCAAACCATGAAATTCTGCCTCGTTTTATATATTCCCTTAAAAAGCAACCCAAGACTTTTTATTATTATTTTAAAAAACAGTGGATGGAAATGTGGCGTTCCCTTCTCTGAGCATCCTGATTTATCCTAATATTTTGGAACAGTTTTGTACTTCCACTCATCATGAAACCAGTCTCCCCTCTGTTTGCTTCAGGGTATCGGAGGGAACAACATGTTTGTAAAACTCTGTAATGTATAAATAGGGCTTTATCAAGAATCTGATACTTAGCATTTCAGTAGGAAATATTTTATTCCCAAAGACAAAAATGAAGACTTATTACATGTAAATGTGTATATAAAACATAAAAAGGAAAAAAAATTAAATCGGTGGGTTTCCAGAAAGTAGTTTTATCTCTCAAAAATATGATCTCACTGGAATTTCAAAACAGACATTTTATTAATTTGCAAAAGAGCACTTTCACAAAGGAATGGTTGTAGATTTGTACATACGAACTGTTTACATTTTGTTTACCAAAAAAAAGGACATCAGTTCAAGTATTTATTTTTGGTTTCAATTTGTAGGTCAATTTTGAGGTGTATATTTCAATCTTCACAATGGGAAAACGTATTTTTTTTCCTGAAATGTCATAGAGGAAACAAAAAGACTATTTGAAGTTTTACAAAGACTCAATAAAGAAAAGTCGAAAAAAAGATGCTTGTCGGTATTTTTTGTTATCAAGCGGGCGTACTTGTAATTTCTTTACACTTATTTTCAGGCTTCCTAAAGGCTTCATTATTGAGAGCGGATTGTAACAGAAATGACCTGCTGGCTTCAATTGCTACTTTTTTTTTCATTTTCTGCTTTATATATCTAGCACAAACTATTTATTTTATTTATTTATTTATTTGTCAAAACATGTACAAGATAGCAGGTATGGTATAAATATAAACAAAAGCAAGGTAGGTACAGGTAAATTTGGACAATAGGACAGTAAGACAGGGACTGTAGGCACGATGGTGCGCTTATGCACACCCCTTACAGACCTCTTAGGAATGGGGTGAGGTGGACTGTAGACAGTCTAAGGTTAAAGTTTTGGGGGTTTGGGGAAGAAACCACAGAGTCAGGTAGTGCATTCCAGGCATTGACCACTATTGCTGAAGTCGTATTTTCTGCAATCAAGTTTCGAGCAGTTTACATTGAATGTCATATAATGTCATGTCATGTAAACTATAATGTCAGCCCTGCAAGATAGACCAGACCAAGGCTGACTTCAGTTATTACAGACTCTAACTACACTGTATATAGTATCAGAATCTTGTGTCTTCCCTCCCTCTACATCCCATAATATCTCAAGGGCCAACTGAAGTCTCTTCTACATACTACGCCTCTTCCCAGAGCTTAAGGTTCTGCCCATGTTTCTGTAATGCCTTCTGAACACAGGCAGTTCTCAACTTAGAACCATTTGTTTTCAGGTGAAGGTTTACCTGTCCAGTTGTGTCTGACTAGGGATCGGTGCTCATCTGTTTCCTAGCCGAGGGAGCCATCATTGTTCAAAGACTCTTCTGTGGTTGTGTGGTCAGCATGACTATACGCTGAGTTGCACGGAACATTGTTACCTTCCCACCAAAGTGGTACCTATTTATCTACTCACGTATACAGGCTTTCAAACTGCTAGGTGGGCAGGAGCTGGGGTGAGTAATGGGAGCTCACCCCGTCACACCACACTCCAGTCTTCAACCTGAGCTGTCAGTTTTCCAGGTGACAAGCTCAGCATTTCTAACCTCATGGCCCCTTAACCGCTTTGCGTCATTCAACGTTATGACGGTGCTGAGAAAAGTGGTTTGCAACCAGTCCTTGCACTTGAGACTTCAACATTCTTGTGATCAAACTTCAGGTCCTTGGCAACTGGCATGCATTTAGGACGGTTCTCTTAGCAACGTTAGTTAGTTAGTTTACTTCATTGTCATTGCACCTCGTACAACGAAATTAAATGCCATCTTCAGTGTATATTATAACTATAAAAATAAAACACAAACACACATCCTTCACATTCTATACAATTGAATTAAAAAAACCTGATATTGCATTAATATTAATTGCACTATACAGTAGAATTCAATATAGTTACTGCCCTGTTTTTCAGCCTATTTGTCCTTGTTTTTATTATCCTGTACCGTCTGCCAGATGGTAATATTAAAAAAAAAAGGGTGCCCAGGATGAGATGGATCTTTAAGAATGTTTTGAACTTTCTTAAGGCAGCGAGAGCTATAAAGCTCTTCCAAAGAGGGGAGAGGGCAACCAATGATCTTCTGGGCAATGACGTTGACCCTCTGGAGTGCTGTCCTATCTGCCACTGTGCAATTGGCAAACCATACACAGGTGCAGTAAGTTAAATTACTCTATGGTGCAGCAGAAGGTCAGTTTTCCATTCAGTTGTTATTTCCTCAGAAGTCTCAGGTAGCATAATCTCTGCTGGGCCCTTTTGACCAGTGCTGCAATGTGAGCGCCCCAGGTCAGGTCCTCTTTTATGGTAACACCCAGAAACTTAAAACTGGCCACTTGCTTCACTCGGTCTCCATTGATAAGCAAGGGCTGGGTGTCTCATCTATTCCTTCTGAAGTCCACTGGTCTTATTTGTATTAAGGACCAAGTTATTGTCTCCACACCACAAAAGCAACCATTCCACCTCATCTCAATAGGCAGACTCATCCCCACTATTGTATCATCTGCAAATTGCTGCTGATGTGGTTTGTTTGGGTATCTCCTGGAGGTCTCCCATCCAATCCAGCAATTGCACTTAGACTTATATACCGCTTCACGGTGCTTTACAGCCCTCTAAGCGGTTTACAAAGCCAATCAGACAGACCTGATCATCCCAACCTGGGTTAGGCAACCCCTGACATCTGTGGGGGGTTCCTTCTGGACTGGAGGCCTTTGCTATTTTGTTTTTATCCTGTTTAGGAACTGGAGCATCACCCTGTAACTTTGGGCAGGAGATCAGCCGGTTGAATGAACCCATCAGTTATTTTATTTTATTTTTCATTTTATTTTATAAAATAAACCAACTCAATGGCTAACAGTTCGGCCGTAAATTGAAAATTTTAAACAATGAACAATTCCTGCCCCAGTCAGCTTAGACTTGACAGCTTTCGAACCATGTTTATTCACTGCCTAATATGGAAAAGCACACCATGTCTTTCCATAGCGTGACCCAAGATAGGGTAAAAATCTAACAATTCATCATCATCAATCATCATCATCCTGCAAACAGCTGGGTTCGCTAGCTGCGAAGTGCTCGCGGCTGCCCTCTAGCGCTCGCGCTACACCTATCGCCCCGCCCCGAAAGAGAAGTTCTTAAGCAGGTTCCTAATGAGTCTGCGCACGCGGCTCGCGCATGCCCGGAAGGGGAGGCCCCTGGCGACCCCGGAACGAAACTTCGCGGCCGTGGTGGCGGCGGGGAATGTTTTGAAATTCACCCATGCGGCGGGGGGGGGGAGGAGGAGGAGGCAGGGGAGCCCCGGCCGTGGGGAAGATTGACGCAGTGCACCTGTGGGCGGGGGGGGGGGCTTCCTGCCGGACACCCCGCCATAAACGAGCCGGCCGGCTTTACGGGGAGTCGAAACAGCGAAGGTGAGCAGATAAGTTTGAGCGGGGATGGGAGGCCACCAGGAAAGCCCTGGGCGGAAGGGAGGTGGGGAGGCATGACCTCCTCCTGGGTAGGACAGTTACGCCCCAGAGTCTGAGAAAGGGGGTGTGGGGGGGGGAGGAAGGAAGGAAGATGAAAGAGGAAGGGAGGAAACAGACAAAGGGAAGAAAGAACGAAAGGGAGAAAGGAAAGAGCGTAGGAAAAGAAAGTGGAAGGGAAGAAAAAGAGGCGATAAAAGAAGAAAAGGAAAGAAAGGAAAAGGGAAAAAAGCAGGAAAAAATGAAAGGGAGGAAGAAAAAAGAATGAAAGGGAGGAAAGGAAGGAGAGAAAGAAAAGGAAGGGAGGAAAATGGGAAAATGAGAGAAAATGAAAGAATGAAATGGGTTTGCCCCTTTTTTTGTAAGTAATTTGCAATTTTCTCTCCCCTTCATCTTCTTCATTTCTATTTTGGGGCTCTTGATGTTCTCTGAACTTGGTTGTATCACTTCACTCACCTTTCCCTGAAGATGTTCCTCAGCCTGGTACTGAAACCTCTGCAGGAAAACAACCAAGTTTGGAAAAAAAACCCAAGAACCCAATCATTCAACCTGTATCTATTCTCTACTCTTGATCTTAACGCTTTCCTAGCTCCCTGTTCTGGCTTTTTCATCTTGCAGGTTATTACTTTGGCTAATATAAAATACACCTACTTCACATTTTGGGTTTTGCTGGCAGTAATAATCTCAGTATGTAAAATGTGTTAAACAAATTAAACTGGCTTATTTGTGATTCACTTACTTTTTGCAATCCAGCCATTGTCTCAGCATGTTGTGTGAATAAGCCTTCAGATGAAGAGGGAAATGGTTTATTACTTTTGGTATGTAAATCAGCAATTGTCTTTTGTTAAATAGAATAGAATGAATGAGCTGGAAGGGACCTTGGAGGTCTTCTAGTCCAGCCCCCTGCTCAAGCAGGAGAGCCTATACTATTTCTGTCTAGACTCTTCTTAAAAGCCTTCAGTGATGGAGCACTCACAACATCTGGAGGGAAGCTGTTCCACTGGTTGTTTGTCCTCACTGTTAGGAAGTTTTTCCTGAATTCAAGGTTGCTTCTGTCTTTGATTAGTTTCCAACCATTGTTTCTTGTCCTGCCCTCCAGTGCTTTGGAGAATTAGTTGACCCCCCTTCTCTTTGTGGCAGCCCCTCAAATGCTGAAATACTGCTATCATGTCACCCCTAGTCCTTCTTTTCTCTAGACTAGCCAAACCCAAATCCTGCAGCCGTTCTTCATATGTTTTAGTCTCCAGGCCTTTGATCATCTTAGTTGCTCTTCTCTGATGCCTTTGTAGTTTTGCAAAGATTCATAGAATTGGTGTCTGCCTCCCCCTCAGAACTAGAATCCAAATTGTTAAGGAGTTATTGTGCTGTTAAGCACATACACAGCGAAATGTGTTGTAGTAATGGTGTTGCAGTTTGATATGAATGCTATTCAGTCAATAAACAGAATATCTTTAGTTTGTACAAAATAGTTTTACTTGAATAGTAGCAAAGTTAAATAGGAAGTCCAAGTCATACACAGTTATTCAGTCAATGCGAAGTTTCTTCTTCTTGCCTATCTTTGTTTTAACTCACAAACAAAGATTACAGCTATCACTCAATTCTATACTATCACAGTTACTCTTCTTTTCACAGCAATTCCATACAGTCATAATCTACTTATCAGTAAATCAGCAGTCTTCAATTGTCAAACACCACTCACTACACTGAACCTAAACCATCAACCACATTGAGCATGCTCTCTTGCTTGCTTATATCATCCACAATGCGTTTAAAGCAATATACACATAACAATGATTTGTGGCTTAATCATATATTAACACACCTAATTATTTGAACAAGGTTCTAACACAAATTACAGCATCCCAGTAGATGGCTATCCAATGTTTGCTTGAATACATCCTGCAAAAGGGAGCCCACCACCACTCTGGAGATAAGCCTTGCCTGTACATATCAAACAAACTCACAGTAGCTTCCTTAAGATTGACCAACTTGTTTTTCCAGGTATCAGTGAACACACTCATGTAATTTGAAAGGGAAAGGCTGCTGAAAATTTTATTTTATTTCCTCTGCAGAGATTTTTTCCCCTTCTGCATTTGACAGCACAAAGAAAGAGCCACCATGCCAACTGTTGTGGTCATGGATGTGTCTCTTTCCATGACCCGGCCGGTCTCCATTGAAGGCTCTGAAGAATATCAGCGGAAGCATTTAGCGGCCCATGGCCTGACAATGCTTTTTGAGCACATGGCTACCAACTACAAATTGGAGTTTACCGCCTTGATTGTGTTTTCATCTCTCTGGGAGCTGATGGTCCCCTTCACAAGAGACTACAACACTCTCCAGGTGCAGTATAAAAACAGCGATCTGAGCTTGTATTCAATTGTCACATGCTGCATATTCATAGATTGTAAATGTAGACAATGTTTTTGTCTCTCTCTGCTGCTCTGGTGGATGGGTAGCTATGTAAATTTGCTTTCTAAATGATAAAGTATAGGAACTGCTTTCATCACGTTACATCAGCCCATCCCACCTGGTCAGGCAGGGGAGGTATGTTGCAGACCCCATCAGCAAAAGAATTTGGTGGGTTCCAGGAAGAGAGCCTTCTCTGCCATTGCCCCCACCTTGTGGAATAATCTTCCCCCCCAGAGGTGAGGTGGGCCCCAGTCTCCTGACCTTCCGTAAGGGTGTAAACTGCAGGGGTGAAATCCAACAGGTTCTGACAGGTTCTGGAGAACCGGTAGCGGAAATTTTGAGTAGTTCGGAGAATCGGCAAACATCACCTCTGGCTGGCCGCAGAGTGGGGTGGGAATGGGGATTTTGCAGTATCCTTCCTCCAGGAGTGGGGAGGGAAAGGGGATTTTGCAATATCCTTCCCCTGCCACCCACACCACGCCCACCAAGCCATGCCCACAGAACCAGTAGTAAAAAAATTGGATTTCACCACTGGTGTAAAAACGTATTTCTGTGCCCTTTCTTGGGACATGCTGATGGGCATGCAGCTGTAGGATTGATTGGTGCCCTGAAAGATTAGGGCAGCAGCCTTTTAATCAATTCTTAACATCCTTAAATCTTACGTATTGTTTTTTATGTTTTAATATTTTATTGTATGCCCGCACAGAGCCCCTCACTCACTACAGGTAGTCCTTGACTTACAACTGTTTGCTTAGTGACCGTTCGAAGCTACAATGGCACTGAAAAAAGTGTCTTACAATCTGTTTCTCTATTAACATTTTTATTGAGTTATAAAGTATTATAAAATACAAAGTAAATAGAAAAGCGGGGGGGGGGAAGAAGTGAGGAAAGATAAGGGGGGGAAGAAAAGCATTGACTTCTGACTCTCTTTGTTGCAGTAAAATAAGGCATTGGCATCAAATCACAACTTTTTGCTTTTTCATAATAATATGAACAAGCCATTTCTTTAAAGATCTATCAGTAATCGGTAAAACCCAAGGTCAGAAACTCTGACCTTGGGTTTTACCGATTAGACTGATATTTATAGAAACGGCTTGATCATATTATTATGAAAAGTGACTTACAATCTGTGACCATGTGATCCCCTTTTGCGACCTGACAACCTGACAACTTGCTTACAACTGTAGTGATTCACTTAACAACTGTCACGATGTGGATATTGCCAGTTGAGCACCTCTGCTATATTTCTAGGTTTACTGTATTTTCTAATCAAGCAGACATGTGATATGTTTAACTACGCATGTGTGCATTCCAGGAGTCTCCTCCTCCTTCTTCTCCTGTGAGCCTCGCCCGTGGCAGACGTGAATTCTTAGCTGAGAAAATGTAGCTTAATAACGTTCATATTCTTTTGTTACTTTTGTACTGAAATAAATATTTTGTTAATTAGAATTGAATCTCGGTTTTATTTTCTAAGTAAGGATGACTTCAAAGAAGCAAGATCCTATATCACCTCTTTGATAGGAATAATTTCCTATCCATCAACAACAGTGGCCTGAAAGGCTGTAGAATCAGGCAAAACTCACGTAACCACTGTTTCACTCAGCAACAGTAATTTTGAGCTCAATTGTGGCCGTACGTGAAGACTACCTGTAAACATGATAGATAAATAAATAAATTGTCGTGCGTTCTGACCTAGAGCTGATAAGTGTTTTTCTTTTTAAAAAATCAGCCTAAATTAATCACGTCAGTTTGGAAATCGAGCCCAATAAGTGTCCACTTTGTTTCCCAGGAAGCCTTGAGTAATATAGACGATTACGACAAAACGTGCTTGGAGTCAGCCCTGCTGGGAGTTTGCAGCATTGTGCAGCAGGAGTGGGGCGCTGCCATTCCTTGCCAGGTTGTCTTGGTCACCGATGGCAGCTTGGGCATTGGGAGGGGCTCCCTGCGCCACTCTCTGTCCACGCTCAGCCAGCGGAGTGAAAGCAACCGGTTCCCGCTGCCTTTTCCGTTTCCATCTAAGCTTTACGTCATGTGCATGGCTAACCTGGAAGAGGTGAGTCCCCTTTGAGGGCCAGGAGGGGATACAATTAGATCAGTCCCAGATTTAAACAACAACAACAACAACAACAACAACAGTTGGAAGGGACCTTGGAGGTCTTCTAGTCCAACCCCCTGCTTAGGCAGGAAACCCTACACTACTTCAGACAAATGGTTATCCAACATCTTCTTTAAAATGTCCAGTGTTTTAGCATTCACAGCTTCTGGAGTCAAGTTGTTCCACTGATTAATTGTTCTAACTGTCAGGAAATTTCTCCTTAGTTCTAAGTTGCTTCTCTCCTTGTTTAGTTTCCACCCATTACTTCTTGTTCTACCTTCAGGTGCTTTGGAGAATAGTTTGACTCCCTCTTCTTTGTGGCAACCCCTGAGATATTGGAACACTGCTATCATGTCTCCCCTAGTCCTTCTTTTCATTAAACTAGACATATTTGCATTGGCCTTAATGCTGATTTGGAGGGGAACCAGTTTTATTGAAAGGCAGAGTTTTTTTGTGAATTGCGCCTCACTCTTTATCAGGCGTACGGAGTGATGAGACCGATAGAGAATTTAAATTGGGGTGAGGCAGGGGAAGGGAGGGAGAAGCTGGTGGGCTATGCAGATGTAGGTAACATAGGAGATGTATTACAAACAATTTATCAATTAAGAATTGTAATAAGCCTGAATTTGATATAGGTGAGTTCAGCAATCTCTTTCTTGATTTTAACACTTTTTAAAACACAAATTTAAACACTATTTGAAGTTTCTTTTTTCCAAAATGGCTAGTTTATGCTCTGTAATGTCCCGGGAGGTTGAAAGGTTATTTCTCTGCTATTATTTTGCCCTTGTTCTCTCCTCAAACCTGTGTCCATTGATTATTTTGGGCAAAGTTTGACCTGTTCGTCATGCCAGTGAAATCGTCAGAGGCTAATTCAGCCTCTACATGCAAGGACACCTAGATACACACAAAGCAGAGCGGACAAATAAATAGCTATGTTTTTGTTGTTGATTATTGGAAGTTCCCTCCTGAGATTTTTTTTTTTGAACAAGTGTTTTGATATGCTTTTTCCATTGTGTGTAAAACTGTGTTTCCTTTCCATTTGAAGCTCCAAAGCTCCGATTCTCTAGACTGCCTTGAACGGCTCATTGACTTAAATAACGGAGAGGGGCAGATTTTTACCATCGATGGGCCCCTTTGCCTGAAAAATGTACAGTCGATGTTTGGGTAAGCAATCTTGGTTAAGGAATCATTGGGTGAACCTGTCTTCAGTTATAGTCTGGGTTTTATCAAGTTCTTTCAGTCTGGTGCCCTCTAGATATGGGTTTCTCAACCTTGACAACTTTAAGACATGTGGACTTCAACTCCCAGAATTCCAGCATAGCTGGCTGGGGAATTCTGGGAGTTGAATTCCACACAGCTTGAAGTTGCTAAAATTGAGAAATATGGTTTTAGTGCATGCAGCTTCAATTTTTTTAACCCTGGACATATCTGGAAGATGTCAGATTGTCAAAAGCTGGTCTACGTGATACAGCTGAATATTGTGAAGGACCAGTTTAGCCATCTACTTATAAATAGGGTTTACAAATCTTGAACTTTTAAGTTCAATGTTCCATCTAATTCTCTCAAGAGGTTTAGCAATGCATGAAAATAAAGGTGTTTTGCTCATATAAGCCATTGAGCCAAGAAAGCATTGAATTACTAGCAGATAACAACTAAATATTATGGCCTATTCTATATATAATACTAAGCTACAGTAGGATCTGTTGGCTTTTCACATAAAATTATGTGCTAATGTTTAAAAAAAAATTGTGTTGTTTGTGTAGTCAGATTATATACATTTCTCTACAAGGCTGCTTCTCAAAGCAGAGTTGAGGAATTTGTAGAGCTCAAATTTTGGGAATTATGCATTTCTGAGAAAGGGAAGGGAGGCAACAGGCTTAGAGAAATTTAGAGCCCATTTCACATTCAAGATCTAGGATGCACACTGTTTTAATGCATGATGTGGAAATCCTAGAGCAGTGATGGCGAACCTTTTTTGGTTCGCGTGCCAAAAGGGCATGTGTGCGCGCGCTAGCGCACGCACACGTGCCCACACCCATTCCCTCTCCCCCCACGCATGTGCACAACCCCCCCCACGCTGCCCCCTGCGCATGCGCACCCCCACCCCACCCCCGCGCAAAGGCCTTACCGAAGCCTGGGACGGTGAAAAACGGCAAAACGGGCAAACCGGAAGTTCAGAAAAACGCACTTCCGGTTTGCCCGTTGGGCTGTTTTTTGCACTCTGGGGCTTCAGGAAGCTTCCCTGAACCCTCCGGAGTGCTAAAAACAGCCCAATGGCAAACCGGAAGTGCATTTTCCGAACTTCCGGTTTGCCTGTTTCAACATTTTTCGCATTCCGGGGCTTCAGGAAGCTTCCCTAAACCCACCCGGAGTGCAAAAAACAGCCCAACGGCAAACCGGAAGTGCATTTTTCCAAACTTCCGGTTTGCCCATTGAGCTGACAGGGCAACGCCTCGCTTGCCCTCTGATATGGCTCCGCGTGCCACAGGTTCGCCATCACTGTCCTAGAGCTTGCTCAGCATGGCTTGAGCCCTTGCAGAGAAAGACCCGGTAGAAACTACTTGATCACTGATCTGCATTTCCCGCCCCCCTGGAAGATAACTTGAACAAGCTCCTGACGTAGTGATTTATTTCTGTGGATTTTTACTAATGATCATCTCTTGCCCTAGAAAGCTAATAGATGTGGCGTACACACCCTTCCATGCTGTGTTGAAATGTGGCCACTTGTCCTCAGATGTGCAAGCTTTTCCCAGGCCGGAGCCATTTGTTATAGATGAAGAAATCGACCCAATCCCTAAAACAATTAACACAGGTAAACATTTTCTTCTCTCCAATGAATTTCTCTCTTCTGATCTACTTTCTTCCTGTGCCTTAAAGTCCATTACATCTAACCATCACACCCTTTTGCTTTTGTCTCTTCTTTTTATTTTTCTTTCCCATATATGTTATAGCTAGTCCTCTAATATATGCCTTAGCTGTATCCCATACATTTTGTAGTGACATTTTCTTCTTTTCTGTTCTCTTTTTAAAAAAAGTCTATTTCTCTTTCCATATATTGGATAAATTCCTTTTCTTTTAGCATTGATTGGTTCAAGGTCCATCTTAGTTTCCTTTTTTGTCCCTTCCATATAACTTTTATCGGATTATGATCCGCCCAATTGCTTATTTCTATATTTATTTCCTGTACATTAAATTTTAATTCTGCTGACATCCATATCATGTCTATTCTGGACCAAGACATATGTCTATTTGAGTAAAATGAATATTAGTTTTCATTAGAATGAATCTTGCGCCATACATCTTGGATATCTGTTTCTTCTGCCATTTTGAAAAAAGCTTTTGGAAGTGTTTTTCTGGGTTTTTTGTTTACTCTTCTAGTTTTCTAGTCTTGTTCCGCATCTACAATTGTATTAAAATCTCCTACTACACATATACACATAAGAGCCGAGGTGGCGCAGCGGTTAGAGGCAGTACTGCAGGCCACTTTAGCTGACTGTGATCTGCAGCTCAGCGGTTCAAATCTCACCGGCTCAAGGTTGACTCAGCCTTCCATCCTTCCAAGGTAGGTAAAATGAGGACCCAGATTATTGGGGGCAATGTAAATATACATTGCTTACTGGTGTAAACCGCTTAGAGAGTGCTTGCACTGTGAGGCGGTATATAAATCTCACAAATAAATAAATTAAATATTTTCATATTCCAATTCTATTATTTTCTTATGGGTTTATGGAGCCCAATAAAATACCGTAAAGTGTGTGAAATTGGACCTGTTACATACAAGCGAAAATTCATTAAATTCATGTTTCTGAGGCTGAAGGGGAATGGCTGTTCTCTGCTGTTGATCCCTAGCAAGCGGCATCCTGAGAGACCTGGTGCCTCCAATCATGGAAGAAGGTGAAGCTTCCTTGAGTTGAGCTAACTCTACTGCCCAGGAGTCAGGGATATATCCCTGCTGTTTTCTTGACCAAATACCAAAGTCTTGGATCTTGCTTTCTCTCAGGATGTTCATTGGATTACCTAGTGTTACCTCAGAACCAGTTGGTCTTTCATCCAATGTTTAGGTCAATGGGGAAACCAGATTCACTTAACAACTGTGTTACTAGCAATAGCACTTAGACTTATATACCGCTTCATAGTGCTTTACAGCCCTCTCTAAGCAGTTTACAGAGTTCAGCATATTTCCCCCAACAATCTGGGTCCTCATTTTACCCACCTCGGAAGGATGGAAGGCTGAGTCAACCTGGAGTCAGTGAGATTTGAACTGTTGAACTGCTGAACTAGCAGTCACTGAAATAGTTGTCATGCTGCTTTTAACCACTGCGCCACCTCGGCTCTAGTTTACTAGTTTACTAGTTTAATAGCTGCAGTGATTTACTTAACAATTTAGCCAAGAAAGGTCATAAACGGGCAAAATTCACTTAACAAATGTCTCACTGAACAACAGAAATTTTGGGCTCAATAGTAGTCATACGTCAAGGAGAACCTGTACTCCAATTGCCTTTTGGAAAAGCACCCTTGAGGCAACCATGACCTGGATGAATGAGAACCTCCGTAGACATTTTACCTGTGGGAAATAAAAACAAAGTTTTAACAGATTAACAAAGTTGGAAGGGACATTGCAGGTCATCTAGTCCAACCCCCCCGCCCAAGCAGGAGACTCTACACCATTTCTGACAAATGACAGTCCAGTCCCTTCTTGAAAGCCTCCAGTGATGAAGCACCCACAACTTCCGAAGGCAACTTCTGTTCCATTGGTTGATTGTTCTCACTGTCAGAAAGTTCCTCCTTATTTCCAGGTTGCATCTCTCCTTGATCAGTTTCCATCCATTGTTCTTTGTCTGGCCTTCGGGTGCTTTGGAGAATAGCTTGACCCCCTCCTCTCTGCGGCAGCCCCTCAAATATTGGAAGACTGCTCTCATGTCTCCCCTGGTCCTTCTCTTCACTAGACTAGCCATGCCCAGTTCTCAGACCTGAAAGCACCTTTTCTTTTGTAGACCTGGAAATTGTTGGCTATATTGACATAGCAGATATCGCCAGCCCGCCGGTCCTGTCCAGACACCTGGTGTTACCTATCGCACTCAACAAAGGTGAGCTATCCCACCTTCCCCAGGCTGTTAATTCCCCACTTGGCAGTCCCCGCAGGACGGGGCAGGTTGTGATCGCTTTCTGTTCTCTTCCTGCCCAGAAGGAGACGAGATGGGTCCGGGCATCGCCGAGGATGTTGAAGATGAGAATTCAGCCAATCAAATCGCAGGAAAGATCCCGAACTTCTGCGTGCTCCTTCACGGGAGTCTGAAAGTGGAAGGAATGGTGGCTGTTGTTCAGTTGGGGTACGGAGGTTGGCCTGCGGGTGGGTGGTGACAACGTGGATGTAGCCACCAGGAAAATAAATGTTGTTGCTCAGAAGAAAACACATATGTGTGTATGTACTGTGTTTCCCCAGTGTGCATGGGTGGAGGTGCAAATTTGATTTAGGCCAATACTTGTACCCTGGAATTGAACATTTTAGGAAGTTTTGAGAGGTGAGAAGAGCAACAGGCCAATTGTCTCTCAACCTTATCAGGTTTAAGAGGGGGTGGACTTCAACTCCCAGAATTCCCCAGCCAGCTGGCTGGGGAATTCTGGGAATTGAAGTCCACCCTTCTTAAACCTGACAAGGTTGAGAAAAACTGCAACAGGCCATTCTCGGATTTCCTTCCTGCTAACAAAAGGAACTCTTCTTAGTTGAAAGAGAACACCTCATTTCGTGATGGTTTGAAGTTGCAATGGCACTGGAAAAAAGTGACTTTTCACACTTAACACAACTGTTGCAGCATCCCCCTGGTCACGCAATCAAAATTCGGATCCTTGGCAACTGATTCATATATTTATGACGGTTGCAGTGCATGTGATCTGCTTTTGCGACCTTCTAACAAGCAAAGTCAATGGGAAAGCCAGATTCACTTCACAACCGTGGTTACTAACTTGTCAACTGCAGTGATTCACTTAACAACGGTGACAAGAAAGGTCGTAAAATGGGGCAAAGGTCCCTTAAGAACTTAGCAACAAGAAATGTTGGGCTCGGTTGTGGCCGTAAGTCAAAGATTATCTGTACGTACATGTATTGTTGTTTTTCTAAGCAATAACAGCTTTTTTCATCGTGAATCTCTGGTTCTTCCTTCAGACCCGAATGGTACGGAATGCTGTATTCTCAAGCTGACAGCAAGAAAAAGTCCAACCTAATGATGTCTCTCTTTGAGCCAGGACCGGAGCCACTTCCTTGGCTGGGCAAGATGGCCCAGCTTGGTCCCATCTCAGGTACTGGCCATGCAGGTTGAAACGGTGCCACTCGTTCCCTCCCTGCTTGTAACTTTCATTCTGATACAGATGTGCCTTAGAAGGTGGCAGTTCTGCTCTTGGCTGTGCTTTATCCTCCGGAAGACATGATTGTCTATTGTGTGAGCAGTGAAATGCCTCTCATAGGGTCTCTGATTTGTGTTGATGTCACACATCCTTCTCATCCATTTTAGGGTCCCCTGTTCAGGAATTGATGCTGTGCTTCTTGAAGCTTTGGGAAATGAAGATTAAGAGCAATAGTACTTAGACATATACTGCTTCATAGTGCTTTACAGCCCTCTCAAAGCGGTTTACAGAGTTCAGCATATTGCCCCCAAGAATCTGGGTCCTCATTTTACCCACCTTGGAAGGATGGAAGGCTGAGTCAACCTGGAGCCGGTCAGGATCGAACTGCTGGCAGCGGGCAAAGTTAGCCTGCAATGCTGCAGTCTCACTACTATACCACCACAGTCCCTTCCTTCCTTCCTTCCTTCCTTCCTTCCTTCCTTCCTTCCTTCCTTCCTTCCTTCCTTCCTTCCTTCCTTCCTTCCTTCCTTCCTTCCTTCCTTCCTTCCCACTTAGCGATAGCCCTTAGACTTATATACTGCTTCACAGTGCTTTACAGCCCTCCCTAAGCAGTTTACAGAGTCAGCCTATTGCCCCCAATAATCTGGGTCCTCATTTTACCCACCTCGGAAGGATGGAAGGCTGAGTCAACCTGGAGCCGGTCAGGATCAAACTGCTGGCAGCAAGCAAAGTTAGCCTGCAATGCTGCAGTCTCACCACTATACCACCACAGTCCCTTCCTTCCTTCCTTCCTTCCTTCCTTCCTTCCTTCCTTCCTTCCTTCCTTCCTTCCTTCCTTCCTTCCTTCCTTCCTTCCTTCCTCCCTTCCCACTTAGCAATAGCCCTTAGACTTCTATACTGCTTCACAGTGCTTTACAGCCCTCCCTAAGCAGTTTACAGAGTCAGCCTATTGCCCCCAATAATCTGGGTCCTCATTTTACCCACCTCGGAAGGATGGAAGGCTGAGTCAACCTTGAACCGGTCGGGATCGAACTGCTGGCATCTGGCAGTCAACAGATGTAGCCTGCAGTACTGCATTCCAACCGCTGTGCGACCTCAATGCTCAAAAGGTTTCAGAATTCCTGTGATATGTAACAGCAAAAACTCATCCTAGCCTTTAGTCTAACTCAGGGTTGTCTAAACTTGGTAACTTGTCAGACTTGTGGACTTCAACTCCCATAATTCCCCAGCCTTCAAAAGTCTGTAAACCAAAGGAAAGCTGTAGTCATCATCATAAGCAGTGGTGGGTTCCTACCAGTGCGGTCCACTCTATAGCACCGGTAGCGGCCCGCTGGTGACGTCACAGTACCGGTGCGGTCGGTTGCCGGTGCCAGGGCGCCGCCATTTTTTTTAAAAAATTTTTTTATATGTTTTTAAAAAAATTTCTTCTGCGCATGCCCAGAAGCCGAGCTTCCGGCACTGCGCATGCGCTGCCTTCCTACCCCACAGTGAGTCCAAGCAGGGGAGGATGGCTGAGGGAGCGCGTGAGACGCTGAAAGAACGGGCGGCAGGGGCTATCTCCATTCCCCTCCCTTCAGCAGTCTGAGAAGCCATGAACGCGTGGTGATGATCCCAGGCATTTTCGCACGTTTGAGGCTTCTCAAGCTGCTGAGGGGAGGGGGAATAGGCGGCAGGAGCCTAGGATCATCGAATGGGGAGAAGGATTCAGGCCGGACGGAGCCTCCTAGAAGAACCGCTGCCGCGGTCTTGCTGCTCCCGCTGCGGGGGGCTGTGTTGCGGGTGGGCAATGCATCCCCGCTTCTCCGGCCGCTGCCAAGCTCCCGAGGCCCACGCCCACCCGGTCACATGGCTGGCAAGCCACACCCACAAAATAAGACACGCCCACAGAGTGGTAGTAAAAAAATTAGGAACCCGCCCCTGATCATAAGCATAATTGCGATGTCCACTTTGTGACTGCTTTGTTTAACAACCGAACTGCCGGTCCCAATTGTCACTAAACGAGGACTATCTGTACACATTTTTTTTCAGATGCGAAGGAGAACCCATACGGGGAAGATGACAACAAGAGCCCCTTCCCTTTGCAGCCCAAGAACAAGCGAAGCTACGCTCAGAACGTCACAGTCTGGATTAAACCGAACGGCCTGCAGGTAAAGGCGGCAGGATCCAACTTTGCTCCCTGCGGGGGCGGGGGAAGCTCCTTTACTAAAAAGATTAATCAGAATGGAACAAAGCAAGGAAGAATGATCTCGTTAGCTTCAGTTGGTAGCTCTGCTTTGGTCAGGAGTGGGCCAAATATTACTTTTGTATCTTCTCCACTTCCCCACAGACTGACGTACAGAAGATACTCAGGAATGCAAGAAAACTCCCGGAGAAAACACTGACCTTCTATAAGGTGAGTGTTGGAAACAGAAGGCTGACCCTCAGCTATTATTCAACAGTCTCACATTTTCAGATAGGGTGCATGGAAACTGGGAAACAAAGGGTGAAATGCTGGGGTGGCTTTGAAAGAGACCGTGATGAAGCGCAATAGCCTTAGGCAGTGTCCAGCATGGCCTCTGTGCCAGCCCTTCAAGGTAGTCCAAACAAGAAGCCCAGACTGACCTTCATTGTAAGGTTACAGAGTAACAGAATCCTGAAAGTCTGAAAGCCCATCTCCCCTCGGAATGGGACACAGCCAACTCGCCTGGGGACAATTTGAACAATTCAATTATTTAAAATAATTTTAAGCAGACCCTGCACCTATGGGAATACACTAGGAAGAAGAATTATTATTTAAAATAATTTTAAAAACATTTTCATTTTTGTCATTCACGTTTCATTTTGTTCCTCCTTTTGCATGATTTCTTTTTCTATTCCATCATTTCTTGATATTAGTGTAACTCTTGTCTCTAGTTGGTCATGGTGAATTGGCCACGGCAAGTTGTCCTACACCCATCTCCTCTTGTTCCTTTGTGTAGAAAAGGAACTTGTTCCCTGGTGTGTAGAAAACCAGCTTGTACCCTGTTTTCCCCAAAATAAGACATCCTCTGATAATAATCCCAATCGGGCTTTTGAGTGCATGGCAAGACCGCCTTCTCCAACATACCTCCCTAAGACCGATTAGAGCCCACAGAGTTGGTCTGCTGGTGGTCCCGTCAGCCAAACAATGTCGGCTGGCGGGCCCACGAACGAGGACCTTCTCTGTGGCAGCACCATCTCTCTGGAATACACTAACACCCCCCCCCCCGAGATCCGCATTATTCCCACCCTGCCAGCCTTCAGAAAAGCAGTTAAAACCTGGCTTTGTCGACAGGTCTGGGGCCAATGATTTTAATACAACACCGATCACTCTTGGCCCCATGAATGATTTATTGTATGGGTTTTTAAATTGTGGTTTTTAATGTTTTTAAATGTTTTAACATCTATTGTTTTTAATGCTTTTTATATTTGTTGTTGCATGTTAATTTTTACTGTTGTGAGCCGCCCAGAGTCTCTGTGGAGTGGGCGGCATACAAATGCAACTAATAAATAAATAAATAAATAAAGTAAATAAATAAGGCCAAGAGCTTATTTCAGGGTTCAAAAAAATATAAGACAGGGTATTATTTTTGGGGAAACACAGCAATATTTCAGTTTCCCGTATCAAAAGTGGCTGTGTCCAGATATCTTCCTTTCTGACGCTTCTCTCTGCAACCTAGCCAGGAATCATTAACTGAGTTGTTTGATGTCAGAGCAATTTTTAAATTTATTTTATTTATTTATTATGAAATTTATTTGCCACCCATCTCGTTTCAAAGCGACTCTGGGCAGCTTACCATAAAAAGCATTAAAAATCGTCACATAAATATGCCCAATAAAATCACAATCCAAACAGAATAAAAATCTGGGTTTTTTTTTCCCGATTCCCCACTTCCCTTTTCCAGAGTCCAATCATTTAAGGGAGGGTGTGAGGGGATGGATCCGAGAAACTTTCCTTCTGAGCCAGAGCGATAATGCCGGAGAGGCGATGGCTGATTTTCCTACCCTTTTTGGCTTTTCCAGGAACTTAACCGGCTGCGGAAGGCCGCCTTAGCCTTTGGGTTTTTGGACCTGCTGAAAGGGGTGGCGGATATCCTGGAGAGAGAATGCACCCTCCTGCCTGACACGGCGCACCCCGACGCGGCCTTCCAGCTCACCCACGCAGCCCAGCAACTCAAAATGGCGAGCTCCGGATCCTCCGAGTATGCTACTTACGACCACAACATCACACCGCTGCAGACGGACTTCTCTGGCAGTGGGACGGAGCGGATGTGACCAGTTCCTGGGCAGAGACTCTGTGGAGAATTCCCGTTTTATAAGAGGGGTGTCAAACTCAATTTCATTGAGGGCTGCATCAGGGCTGTGGTTGACCCCGGGGGGTGGGTTCAGGGTGTGTGGCTGACTGGGTGGGTGTGGCCGACTGGGTGGGCATGGCCAGCTTGATGCCACTCTCCCAACTGCTGGCATGTTTCCTCTTTGCATTGGGGAGAGCTGGCCAAAGCGACGCGGGCTGGCCCCTTACATTTTCCAGGATGGCCCCGTGGGCCGGATTTGACCACATCGCGGGCCTTGTGTTTTGACACCTCTGTTCTTTAAAATGTCGAGACTGCTTTCCTCACCCAGATTGGACTTTTATTAAACCTACTCTTATTTGTATTTCGCTTTTCTTTCCAACATAAAAACTCCAGGAGGGTGTTCCCATCTCTACAACCAGCCCACAATGGGTTAAATTCACAATGTCCCTCTCAGGGTTTTTTTGGGGAGTATTGAAGGATGCCTAGAAGGGAATCAAATCAGAGGAAACTGAAGCAATATATGTTGCTTTTTAAATATATGTACTTCTACTGGGTATCAGGGTCCTGGTTGATGGGTTTTTGAACGTCCCAGAGCATTAGCTCATTTCAGTCCTTTGAGGTAATAGCACTTTACTTTACTTATATACCGCTTCATAGTGCTTTACAGCACTCTCTAAGCGGTTTACAGAGTTCAGCATATTGCCCCCAACAATCTGGGTCCTCATTTTACCCACCTCGGAAGGATGGAAGGCTGAATCAACCTTGAGCCTAGTGAGATTTGAACAGCTGAACTGCTGAACTAGCAATCAGCTGAAGGTCGCAATGCTGCTTTTAACCACTGCGCTATCTCACCTCATCACTTGAGGTAGATCAAGTGGGTGGGATCTTAATTAGGGCTTATTTTGGAGGATAGGGCTTATATTGGGTGCACGTGTAAAAATCAAACTAGGACTTATTTTGGGGGCAGGTTGTATTTTCAGGAAAACACGGTAGTTCATCCAGTAACCATTACTGGGCTGGACACACTGTGTCAACAGCCTTATTGTCCTCTCTCCATGGCTTTTGGTGCACTGGTTGTATTTTCCTCAGAAATCCTGGTTTAATAGACTGGGCAGCTGTCCTGGGGTTTGCTGGTTAAGTTAAGCTGAAAAGTTGTTGGATGACTATCTCCACCAGCCTGGAGCGGCTCTTTGGTCTTAGATTCGCCACATCTCCAAATGCAGCAATTGCACAGATGTTCACGCACATCTGGAGCCAAGCGAAGGAATGAAACCTTTCCCACACGGGCAATATAATAATTGAATATCGATCTGCATTGCTACCTACTGCAAAGCCAGAGATGCAGAAACAAGAAGGGTGTTTTAAGAAGGATTTATTATTAGAAATATGCCTTTGATTTGCCTTGTCCAAAACTTGCCAACACAGATTCGTAACAAAGTGCCTGCACTGTAAACCGTTAAACTAACCTCCCCAACTCCGAATACGTTAATAGCCCTCTTTGCGGGGTACCAGTGGGGAGGGGGAAACCCTGCTGAAGATTAAGAGAGGTGAAAAATGTTAAATGCCACCACCAAATGGTCTCGCTGCTGAGAAGGAAAATTAGCATCAAGACAGCAGCCCAGGACTTGAAAGTCCAAAACTCATTTCCCCAATTGGAGAAACGAAAAAACTCCACAGCGCCTCAAAAATGCAAAGCTTGCCTTCAGATTGCCGTGAGTGACTCACACCCAAACAGATGCAGCTTCTTCATCTTTCCTTTCCTTAATGTCCAGATGGCACCTTTCCTGGAATCTAGTACTATAGATTCAGCTTGCTGGAAAGTTGACACGGTCAGTATTCTTAAACCAGAAACCAGCATTTTCAAGCCTACGAGGATTTGAACCAGCTCTGTTCTTTACTGCAAGAAATCTCTGCTCTCTATGGTTTTTCCTACAGAGGCCTGCTCTATTTTAAATTTGATTGAGATTTTATTACTTGTGTGTCAGGAAGTTTACAGGCGATAAACAATCAAATACAAGAACGCCACTAGGAATATAGCAATAGCAATAGCACTTTACTTATATACCGCTTCATAGTGCTTTACAGCACTCTCTAAGCGGTTTACAGAGTTCAGCATATTGCCCCCAACAATCTGGGTCCTCAGGAAGAAGTAGGCAATGAATTTGCCCTCTCCAGATTTAGTCATTTTCGCTGTCGGGGTGAGGAAAAAAGTAAAATTGATCCTAACAAACCACTCGCTCCCTTAAAGCCACAGGAAATTTTCTTACGGCTCATCCTTAACAAGTCTTAACTACGTTTCTAGGTTCTTTAGATGCTCCTCAAGTTGATGTTTGGAAACCCCTTTTCGGCATCTCTCGGGCAGCAGGGTTTTTATGCTTTTTTCCCCCTGGAGAGCAGCTTTCTTTTCACTAAATGCTCCAAGTTTATTTCATAGGAAAGAGGTTTTTAGCATGGACCCCCTGCTTAGCTTGCCCGAGAAGGGAGTGAGGTGCAAAGGAAAATGTTAGCTGGACGGCTCTATTTTCTGCTGTCAGGCAAGGAAGACGTATGTCATTACGACTACAAAATTGGTTTTCGGGTTAACGGGGCAAGGAAAAGGGTATGGAAGAGCCCGAAGCCCACCCCCTGCACCCATCTACGAGGAAGATTAGAAAAAGAGACTCCAATTAGTGCATTTTCCTCTTTTTGGGTCCAAGGCGTCGCTGCCGTTGCTTGTAGAGGTGACGGAAAAGGATAAACGGTGCTGAAAGAAAAAATGGAGGAAGGATGAGTTTTCGTTCTTGAGATCAGAAACCCTAACAGAAATCAAGGAGCCATTCAGGCAGGGCTTCTTAGCCTTGGGGACTTTAGGATGGGTGGACTTCAACTCCCAGAATTCCTCAGCTACCCTGGGGAACCATCCTGGCAGTATTTCTCAGCTTGGGAACTTTAAGATGGGTGGACTTCAACTCCCAAACTGTCTGGCTGGGGAATTCTGGGAGTTGAAGTCCACCCATCTTAAAGTGCCCAAGGTTGAGAAATACTGGTCAATGAGGATAACAGATTTTCCCAAAGCTGCTACAGAAGAGAGACTCATCTTGTTCACAACTAGTGGAACGAGCCAATCGCCTTCCATGCTGCATCATGGCCTGTCAACTGACTTTCTTTCTTCCATACTTTTATGAGCTCCATGCATGGCCGGTGGTTGCTCGGAACCTTGATTGTCTTCCTGACCAACAGAGGTCAGGAAAAGGAGGGTGGGAATTGTGTAGATCTCACCAGCAAAACAAAACAAACAAGGAAAACTCTGGGTCGGAGATACTTGACCAGCATGGCTTCTGCCGCAGCACATAAGAGGGGCAACAGTGGCCAGAATATCATCTGCCCAAGGACTCGTCTCATGTCAACCCACCAGATTTCAATTAAGGCCACAGCGATATGGTGGAGCCCAAGATTTGCATCCAAAGATTTCATGATGCAGATGATTCTTATCAAAGATCTTCCGATCTTTGTTGGTTAGACAAGACTCTACTCAGAGTCAGTCTCAGAGAGACTGGACTGCCATCTGTCTCAAATGGTGTAGGAACTCCTGCTTGAGCAGGGGGTTGGACTAGATGACCTACAAGGTCCCTTCCAACTCTAATAATAAATCTAAATCTAAATCAGGATAACAAAGAGAAGATTTGCGCTAAAGAAAGTCTTCTACACTTCCTGGTGCCAAAAATATCCTGCAATTTTGAAGAAGCCCACTCTTCCATGGAAACATGAAGTTGTGGCTTGGGTTGTTTTAATTCCTACTGACAAGGGATTGGTGGTTGAGAGCAAGAAGCTCAAACATTGAAGATGGTTCCGGGTAGCATAACTGGGATCAACCCTTTCTCTCTGTGTTGTATGGACATAATGTACAGGTAGTCCTGGACTTACGACCACAACTGAAGTCAGAATTTCTGTTGCTAAGTGAATTTTGCCCCATTTCACAGTGGTTAAGTGAATCATCGTTAAGTTAGTAACACGGTCGTTAAGTGAATCTGGCTTCCCCACGGACTTTGCTTGTCAGAAACTCTCAAAAGGTGACACTGCCATGCTCACAAATACATGCCAGTTTCCAAATGTCTGATTTTTAATCACGCAAACGTGAGGATGCTGCAACGGTCATAAGTGTGAAAAATGGTCAGATGTCCTTTTTTCAGTGCCGGTCAAACAGTCACTAAATGAAATGTTCTAAGTTCAAGATATACTACCGATATATCTTGTGTGTGTGGTATATAAGCTTTCTCCTGTGCGCTGCTTGGAGAGTCCAAGCATGGGTTAACTTCTTGTCTGTTAGCCAGGGACTGAGTGAGAAATATCCGGCCACGCCTCCTCCTTGGCCCCCACTGAGCCAGTTGTTTCACTCAGTCGTTTCACTCAGTCGAGCCTAGAGGGATGCAAAAATATTTCTCTACTAAGTTCTTGGACAACAGACAAGAAATTGTCTTGGATTCTCACTTATTCACAGGTTTTTTACTAATTATATTATACTAATTGGGAGTGGGTGTGTGCAGGGAAGCCTTCCTGCCGCTCTGAGGTTTGTGTTTGCTGCCATGGGGTGGGTGGGTGTTTAACTTTGGTTACTAATCGCCTCCATATCATTGGTTTCCATGGGGTTATTATTCAGTTCTGGCGTGCTTGTCCGGTGTCCTGGCGAGTCCCATTTCTGCTCTGTAAACTGGCCACCGATGGGTCAGAAAGTCTTGCCTTCTACAGTGGGCCGCTGGCTGAAAGCGTGTATCGCAAAGGCTTATGAGATCAAAGCTACTCCTTTGCCGGGCCACATAACTGCTCATTCAACAAGAAGTGCAGCTACTACAGCAGCGTGTGCCATGCAGGCATCCATTGAGGACATTTGCAGGGCAGCGACTTGGATAACGCCGTCACCTTTTATTCGACATTATTGGCTGGATTCCTTTGCTTCGGCTGAGGCTTCGTTTGGCAGGAGAGTCCTACAAACGGTTCATTCCGCTTCAGAGGCCCTGGACCAATCTTCTTCCCGTCCTTGAGACATTATGCTTGGGTATGTCCCATGCTTGGACTCTCCAAGCAGCGCACAGGAGAATGAACGTTGTCTTACCTGAACGTTCCTTCTATGTGCACTGCGGGAGAGTCCAACCCACCCTGGGGCCGGTTCTGGTCCAGGATATGGACTTTGGATTTCCATTTGACTACCTGCAAGTCTACTCCTTCGTAAAACAACTGGCTCAGTGGGGGCCAAGCAGGAGGCGTGGCCGGATATTTCTCACTCAGTCCCTGGCTAACAGACAAGAAGTTAACCCATGCTTGGACTCTCCTGTAGTGCACATAGAAGGAACATTCAGGTAAGACAACGTTCATTTTCTGAGTGTATAGATCAGTAGTGTCAAACTGGATTTCTTCGAGGGCCGGATCAGCATTGTAGTTCTCCGTGGACTTGGGGGGGGGAGTGGGAACAGGACGGACGCCTCCTACAACACCCTGCCAGCCAAAACAGGGCGCGCGGAGGCCCTGCGAGGCCCCCGCGTGGCCAGTTTTCAGCTTCCATGGCCTCCTGCAGCACTCTGCCGGCCAAAAAAAGGGAGGCCGAAAAGGGGCCTAGGGGCCTCCGCGCAGCCCGGTTTTGGCTGGCAGAGTGCTGCAGGAGGCCATGGAGGCTGAAACCCCCTGCAGCCCGTTTTGATCAGAAGAGGCACTGCGGGCCGGTCCTTTGACATTTCCAGGCTAGCCCCACGGGCCAGATTTAAGCACCGGATCTGGCCTGCGGGCCTTGAGTTTGACACCTCTGGTATAGACGATATCCCTGCCAATTGAAAACTCACCTAAGAATAAGAAGATGAGATGGAGCTGCAGAAAGATAGAAAACGGGACGGTGATGTTCAGCGGATAATTGAGGGTGAAGCTGAATTTTCCGGTGCTGTTGAAGATAGGAATGGCCTGGATCACGGCTACAGCTAAAAGCAGAAAGGAAAGGTTAAAAGGCCTTTTGGGGAAGAGCAAAGAACAAGGGTAGAAACTGAGCTAAGCTTCGAAGGCTGGATGAGGCGGAGTAGATGCTGTCAAGTCAACATACCCTCCAGAGAAAGCTGCCTCAGACAAGACCAACTCAAATGCAACCTTCCAGTTTGGCTAACTGTCCATCCTGGGATTTTTGAGTGGTCTCCCCTCTGAGGGTCCATCATCCCAGCCTTCTCCAGCATTAGAGCCCAGGCAAGGCAGACCAGGTGCTGTCAAGGTAACACATCCTCAAGATTTCAAAGTTTCAAAGGGAATTTTCCAGTTTGGTCAAACCCTGTGGGATTTCTGAGTGGTCTCCCAACCATCAGCCCAGGCGTTTTGAGCTTCAGAGGCTGACTAAGACAGGGCAGGGGCTGCCAAGCCAACTCTCCACAAGCTACAGTTCGTCCTTAACTTATGATGACAATTGGGACCAGAATTTCCACTGCTAATCAACTTGGCTGTTAAGTGAACCATGGATGATTTTATGCCCTATCTTGCCAAGACTAAGTGACTCACTGCAGTTGTTAAGTGAGTCACACAGTTGTTAAGCAAATCCAATTTTCCCCTTTGGCTTGGCTTGTTGGAAGCCAGTTGGGAAGGTCGCAAACCATCATCAACTAATACCCGGGATGCTCAAACGACCATAAATACATGCAAGATGTCAGCTGCCTGATTTCTCATCATGAGACTTTGGGGATGCTGCAACGGTCGTAAGTGCGAGGACCAGTTGTAAATCCTCTTTTTTCAGTTCCGTTATAACTTTGAACGGCTGCTTAACAAATGGTTATAAGGCAAGGACTACCTCTGCTTGTATTTCGGGAGAGAGAGAGAGAGAACAATTCAGGTAGTCCTCGACTTACGACCACAATTGAGCCCAAAATTTATTTTGTTAAGCAAAACATTTGTGAAGTGAGGTTTGCCCCATTTTACGACCTTCCTTGCCACAGTTGTTAAGTGAATCACTGCAGTGGATAAGTTAGTGAGCCGGTTGTTAAGTGAATCTGGCTTCCCCATTGACTTTGCTTGTCAGAAGGTCGCAAAAGGAGATCACGTGACCCCGGGACACTGCGACCGTCATAAATATGAGGCAGTTGCCAAGCGCCTGATCACGTGACCCTGGGAATGCTGCAATGGTCCTAAGTGTGAAAAGCCATCATAAGTCACTTTTTCCAGTGCTGTTGTAAGTTGGAACGGTCACTAAATGAAGCATTGTAAGTCGAGGACTTTCCCCAGCCTATGTCAAACCCCAGTCAATGGGCGAGACCACGGAAGCAAGAACCACCCTGAATTCATTAAAATATTTTTCACGTTAGTCTGAGGTAAATGCAAAATCTCTGTGAGAGTTATCAAGGGCCGTTGTAACTTTGAACGGTCACTAAATGAGCCATTGTAAGTCAAGGACTACCTGTATCCCAAGTGTGGTATCACCAGGGCAGTATATCCACCCATATTTTCCCCACGTACCTTCCGCCAGCATTCCCAACGGATAGAGAGGCATCCATATGCTGTATCGAAGCCAAGTAAGAATTTTCCATTCTATATCGATGCTGGAAAGCAAATAGTAGGGATACCTAGAAGGAAACCCACAAACATCGGTCATCTCTGATCGCTTACCTGGTTGGTGCAAGGCTGCAGGAGAAGGAAACACCCTACATCTCATGGCCCAGCACACTCAAAGCGTAGATGATGTTTGGTATAAACTTCATGTATATTTTATACAGGCCTTAAAAATCAAAATTAAACAGTTCAGCTGACCAAATCAAGAGAAGACTAGTCAGAGAGAGCTAAATTGACTGCCTAGATCAGAGGTCTTCCAACTTGGGACCTTTAAGACTTGTGGACTTCAACTCCCAGAATTCTCCAGCCAGCATAGCTATGCTGGCTGGAGAATTCTGGAAGTTGAAGTCCACAAGTCTTAAAGTTCCCAAGTTTAAGGACCCCTGGCTTAGATTGAAGGGGGAAAAAAACACAATTGATTTTGTTGTACTTGGAAACTGCTTCTGGGCTTTGTATTTGAGGTGGAGGGGAAATGAAACTTTTGATTTTGGACTTTACTTATTACAGAAGTTACAGAATAAGGGACCTTGTAGGTCATCTAGTCCAACCTCCTGCCCAAGCAGACCCTACACCATTTCTGACAGATGGCAGTCCAGTCTCTTCTCTAGTGATAAAGCTCCCACAACTTCTGAAGGCAACTTCTGTTCCATTGGTTGATGGTTCTCACTTAGATAGGTTTGTTGTTATAGAAATGGCTAGTTTATACTATTATGTAAAAGTAAAAAGATGAGGTCTGATGTTATTATCTTATTTTACTACATCAAAGGGAGGTGGATATCAACACCTTCTCTTTCTTTTACACTCTTCCATTCTTCCCCTATTTTCCTACTATTTTCTTTTGGATTTTATATTATAAACTAATAAAAAAAGGGAGAGAAAGATTAACACTAGCCAAGAAGTAGAAGCAATGCTACCTGTTCAACGGAAAGAGAAAAGGGCAATATTCTAAAAACATAGAGTTTTATTCTCCTGACCACAGAGGTTTAAAAGCAGAGGTTTTCTTAGAGAGGTTGTGAGTTCGATCCTAGGTAGAGGCAGATGTAGGGTCTCCTGCTTGGGCAGGGGGTTGGACTAGATGACCTGCAAGGTCCCTTCCAACTCTGTTAAATCTGTCATGTTGGGGATTAAACTACCGACCTCTAGAAGGTATAATTTGTAGCTCAGGGTTGGTGCTTTTTGAGCTGGTTTGTTTTCTTGAAGACTTTTCATTACCCAACTAGCTAGCAAATGCCACCTTCTAACACTGATGATGTTACCTAGTTTGGTAATGAAACGTCTGCAAGAAAACCACCAAGCTCAGAGGATACCAAGGACACCACAGTCCTCTTCCTCCTCCTTCCCAGCACTGATGATGTTACCTAGTTGGGCAATGAAACGTCGGCAAGAAAACCACCAAGCTCAGAGGATACCAAGGATGCCACAATCCTCTTCCTCTTCCCTCCCTCCCTCCTTCCCAGCACTGATGATGTTACCTAGTTGGGCAATGAAATGTCGGCAAGAAAACCACCAAGCTCAGAGGGCACCAAGGATGCCACGCTACTCACCTCTATTTGCAACCAGTAAGAGGTGAAGCAATTGCAAGTGAGAGGTGCAAATGAAAATAAAATGGTTAAGTTAAAGCTGCACAGAAAAACTGTGTGTGTGTGGGGGGGGGGGTTTGGAGGGACCACAAGACGATAATGTAGAGATAGCAACAGGCAAGAATTCTGCAAAGGGTTTCAGGTAGAACGGCCCCCTTTCCACCCCAAATACCTGATGATCTCAACCGTGCTCCAGATGTAGAAGATGAAGAAGACGACTGCTTTGCTCTGCATTTCTTCCACGCTTCCAAGAACTACAAACAGTATAAAATTCCTCCCAAAGATCTGGAAAGGGGCCAAAAGAGAGATGCAGAGGTCAGTAATGGGGGAAAGGTTTATCCCTTCCGAGATCAGATGCTTCAAATATACACTGCGAACAAGGAACAAATCTCAGTAGGATTCAGCCAAGCTTTTCTCAAATTGGTGTTAATAAGTGAATTCAAACCATTAATATTTATTGATAGTATGTTAATTTCCCCTTCCTCCACTTTATTGCTTAGTATTTGTTTTTGAGCCTCCTTTTGTTCGTGTTTCTGTTTGTGCCCTCATTCTTGCTCCTTCTCTTTCATATTTTTCTATATCTTTTCTTTCTCTAGAGTCTTGCTCTTCAATTTGGCCTTCTGACACTTGATCTTCCTGGCTTCTACTTTCCTTCTCATCTTTACTATCCTGCTCTTCATCCCCTGCCAAAAAATGCTCATAACATTCTTGTGCCTTTTCTAGTGTGTCAACTCTAATTTTCTTCTCTCTCCACATAATCAACATCCCTTCTGGGATGAGCCATCTAAACATGATTTTATATTTTATCAGTTGTGTAGATAGAAAATTGTAACTCCTTCTTTTTTCTCTTACTCTGCACGGGATCTGTCTCAATATCAATACTTCTTTTCCTTTATATATCAAAGGATCACCTCTTGTTCTGCTAAAATCTCATCCCTCATTGTTTTTCTCAGAAATCTGATATGTACATCCCGCGGAAGTCTATGTCTTAGCGCGTAATTAGTGTAAATTCTGTACACTTCATTAAATTCATTTAAGACTTCTTGACTATGTTTGTCCAATATCTCTTCCAGAATCTCTGCCATAAGCTCAGGTAAGTTCTCTTCTTTAGTTTCTGGAATATTCTGAAATCTAAGGTAAAACATAGATTTCTCCATCTCTAGATGAGTCATTGCCTCTTCCAGATTTCTATTAATTTCTACTAATTTATTATCTGTCGCATCTAATCTTTTTTCTACCTGTTCTGTTCTGGCCTCAACTACTTTTATTTGTTATTCATTTTTAGCTATAGCCACTTGAATTGTTCCTACGTTGTCATCTATTTTGTGTATGTCATTTTTCACCTCCCCCATCTCACTGTTCACACCATCCAGACTTTTTGTTATTACTTCTTGCATCTTCATCACTGTTTCTTGCAATAAGTTCAGTGATGATTGTATCCCTTGCAGATTCATAGTTGATACTGCTTTTTCTCCTCCCAACATACTCTCCATTGATCTTTGCGCAGATGGGGAGGCTATTGATGTTACTGCTTTTTTATCACCTTTTGTAATTGTTGATGTCATACTTGTCATTTTAAATATCTTTTAAAAATTATTCCACTCTATCATATATTGATTCTATCTTAATTTTTCTTATATATCTAGCTAAATATAAATGGATAACCAATGTTCTATATATAATTAATAATAGTAGGTTTACAGTAGTTAGAACTTATAATATATATTTACATCCATTAATCACTCTAGTTTATCCACAATCAATAATCACCTTCAAATCATGGACAATCACAACATCAATTTCATCCAATATTTAAATTTATCTAATTTATATTCATTAAGTTAATAAGATTCTCCCACTGAGGTCTATTTCCACTCCATTAGGGAAAGTTTAGTTTTTTCTTTTATCACCATACAATACATATAATAAAGTTTTTCTTTATCACTCTTAACATATAATGCCTCCTATATTTATCTGAGTCCCTAGGGATTGGGCGGCATAAAAATCCATCAAAAATAAAATAAAAATAAAAATCTATGTATCCTTTTTAAAAAATATCCGACTCCTCAAACTCTATCTTCTTTTGTCTAAGGGAGTATGTCCAATATTCCTCCTTAGTACAGTCCAATATACAATTTATCCTTCCTACAATAGTAATAATAAAAATCTTTAATTCAATATCCAACCATCACATCCACAGATCAATTTTCTTCCTCTGCTTGAAGTCTCTCCGAGATCTCCAGATATATTATTCCTTCCCAAGATATCGTCCTTCCGTTTTGCACTGTCAGCCAACCTCTTTCTTTCAGTCTCTTCCTTTCTCCGTCCTACTTTCTCAAGTCCTTTTGTTTTCTTTCTCCAAAATCTCCACTCTTTCTCCTCTTCTTCCTTCTCCCTCTTTCGCCGTCAAAACACTTTCTCAGTCCCTTATCGCACCGTCCTCTTCTCCAATCGTAAAACTTTGCTATACTTTCTCCTCTCCCACTATGTACTCGCCACTTTTCAATCTTTTCGGAACCTCGTTCTTTCACTTGCCTTTCTCAATTCACTTTTCTTCCACTTTCTGAATTTCAGCATTTATTTCTTTTCCTCCGATACGCCTCACTGTTTTCTCTCTCTTTTCTTCCTCTTTAGCAAGCGGACTGTCACGCCTTCGGATCGGCCATTAATAGGCCGATTTCTTTTGTGCCTGATTCGAGGGACCCTCTCGCTCTTCCAGGAGATCGCCTTTCTCCCTTAGAGCGACAAGGTCTCCCCTCTCCACTGGTGCTCCCTACGAGAGCTTACCTTGCCCAAGGGCCACAGAAATCACGAAAAATCGGGCTAGCCGAACGGAGCCCCCATCGGCTTGCTCCGCACCGGCGTGATGTCACTGCCAGAAGTATTAATATTTTAAACTCTAATTTCATCTAATGAAGAATCAAAGGCAGGAAGCTTTTGGAGAGCTCTCAGCTTTTGCACATTAGATGCCCAAGACTCACTCAAGGGAATTACTTGCAAGCGGAATGATGTAGTATACAATCCTTTGCCATTTCTACTCTAAGACAGAAAGTATTAAAGAGATTTCTTGGTTGATCTCTTGCACTGACAAAGTAAATCTTTAGCCAGCCCCATAAAAATGAGTTTTTATGCTTTCCAAAGTGGTTTGCAAAGGTATTACCTGGATACAAACAGGAGCTAAAGGAGCTTTGATGAGACCTATCAAGGCATTGACAATCTCCATCAAGGCAAACATCTGGCAGAAGTACATCATGTCCCCACTCATGTGGAAAGTATCTGAGAAAGAGTCTGCAAGAACATAAGACAACTATCTGTAATTGCAGGGTGAAGGAAGGAGACCTACTAAATGCAGAAGGAATCAGGAATACATTTCGGAACGATTTTAGGCATCTTGCAAAAGATAAAGCTGCCGCAACAATTTCCATGGGTTGAGAACCACCTGTTTCAAATGTTTTGCACAACTTTATCCAGCTAACATGGCCTATATAACATAGAAGATAGAATCATAGGGCTGGAAGAGAGACCTTGGAGGTCTTCTAGTCCAACCCGCTGCTCAAGGCAGGAGACTCACACCTTCCTAGTCAAAAATAGGCTGGTTGCCTAGTTTATTTTTGAAAATTTCCAGTGACGGAGCATCTGCAACTCTCCCTTAACATCTCTCCCTTAAACCCACTCTAGTTTCTTGGGCACGTAGATAAGGAGGGGGACCATAAACTGTGCCACTTGCCTTTCCCCAGCATGAAGAGCCGGACGGTCATGTTCACAAAGATCCACGAAAATCCCAGGAACTGCACAAGGTTGTACATGAACAAATAGCCTCTCTTCAAGTGTCGGAAAGCTGCAAGAGGTTACAGAACCAAGTTAGCAAAGAGTGAAGGGCAGCCGTCTTTGGATGGCCAACTGCGAAGTGGAGCCACTTACGATCTTTGGGGATTCTGTTCTTGATACTAATTTTGTTTATCCGTTCTTCTTCCTAGATGTTAGAAAGAGAGAGAGAGAGAAATAGCATGAAAACTGGTACGTTCCCATCCAGAAGGGATCCGGTCCTGAGGTTGATACATTATTTGTAAATAACCGGCTGGTCTTTGGTATGTCAAATGGATTGGGACACACAACTCACAACTTCCTTACGGCAGGAAAAATGCAGTGTAACGCATGATTTCATCTGCCTGCCTTACCAAATCCAGCAGAGGGCATGATCCATACTCTAGGTCAGGGGTCTCAAAGTGTTTTTTGAGCAAAGCTGGCTGAGGAATTCTGGGAGTTGAAGTCCACAGGTCTTAAAGTGGCCAAGGTTGGAGACCCCTGCTCTAGGTGGCCCCTAAAAGTGTTTTTTCAAGACGCCACTAGACTTTCCGGTTTTTCTTTGAAGTCGTTTTGCTTCTCATCCAAGAAACTTCTTCAGCTCTGACTGGATGGTGGGGATAGATATCTATCATCAGTCAGAGCTGAAGAAGCTTCTTGGATGAGAAGCGAAATGACTTCAAAGAAAAACCAGAAAGTTCAGTTGCCTCTCAAAAAACCACCTTTTGCACAACCATGACCTGGATGACTGAAAATCTCCATTGACATTGGGGGGCGGGGGGGGAGGTAGCAGGGCTTTCTCTCTCCCCTGAAGTGAGTTTGGCCTCATCCACTGTTGAGCTTCCAGAGGGCCTGAAGATCTGGTTAGGCCAATAGGCCTGAGGAAAACGGGAGATGAGTGAGCTACCGAGGTGGCTTGGTTATTTTTAATACCAAGACCGCAGGGGTGGGTTCTAACTTACCTCGCTACTGGTTCGTTTCCTCCCGCACCGTATGGGCGTGCCGCATGCGCAGTACCAAAAAATGGGGGGGGGGAGATAAAAACAAGATGGCGACCGCATGCACAGTGCCGGAAACTCGGCTTCTGCGCATGCTCAGAAGAAATTTTTTTAAAAAAATAAAATAAAAAAAAGATGGCGGAGCCCATGGACCAGCACTGACCGAACCGGGTCCGTGATGTCATCGTGAAATCACCAGAGGGTCGCTACCGGTTCGGATGAACCGGTCTGAACCGGGAGAAACCCACCCCCTGCAAGACAGTTGTTAAGATGATTTAAGGCAGGGGTCCCCCAACCCACGGGCTGCAGCCCACTACAGGGCTATGGCCTGTTCAGAACCAGGTCATGGAAGTGATGGACGAGTGTTTATTTATGACAGTGTCCCGGGGTCATCCGATCACCTTTTATTTATTAATTTAATTTGTGAGATTTATATACCGCCTCACAATGCAAGCACTCTCTAAGCGGTTTACACCAGTAAGCAATGTATATATTTATATTGCCCCCAACAATCTGGGTCCTCATTTTACCTACCTGGGAAGGATGGAAGGCTGAGTCAACCTTGAGCCGGTGAGATTTGAACAGCTGAACTGCTGATCACAGTCAGCTAAAGTGGCCTGCAGTACTGCACTCTAACTGCTGCGTCACCTCGGCTCGTATATGACCTTTTGTGAGCATCTGCCAAGTCCATGGAGAAGCCAGATTCACTTAACAACCGTGTTACTAATTTAACAACTGCAGTGATTCCTTTAGTAACCGGGGTAAAAAAGGTCGTAGAATGGGGCGAAACTCACTTAACAAATGACTCACTTAGCAACAGAAATGTTGGGCTCAACTGTGGTCGTAAGTCAAAGACTACCTGTACTTTTGCACCTCTGAGAGAGGGGAAAAAATCACTTTTGCTCAATTTAAGCAGAAAGCTGGCAAATGGCCCATGGACTGCCAAGAGGCCCGTTTCCTTCTCCAAATACCAAGGATTGAAGTACAAGGTGATAACAAGAGTTGACAATTTTTTTCCAAGCCCCGAGCTCTCCTGGATGTTGGCCAAAAAAAATAATAATACTTTTTTTTTAAAAGCAGACACGATCTTGCAAGATTTTGGTGATCTGGCCTAATCTCAACTGAGCACTAACATGTCAAGAAATTTCAGAATGGTGAAATTTTACCAGAGCTTACACAAGAACACAGGTATTGCACAAGATCGGTTAATTTTGAAAGAGTCGGGTTTCTTTTTTTCATTCTACTTTTTAATTAAATGCTTGGGTTCTGCGGATGCCAGCTAAGAGTCGCCTGGGGCAAATTCATAATGTTATATATATATGACAGTTGCATCGGTTTTCAATTGCAAGACCTAAGAGACATAATCCAAAGCGTTTTTTATACCTGGGAAAATACCAGACTTGTAAGGAAAGGGTTTCTCAACCTTGGCAACTTTTAATATCGGTGGACTTCAACTCCCAGAACTCATTTATTAGCGTCATGACTTACGACTGTAACGGACAGGCTCCATTACGGTCATAAGTCGAGGACTACCTGCAGAATGCTGATTAGGGCACGTGAATTACAGCCTCTTGATGGGAAGGTTTGGGCAGATCTGACAGGTGAGCTCTGGGCTGAAAAATTCTTTGGTTAATGCCCACTGGAGAAGTCCTCTCTTCCCGACATGCTTACCGTTTCAGGCACCTGCCCTCACCTTGGCCTTTAGTTCCAATTCGGCATCCGATTCGTCCAGCCATCGGTCAAAATCCGGAGAAAGAAACAGCGGCCGCTTCTCCTGCTTGGTCAGTCTCTCCCACCAGTGGCTCTGCTTCTTCTTCACGGTGATGTTTAGCTGCCTTTGGGTCACTTTGCACACCGGCTGAAAGAGCAGGAGGGGCGAGAAAACAGACCCCGATTAAGGAAAAGGGGCTTTGGTGAACATGCACATTTTTTTTAAAAAAAATAGCAGGCTGTGCTTGAACATGGTATGCCTGATGGGACGTTGCAAACACAAACCGTTGCAGCTGCCATTTTGACTTTTTTGACCAGCACAGCACTAACGTTCCCAATAAGCCGCCCAGAGTCCTTCGGGAGTTGGGCGGCATATAAATATGAACAATACATAATAAATAAATAAATAAATAAATAAATAAATAAATAAATAAATAAATAAATAAATAAATAAATAAATAAATAAATAAATAAATAAATAAATAAATAAATACAGGTAGTCCTCGACTTATGATCAAAATTGAGCCCAAAATTTATATTGCTAAGTGATAAATTTGTGGAGTGACTTTTACCCCATTTTATGACCTTAGTTGCCCCAGTTGTTAAGTGAATCACTGCAGTTGATAAGCTAGTAACCTGGTTGTTAAGTGAATCTGGCTTCCCCGTTGACTTTGCTTGTCAGAAGGTCACAAAAGGGGATCACGTGACTCAGGGACACTGCGGCCGTCATAAATTTGAATCAGTTGCCAAGCATCTGAATTTTGATCACATGACCTTGGGATACTACAAAGGTCGTAACTGTGAAAAATGGTGATACAGTAAGTCACTTTTTTCGGTGCTGTTGTAACTTTGAACGGTCAGTAAATGAACTGCTGTAAGTCAAGGACTACCTGTATGTGTTTTCCAACATGCAACATTTTGCTGTGGATGAGGCCTTCAAACTGAACCCTTAAGGCAGGGGTCCCCAAACTTGGCCACTTTAAGACTTGTGGACTTCAACTCCCAGAATTCTCCAGCCAGTTATGCTGGCTGGAGAATTCTGGGAGTTGAAGTGGCCAAGTTTGAAGACCCCTGCCTTAAGGTCTGTTTCAGCTAAACATTTCTCATTATGGGGCCAAGAAAGACAAAACTGTTTATAAGAAATAAGAAGTGACTGAAGTTAAAATGGCACTGAAAAAAAGTGACTTATGACCAGTTTTCACACTTACAACTGCTGTAGTATCCCCACGGTCACGTGATCAAAATTCTGATGCTTGGCCACTGGTTCATGTTTATGACGGTTGCAGTGTCCCGGGGTCACGTGATCCTCTTTTGCGACCTTCTGAGCAGCAAAGTCCATGGGGAAGCCAGATTCACTTAACAACCGGGTGACTAACTTATCAACTGCAATGATTCACTTAAAAACTGTGGCAAGAAAGGTCGTAAAATGAGGCAAAACCGCATTAACTGTCTTGCTTGGCAATGGAATTTTGGCTCTTAATTGTGGTCGTAATTTGAGGACCATCTGTATAATTTCCAATTATTTGGGTGAAGAATGTGGTGTCCTTCAGTGATTCAAAACAACTTAGCTTCTTCTTTTTTCTGACTGTTGATCCATTTCAACCTATTTGGACAGCAAATGCACTACACAGAGACAATCTGACCATCGTGTGATTGTACAATTAAATATAAAATTATGCAAAAATAATTAAATGCCTTTGAACTCTCTGAAGATTATCACACCTTGTAAGTTTGGGAGCATGTCTGATGAAAGTTATGAGACGTTGAGCGATGGCTGAAATCTCCCTGGATTAGGTGATCACTCAACTGATACTAGATTTAGCATTTGGGTGAGATTCTATTTTGAATTAATGTATGTGTTGCAACTTGCTTTCTGGAATGGATGTATGGATTCTCCTTGGAAAGGTTTTAGCCTCTACGGTGACAACCAAGCTTTTAGCGCAGAAATTGGAATTACTCCAGAACTAAAGCAAGCAGTAAATTGCTACAGAAGACCATTAAAATCAATCCAAATCTGTTGCAGAGAATTAACTGATTAGCAGAGTTGGAAGGGACCTTGTAGGTCATCTAGTCCAACCCCCCCACCCAAGCAGGAGACCCTACACATTTCTGACAGATGGCAGTCCAGTCTCTTCTTGAAAGCCTCCAGTGATGAAGCTCCCACAATTTCTGAAGGCAACTTCTGTTCCTTTGGTTGATTGTTCTCACTGTCAGAAAATTCCTCCTTATTTCTAGGTTGAATCTCTCCTTGATCAGTTTCCATCCATTGTTCCTTGTCTGGCCTTCAGGTGCTTTGGAGAATAGTTTGACCCCCCTCCTTTCTGTGGCAGCCCCTCAAATATTGGAAGACTGCTGTCATGTCTCCCCTGGTCCTTCTCTTCACTAGACTAGCCATGCCCAGTTCCTGCAACCGTTCATCGTATGTTTTAGCCTCCAGCATGAAACTGATATATTATTGACTGCGAGGAACTCTCAAGAACAAGGTGTCCAATCTTGGCAATTTTAAAACCTGTGGACTTAACCAGGCTGGCTGAGGGATTCTGGGAATTGAGGTCCACAGGTCTTAAGGTTGCACACGCCTGTTCTAGAAACAATTTTCCTTAACTACCCATGGCTGAGACACTATTGTCAGTTACCATCGTCATTTTAGATGGGGAACATGGGCCCTGGGAAGACACCAGCTTCAGAAGGCTGCTGCAGGGTCCAGAAATAACTTTCAAGATATATAAAGCATTCTCGGTTTACCCCGGAACAAGCTAGTTCCTCATGAGACTGAGGTCAGGAAAACAAACAGCTTCTCCAGAAACCAGGTTATTCTATGTCAGATGGGTTGTGTATAAACACACACACACACACACACACACCAACAAGCAGTTGTTTGGTGACTGGACAGTTGAATTTAAAGATGGTGCAATTACCGAAAGTTTGCAAGATCAGGCTTTTTCCTAATGTTCACCTGCATTTTGTACATTTTATTTATTAGAATAGAATAGAACAGAATAGAATTCTTTATTGGCCAAGTGTGATTGGACACACAAGGAATTTGTCTTTGGTGCATATGCTCTCAGTGTACATAAAAGAAAAGATACATTTGTCAAGAATGGTTGTCATAGGTTTCAAGTAAACAATCAGGAAACAATATTAATCTAAATCATAAGGATACAAGCAACAAGTTACAGTCATACAGTCATAAGTGGGAGGAGACGGGTGATAGGAACGATGAGAAAAACTAATAGTAATAGTAATGCAGCCTTAGTGAATAGTTTGACAGTGGTGAGGGAATTATTACAATTGAGTTTGCCTTATGGTCATTTCTAATTGAGCCAATCATTGGCCTGTATTTCCCAGATGCTTAAATTTCACTCCAGGCAGTTAGAAGAATAGAAATAGAAATAATAGAAATAGAAATAGAAATGTAGAGGAGTAGAGTAGAGTGGAGTAGAGTACCGTAGCGTACCGTAGCGCAGAGTGTAGTGTAGTGTAGAGTAGAGTAGAGTAGAGTAGAGTAGAGTAGAGTAGAGTAGAGTAGAGTAGAGTAGAGTAGAGTAGAGTAGAATAGAATAGAATAGAATAGAATAGAATAGAATAGAATAGAATAGAATAGAATAGAATTCTTTATTGGCCAAGTGTGATTGGACACACAAGGAATTTGTCTTTGGTGCATATGCTCTCAGTGTACATAAAAGAAAAGATACATTTGTCAAGAATGGTTGTCATAGGGTTCAAGTAAGCAATCAGGAAACAATCAATATGAATATAAATCGTAAGGATACAAGCAACAGGTTACAGTCATACAGTCATAAGTGGGAGGAGATGGGTGATATGAACGATGAGAAAAACTAATAGTAATAGTAATGCAGCCTAGTGAATAGTTTGACAGTGGTGAGGGAATTATTTGTTTAGCAGAGTGATGGCGTTCGGGAAAAAACTGTTCTTGTGTCTAGTTGTCTTGGTGTGCAGTGCTCTATAGCGACGTTTTGAGGGTAGGAGTTGAAGCAATTTATGTCCAGGATGTGAGGGGTATCTCACTTAATAACAGAATATCTCACTTAATAACAGAAATTTTGGGCTCAATTGGAGTCCTAAATTGAGGACTACCTGTACAAAGTAATATAAAGGAAGAAAAAACAAAAAGAAATCACAGAAAAAATGCAAGAAATGCAAGAAAAAAAAAGAAAAACAGAAAAGAAAAAAGATAGAGAAGTGACTTCTGATATTCTTCACAGCCGTAATAAGTAGAAATGTATTTTAATCTCTCTCTCTCTCTCTCTCTCTCTCTCTCTCTCTCTCTCTCTCATCTTACTCTTCTTTCTGTACCCTATCTGATCATCAAAACCATAAATCATACATTTATTTTTTTGATATTTTCATGCAAAAGGTCCTTAAGAGGTTTCCAGTCACCAATAAATGTAGATACTGCCTTTTTTCTAATAAAAAAGTCAATTTATTCATTGCAGCAAAACCTGCCAACTTTACTCTGCATAGTGGGTGGTGTCAAATCTTTCCACCTCTGTTGACATAGTAATCTCGCCACGTACACTATGAGCCTCCTGCCCTTATTGCGGACCGCACAATCTTGCCTACAACTTGCAGATTTACACAGCGGGCAAACTTCATAAGCCACATTCACTAGAGGCTGGAATGACCAGAATTTCTAGTCTGGGTACAAATATGATTGAGCAATTCAGGGGAGCCAATTCTATCTGCAGGGCGGTTGGATCATTTCATCATGCCTTCCAATGCAATTGTGGTTGTTATGTGTCCACCAGGCTTGTACCCAAAAAACCAAAGCTTCTGCAATAAAACCTAGATCCAGTTCTGCAGACATAAGATCCCTGGGAAAATCAGTTGGGCTTTGCAGAGATCTGATATTTGATAAGGACTCTTGTTGCAACGTTCTATGACACAGGTATTTATGAAATAAGCAATTTTAAGATGTATGGACTTCAACTCCCAGAATTCTTCAACCATCCAACCTTGGCCACTTTAAGCTATGTGGACTTCAACTCCCAGAATTCCTCAGACAGCTATGCTGCCTGAAGAATTCTGAAAGTTGGAAGTCCACAAGTCTTCAAGTGGCCAAGGTTGGAGACCCCTACTATTTCAGAAGATACAAGTTCTTTCTGAGACCCCCAAATACACAGAAATACATTTTTTTTTCAAAAAGGCAGGTGCAAAATGTTACCTTCCTACAAGCCCATCAGGAATGGTGCTATGAATTACTGAATTTAGTTATTGGTACTCTTTAAATGATTTGCTTGTATTGAATAACTTAGCTCAGTGTTTCTTAACCTCGGCAACGTTTAAGATGGGTCGACTTCAACTCCCAGAATGCACGCTGGCTAAGGCACTCTGGGAGTTGAAGTCCACCCATCTTAACGTTGCTGAGGTTGAGAAACAATGAGCTGGCTGATATCTTGCACGCTGTGTCAGATCAAGGTCAACATTCATTCTGGGTTCACTCTCTGCTAATATGTAATTGTCGTCCTGCTAATGCTTAACTAACCGACTTCATTCACTCAACAGGCCAAGCCTGTTTAGGATTAACACAAGGTGCATTTGTGTAGGTCAGGGGGCAAAAAGCTGGCTTAGCATTTTCTGCTTTCATGCTTTTGGGCAGGGGTCCCCAAACTTGGCAACTTTAAGACTGGTGGACTTCAACTCCCAGAATTCTCCAGCCAGCTATGCTAAATTGCCAAGTTTGAAGACCTCTGCTTTTGGGGGATCTCCAAGAAACCACTCTTAATGTGTGAACTTGGCCTCGTGAGTTGACCTGGAGAGATGCATTTATAGGTCCATAGAAATCAGGTGGTATACAGGTAGTCCTTGACTTACAACAGTTCAATTAGTGACCCCTGGAAGTTACAATGGCACTTGAAAAAGTAACTTATGGCCATTTTTCACACTTAGGACCATTGTAGCATCCCCATAGTCATGTGATTTACATTCAGATGCTTGGCAACTGACTCATATTTATGACGGTTGCAGAGTCCCGGGGGTCATGTGATCCCCTTTTGACAAGCAAAGTCCATGGGGAAGCCAGATTCACTTAACAGCCATGTGACTAACTTAACAAATGCAGTGATTCACTTATCAGCTGTGGCAAGAAAGGTTGTAAATTGGGGCAAAATTCACTTAAGACATGTCTCACTTAGCAACTGACATTTTGGGCTCAATTATGGTCATAAGTTGAGGACTACCTGTACAGTGGAAAAGTGATTGAATTTATTGAACTGTGCTCTTACAGTCCCAAAATAAAACCATGGGCACCTTTTAACATACTGGTATTTTTTTTATTAGACAGCAAGTAACCAACTCTTACCTGAGAGTTAACTGGTTCCAAGAACTCAATCTGGAATGTGTAAATATTGTCCCCTTTAGCTCCATGGCCGTGAGCTAGAAAACCAAAAATATACATCCTATTTTTACCAATTCTAGAAAAGCAATTGTATAACTGTAGCAAATCAGATCCTTCTCTAATTAGACACTAGCAGTTTCTAAGGAGGCTTTCCAAATTAAATGTCAAAATGTCACATTTCTCTTGAAAAGGGGGTGGTGGAACATCAGCAGGGAGAGAAGGAGAAACAAGCATAATTTTGAGATTGTTTAGGGAAATAATTGTTAATCATTCAGGCTTAGGCCCTTGCACGAATATAGACACAAGATAGAAAGAGAATCAATCAATCAATCAATCAGAATAGAGCTGGAAGGGAACTTGGAGGTCTTCTAGTCCAACCCTCTGCTCAAGCAGGAGACCCTGTATCATATCAATCAATCAATCAATCAATCAATCAATCAATTAGAATAGAGCTGGAAGGGAACTTGGAGGTCTTCTAGTCCAGCCCCCTGCTCAAGCAGGAGACCCTGTATCATATCAATCAATCAATCAATCAATCAATCAGAATAGAGCTGGAAGGGACTTGGAGGTCTTCTAGTCCAACCCACTGCTCAAGCAGGAGACCCTGTATCATATCATATCAATCAATCAATCAATCAATCAATCAATCAATCAGAATAGAGCTGGAAGGGACCTTGGAGGTCTTCTAGTCCAACCCTCTGCTCAAGCAGGAGACCCTGTATCATATCAATCAATCAATCAATCAATCAATCAGAATAGAGCTGGAAGGGAACTTGGAGGTCTTCTAGTCCAGCCCCCTGCTCAACCAGGAGACCCCATACCAGGGGTGGGTTGCTCTCAAAGTTGCTACCGGTGCACTGCGCGCGCATCTCCATGTTTTATGAGCGCACCCCTTGCGCGATTTTGCTTCAGGGCATGCACAGGAAGCAAAAAAAAGCGCAAAAATTCTGAAAAAAAGATGGCGGCGCGCGATGGACCAGTAAAGACGACGGACCGGTGTCGCGTGCAAATTACGTAATTGGCCGGCCGCTACCAGTGCGGTAGAGTGGACCGCACCAATAGGAACCCACCACTGCCCCATACCATTTCAGATTTCAAATTCTACAAAGTCAAATGATTCGTTTTTTTTCAATACTTCAAAAGCCATCCTCCGACAGCACGAGAGGCTTTGCGAAATGCGGGACAGCAGGTTTTGCAAAAGAATTCAAAGGCACTTTTTTTTCCATAGCAAATAAACATTTACATAACAGTCCTAGATGAACGTGAGCTCCTGTTCTAAAATCCAACATCAAACGGAGTTACGGTTATCTTAACACTGAGCAAAAACAGGCCAGGTATGAAAATTTTACGATCTTATTTAAATGAGGCTATAGACGGCATATGTTTGGAAAAAACACCAGAACTAGGGCATTGGGAATAATAAATTGTTTGTTCTATGATTCCAATCACAAGTATCCCTCAATTTACGACGATTCATTTATTGACCCTTCGAAGTTACAACTGAAAACAGGGACTTATGACCGATTTTTATGCAGCATCCTATGGTCATGTGATCAAAATTCAGACACTTGGCAACTGGCATGTATTTATGACGGTCATGTGATCACCTTTTGAGAGTTTTTGACAAGAAAAAGTCAACAGGAAAGCCAGCTTCATTTAACAACCATGTTACTAACTTAACAATTACAGTGATTCACTTAACAACTGTGGCAAGAAAAATAATAAAATGAGGCAAAATTCACTTAACAACTGTCTCATCTTGCAACAGAAATTTTTGGCTCAATTGAGGTTATAGGTGGATGGCTACCTGTATTATGCCAGTTTATTTTGGGAACACATCCATTATATAGAATAGAATAACAGAGCTGGAAGGGACCTTGGAGGTCTTCTAGTCCAACCCTCTGTGTCAGGCCTGGGAACCATCTTGGGCATTGGATCTTCAGGCCTGCCACATTTCGTGCTGTGGGAAACTGGGAGGAGGGATTGTGTGAGTGGGGAGATATAGTCAAAATAACATTCCTTTCTCCGAGAGTCAAGGTCACTCTGCCCTGGACCTGGAGGGGTGTGCCTGGGAGGCATTTCCAGTTGGGATGGTGCATTGATTGGACCATGTGATGGACATGTGGGTGCTGGGGCAGGGGCTTGGACTTTCTTTTGGGTGGGGAAAACCTGGAAGCTTTCAGATTCGGGTTTTCCCAGATGTGCCAATATGACATCTCTAATAAAATGGAACTTTGAGGAAATCTATGCCTCGTAGTTTTCTTTCGTTGGGGTTGTCACTTGGAACCCTGAACCCTGCTTAGGCAGGAAACCCTACACCACTTCAGACAAATGGTTATCTAATCTCTTCTTTATAACTTCCAGTGTTTTATAAATTATCATACATGCAGCAGGGAACATATTTTACACATCAGGATTCAGTGGGGTTGCACAACCCAGAACGAGATAATCTTTGAGGGAAGTAGAAGAAGTAAATCAGGATCAATATATTTGTAGGAGGTCTGGTTTTCTCTCACTATAAATGCGATCTTAAAATCCCAGAAATCTTAAATAAGCAAAATGAAACTTTGAGTGGATTTGGAAATGCTGATTTTATCTTGAAAGAATCTGGCTGATAGGGTGAAAAACTCCCTTTTATTACTTCTGTTGCTTTATAATTTATAATTATAATTTATAATGCCTTTATAATAGTTGTTTTATAAATCGCAATGCTTTTTTCCCTGAAAGATAATTTCTATGATGAAATAGTGAAAACTGGTTTACCTTTAAAATGGAGCACATTGTCCGTAATGGTAATATCAGGATCCTGGGGGAAAAAAGAGAAAGATACTTACTTGCATTTCAATAACAAGTAGTCCTTGACTTACGATCAAAGCTATGACAGACCTCCCTGCGGGTGACCCATTTTACGACGGTCACAACTTCCAACTGTAATGGGCCGGCTCCATTACTGTTGTAAGTTAAAGACTAGCTCTCCGTCTCATTTTTTCGATCAATAGAGATCTGTGCATACTGCACGGTTCTGCGTGGAATACAGGTAGTCCTCGACTTACGACCAGAATTGAGCCCAAAATTTCTGAGGCTGAGTGAGACATTTCAGTGAGTTTTGCCCTATTTTACGAGCTTTCTTGTCACCGATGTTAAGTGAATCGCTGCAATTGTTAAGATAGTAACAAGGTTGTTAAGTGAATCTGGCTTCCTCACTGACTTTGCTTGTCAGAAGGTCATAAAAGGGGATTAGGTGACCCCAGGACACTGCAACGGCCATAAATACATGCCAGTTTCCAAGCGTCTGGATTTTGATCACATGACCATGGGGACGCTACAACGGTCGTAAGTGTGAAAAATGGTCCCAAGTCACTTTTTCCAGTGCCGTTGTAACTTCGAACGGTCACTAAGTGAACTGTTGTAAGTCGATGACGACCTGTAATGACAAATGTAAAGGGGGAGACACACTGACTTCCAAGTAGGCCCACACAGGGTCCAAAAAGTCAAGATGGCAGCCACAGCCTCATGATCAACGTCCCAATCCCTTTTGGGGTGACACTGGTCACCCAAGAAAAAGGAAGAGGGGGTTTCCGCTGCGTGTCTGTGGCTGCCATCTCAACTGTTTTGAGCCACTTCTTGCCGACACCCTGGGGGCAGCCATAGAAGGGAAAGAACTGGCTGTGCCCCAAATGTTTTGCAAAGTAGCAACCTTCAAAGCGAATTTCTTAAGCAGGGCCTTTCACTTTTTTGCCTTGGAGCTTGCAGAAGGCACAAATCTGCCAAGGGTGCCACTCTGCAGAACACTACTAACGACACAAATCATTTTATTAATAAAGGATAATATTTGTAGCTCAGGGTTGACATGAGGGGCCCTTGGTGCTCTCTGAGCTTGCTTGTTTTCTTACAGACGGACGTTTCATTACCCAAATTAGATAACGCCATCCGTGCTAGTAGAGAGTGGGATTTGTGAGTGGGGGTTGGGAGGAGGAGGAGGAGGAGGAGGAGGAGGAGGAGGAGGAGGAGGAGGAGGAGGAGGAGGAGGAGGAGGAGGAGGAGGAGGAGGAAGAGGAGGAGGAGGAGGAGGAGGAGGAGGAGGAGGAGGAGGAGGAGAAGAAGAAGAAGAAGAAGAAGAAGAAGAAGAAGAAGAAGAAGAAGAAGAAGAAGAAGAAGAAGTACTACTACTACTACTACTACTACTACTACTACTACTACTACTACTACTACTACTACTACTGAGGTGTCCTTGGTGCTCTCTGAGCTTGCTTGTTTTCTTACAGACGTTTCATTACCCAAACTAGGTAACATCATCAGTGCTAGTAAGGAGTGATGTTAATTCCAAGGTTAACATCAGACCAACAATCCAGTAAACAATATCCCAAAGGAACAAAGAACCTCTGACCCCACCAACACTGACAGGGCAAACCACCAGAAGATAAACGGACAGCACACCACACTCCTTACTTGCACTGATGATGTTACCTAGTTTGGGTAATGAAACGTCCACAAGAAAACAAGCAAGCTCAGAGAGCACCAAGGACCCCTAATAATTTTATTTTTCTCTGGTTGGCATTTTCCTTTGCAACCTCTTTGAGGCTCTTTGAGACAAGAAAACAAGAAATCCTGTCATAGCTACAAGGCCGGATCTTACAGGAAAACCTGGGAGCAATTTTCCAAGCCTTTCAGGCCTTTCAGTTTCCCACATACTTTTAGAAAAAGGGTGCAAGAAATGCTTTTCAGCTGGCTGGCCTTGCTGCTTCCCTCTAGGGCTCTCTCTCCTTTGCAAAATGTGTGAATGGACCGGCTGCTTTAAATCAAGGTTAGGGGTAGCTTTGAACCCTCCCAGATCCCTTTTGCCTGCATGTTTGCAAGGCTCGTGTGAATGCGTGTGATCCAAGGAGGAGGGGGTCCTCACTTACCCTCCTGCATGCATATGGTTCCCCGCTTCCCCTTCCTCTTTTTTGGCATTTCTCGTTCTTTACTCCCCCACCAGCCAAACCCAAGCAGACCCCACTGAAGCCTTCCTGTAAAAGCCCCCAAGCAAGACCCTGGGGGCAGAAGGGACAGCCGCCCCCCACCCGCTTCTCTTTCACCCCCACCCCACCCACCCCCAGGAAGCCTAGCCTGCTCCAGGGCGCCCGGGACATCATCAATGCCCACCTGCCCGGCGGGGGATGCCATCCATGCAAAGCCCACGGCCTCGCTTGCCCACGGAACCCCCTCCCACCCAGGAAGTCGCAGGGCAGCGCCAACACCAGCACCAGGGCTCGGCATGCATGGGAAGGGGGGGGGGCTTATGCATGCAGGATACCAAATGTGGGTCCCCCTTCCTTGGATCACGTGCCTTCACCTAAGCCAAGCCAGGCCAGGCAGGCACGGGGTGCCCCCCCCACAGCCCCCCACCAGCCTGCTGCCCCCTCCCCACGGGTGCTTGCTTCCCACGCAGGAGGCGAGGCGTGGAGGGCGCCTTTGATAGGAGGGGCAGGACAGGGCGGCTTGGAGCGTGGGTACCAGGCAAGCCCCCCCCCAATCTCCCACCCGGGGGCAGCCCCCCTCCTCGTCCCCGGGTTACCTGCACGTCGCTGAGCTCCACGCGCAGGTAGAGCTCGGGATGCCGCTGCGCCCAATGCACCTGCGGGGTCAGGCTCGCCATCGCGCCGGTCCAAGCGGAGAGGAAGGAGCCGGGGAGGCGGCGCCAAAGGCGGGGGAGGCTGCGCTGCTGCGCACTGGCGGAGGAGGCGGAGGAAGGGAAGAAGGGAGGCCGGGCAAGTGCCCACCCGGCGGCCGCCCCGCCGAGAGCGCCTCTCCTGCCGCGGCGGCTGCGCTTCTCGCCCAGTAAGTGCCGCTGCAGCCGGGAGGCGCCGGGCCAGGGCAGGGCGAGGGGCTCCGGGGGGCGCTGGCCGAGCCCGGGCGGGGGTGGGGGGTCTTCTGGGCACTCCCGCTGGGGACTGGCAGGCCACGGGGGCGCTGCCAGGCTTGGGCACCCGAGGGCAAGGCGAAGGGCTGTCGGGGGCCACTGGCTAAGCCCGGGTAGGGCAATCCCTGGGCAGGGATGCCAGGCTTGGGCACCCGGCAGGAGGAAGGGCAGGGCGAGGGGCTCCGCCAGGGTCGCGGGGGGCGCTGATCAAGCCCGGGCGGGGGTCCTTCTGGGCAGCCCCGCTGGGACTGGCAAGCAACGGGGGCGCTGCCAGGCTCGGGCGCCCCGGCAAGAGGGAAGGCGGGCAAGGGGCTCCCGGGGGGCAGTGGAGGGCACTGGCCAAGCCCAGATAGCGCCCCCCCCCCCGGGCAGCAATACCAGGCTCGGGCGCCCCGGCAAGAGGGAAGGCGGGCAAGGGGCTCCCGGGGGGCAGTGGAGGGCACTGGCCAAGCCCAGATAGCGCCCCCCCCCCCCCGGGCAGCAATACCAGGCTCGGGCACTCTGGCAAGAGGGAAGGCGGGCGAGGGGCTTCTGGGAGGCAGCGGGGTGGGTGGTGCACTGGCTTAGACCGGGCGGGGGTCCTTCTGGGCAGCCCCGCTGGAAACTGGCAGGCAACGGGAGGTCTGCCAGGCTGGGGTGCCCCAGCAGGAGGGAGGGAAGGAGGGAGTCGAAGGGAGACCCCCGGGGTGGATTGCATCCCACTCATTCCTACAATAGCTCCAAGCGGGGACCCCCTCGGGCTGCCCAGGCAGGGCTTTCCCTGCAGCTGCGGGCACCGCTCCCAGCCTCCGCTTCCTCCGTGCCCGGCGGGGGCGGTGTGGGCAGGAGGGCGGCGGGAGGGGAGGCGGCTCCGGAGCGGGGGAACGGAAGCAGCAGCCCCGGGCAGGGTCGGGAGGAAGCCGGAGCAGCAGAGCAAACGCGGGCGAGGCCCCAGGCGAGGTAGTGCCCTCCCCCCCCCCGCGGTGGGGGGAGACCAGGGGCGGTGGGCGCTTGCCAGGCTGGGTGGGGACGATTGGGCTCCCCCCCCACCGCCTCCTTTCTACGATCCCGCACCGATTTTGCAAGACACCCTCCTCCGGAATTTATAAGCAGGGTCCCCAGGCTGCCCCCATCGGTGGGTGCATGGTTGCCTCCAGCCATGCCAGGTTCTGGACAAGCTGGCATGGACCTGCCAGTCCAGACATATCATCATAGCTCCCCACCCGCCACCCGTGCAGGTCACTTGTCCCCCAGGGCTCCCTCCAGGATCTCTAAAATTCCCTATCCACATGGGACCCTATCCTAACCTTATATGTAATCCATGGGGGGGATAGGGTATAACATAGCCCCCCTTGCCAGCTTTCTGCCCCCCAGCACTAGGGGGGCTCCTGCAGGATCTTTAAAATTCCCCAGCCAGGTGTTCCAAGAAATCTGCCATTTCCATTTGGGGCATCAAACCTGAGCGTGAAAAGTGAGCCAGTGGTCTCATTTCCCCCCCCATCCCTCTACCCTATTTTCTGAACTACAGGTAGTAGTTCACTTACATCCACAATCGGGACCAGAATTTACTCTGTCATTAAGTGAGTAGCGCCCGATTTCACAACCTTTATTACCAAGGTTGTTAAGTGAATCACTGCTGTTGCTAAGCGAATTGTCATTAAGTGAATCTGAATACTTCCATTGACTTTGCTTGTTGGCAGCCAGCTGTGAAGGTTACAAGTGGTGATCACGTGACCTTGGGACACTGCACCCGTCATAAATACGTGATGACATGGTCATAAGTGCAAGATTTGGTCATAAGTCACTTTTCAGTGCCATCGTAGCTTCAAACAGCCACTAAACAAACGGGTTATAAGTCGAGGACTACCTATATTAATTACAATGCAGCCATCAATTTGAACATGGAAAATCTATTTTGCGTTTGGATGGGGGTAATTAACCCTCAGTCCTATTAAAAGGATAACCAAACAAACCACTTTATGACTTTGTCTGTGCTTATAGTTTAATGCATGTTGGTTTGGTCAACACTCATTAAACTATAACAAAGCATTGAACTGTAACTCAACAAAGCCATGTCAGTATCATCATTAATTCATAATTATTTATTTTTTTATTTGTCAACACGTATATAAGATAACAGGTATGATATAAACATAAACAAAAGCAAAGTATGTATAGGTAAATTTGGACAATAGGACAGGACAGGGACGGTAGGCATGATGGTGCTCTTATGCACACCCCTTTAATTAATTAGTTAATTGCTCTCACCGTTAGGAAATTTCTCCTAAGAACTAACTGTAAGAGCAATTAACCAATGGAACAGCTTGCCTTCACAAGTTGTGGGTCCTCCATCACTGGAGGCTTTTAAGAGATTGGACAAGCATTTGTCTGAAATGGTATAGGGCAGTGATGGCGAACCTTTTTTTCCTCAGGTGCTGAAAGCGCACACGTGCGCTATCGTATGCGCGTGCATGCCCACACCCATAATTCAATGCCCCACACACGTCCTACCTCCCTGCGCATGCGCGCACGACCCCCTGCACTGCCCTGCCCCCACGCATGCACGCATGACCCGCCCCCACTCCCCTGTTTCCCAACTTCCAGTGGGCCCGTTTTTTGCCTTCCCCAGGCTCCAGAGGCTTTCTTGGAGCCCGGGGAGGGCGAAAACGGCCTCCCCTTTCCCCCCTGGAGGCCCTCCTGAGGCCAGAAATGGCCCTTTTCCCGACTTCCGGTAGGCCCGTTTTTCGCCCTCCCCAGGCTCCAGAGGCTTTCTTGGAACCCGGGGAGGGCAAAAACGGCCTCCCCTTTCCCCCCTGGAGGCCCTCCTGAGGCCAGAAATGGCCCTTTTCCCGACTTCCGGTAGGCCCGTTTTTCGCCCTCCCCAGGCTCCAGAGGCTTTCTTGGAACCCGGGGAGGGCAAAACGGCCTCCCCTGCCCCCCGGAGGCCCTCCGGAGGTCGAAAACGCCCTCCTGGAGCCTCCCTGCGAGCCAAAAATCAGCTGGCCGGCACACACATGTGTGCTGGAGCTGAGCTAGGGCAACGGCTTGCGTGCTGGCAGATATGGCTCCACGTGCCACCTGTGGCACACATGCCATTGGTTCGCCATCACGGGTACAGGCCAGGGTCTCCTGTTTGAGCAGGGGGTTGGACTAGAAGACCTCCGAGATCCCTTCCAACTCTATTATTCTATGTTCATGTCTTTGAGGCCTGTGTTTACACAAGGCTACCAACCTAAGCTAAGCTATTTTCCGGGGTTGCTTGCACAATCTGGGACAGTGGGCTGCATTCAGACAACCAGAGTGACATATCCAATGAACACCAGCAGAGCAGAGGATGTGTGAAAAATCAGCTTCTCCACTTGGTTGGTTGTATTATGCCAATCCAGAAATAGTAGACAAAATTGGACGTCTCCTGAAACCTAAAACAAGATGGAGATATGCAAAGGATATCAATTACTAGGCCCTTTTCAAATCCCTCGGAGCATCTTCCAAACAATTTATTTTTCATTTTTAGCAAAACAATATTGAATAATTTTCATTGCTTTCTCTCTTTTTACACATTTTTAAAACATTTATGTATGTTTAAATTTCCCATGATTTATTTCCTACCACAATCCTTACTAACTGTGAAGATAAAATATACAACGCAAAAACTAAATACAGTAACACAGTAAAACATGTTAATAGGATCCAAGAAAAAAGAAAGGGGCAAAAACATGGAATGGATGTTTTGACTTTTTATGTCTTGCAATCTATTCCAAGACTTTCGAATAGGCAGCATACCAATAGGTTTGCCATAAATGTGTAAAGATATTTATAAATAGGCATAAATAGCAATTTGTTTAGACCTTGCTCTTCACCCAGGCCTGTAGTAAGGAAAAAATGAGACCCCTCACTTCATCACACTAGCCATCTTCTAATTTTTCCTTCATTGTAATTTCTTGGATGGGTGTCAGCTGCCCAGAATTGATGAGAACAGTGACATACAGGTGGATTAATAATAATACAGGTAGTCCTCAACTTACAACAGTTCATTTAGTGACAATTCAAAGTTACAACGGCTTTTTCCAGTTACTGGAAAAAGTAACTTACGACCGTTTTTCACAGTTACGGCCTTTGAAGCATCCCCATGATCACGTGATCAAAATTCAGATGCATGGCAACTGGTTCATACTTATGACCGTTGCTATGTCCCAAAGTCACGTGATCCCCTTTTGTGACCTGACAAGCAGAGTCAATGGGGAAGCCGGATTCACTTAACAACCGTGTTATTAACTTATCAGCGGCAGTGATTCACTTAACAACCATGGCAAAATGGGAGAAAACTCACTTAGCAAATGTCTCACTAAGCAACAGAAATTTTGGGCTCAATTGTGGTCATAAGTCGAGCACTACCTGTAATAGTAACAATAATAGGTGGATAAAAATGCCAATCCAGTCTCTGGCTGAGTATGTGACAAACATAATAACAACCAGCTAAATAATTGATAACTGTGATTTACATTGTTGTGAACAGATAATAATGTGATGATACCTTTAATGTTATTAAACAACACCCGCCTATCCCAGGTACTTGGGAAGGACTCGATAGGTGGACAAAAATACCAAATCCAGTCTAACATCTGGTGGATTCTGACCAACCATAATAATAATACAAAGTGACTGGTGCGGTGGCCCAGTGGTGGAGCTCTCGCCTCACAATCGGGAGGCTGTGAGTTCGATCCTAGGTAGAAGCAGCTATTTCTCTCTCTGGGCATGATGAGAATAGATCTGCTGAATATAACTCCGCATTGGCGACGGGAAGAGCATCTGGCCAATAAATATTCAGCTCCATTCAATTGCCCAGATTCCACCTCGCAAGAGATTATGGGGTCATTAAAAGGAAATAATAATAATAATAATAATAATAATAATAATAATAATAATAATAATAATAATAATAATAATAATAATAATAATAATAATAGTAATAGTAGTAGTAGTAGTAGTAGTAGTAATAGTAATAGTAATAGTAATAATAATAATAATAATAATAATAATAATAATAATAATAATAATAATAGTAATAGTAGTAGTAGTAGTAGTAATAGTAATAATAATAATAATAATAATAATAATAATAATAATAATAATAATAATAATAATAATAATAATAATAATAATAATAATAATAATAATAATAATAATAATAATAATAATAATACAAAGTGGGCTTAATAACCCAGAGGGTTAGCCTGGAGCATGAGTACAATTCAGAAATGAGAGAAAAAGTGTTCAGTGGTCGTTGGAGTTCCTAGAAGATCCCTTATCCACTACTGAACATCCTTTCTGGAACATCCCAAAGGAACCTACGACGCTGGTAGGCCTCACCTGCCATAAAACAGCTTTCCAATCGTTCCAGTCTCCAGCTTTTTGAGCGATGTTCCAAGTTTCCTCAACCTGAGGAAAGAATGGAAGGAGGTGGTTGAGAGTTCTTGAAGGAAGACCCAGGGTCAAGTAGGTAGTTTAGTAGAGGAGGGTTTTGATGTATTTCTTTCCCAGAGTCCAAGATGTGTGGTGGCATCAGCCATGAAGACTGAGCAACCCACCCTGGAAATCTTTGAGACGGCCGAGTGCAAGGAAAATGTGGCGGCCGCCGAGGAGACGGCCAAGCTGGAGCCATATTACGTGGAGAGATATTCATGGAGTCACCTGAAGAAGCTCCTGGCAGATACCAGGAAATATCACAGCTGCCTGATGGTCAAGGCGCCCCACGACTTCACGTTTGTGAAGAGGAATGATCCGGAATGTCCTCATTCAGACCGGGTGTACTATCTGGGTGAGTCCAAAGGGGAAGGATGTTAGGCACTGACGCAGAGGTGGGTTCCTCCCGGTTAGGATGGGTTCACCCGAACCGGTAGCGACTCACTGGTGACTTCACAATGATGTCACGGAACCGGTTCAGTCGGTGCCGGTCCGTGGGCACCGCCATCTTTTTTTTGAATTTTTTTGAATTTTTTTTCTTCTGAGCATGCGCAGATGCCGAGTTTCCGGCACTGTGCATGACAGAGTGAGAATTAATCTCACAGAGGTGATGTTTGATCTTTTCCCGGAATTCAGACATTAGAAATGAAACAGCAGTTAAAAGTCTAAGTAAAATATTTATTTCGGTACAAAAACAATAAGTTCTGATTAATTACATGTCTAATATAAAATGTGCGACTTCTCTCATTGGAAGCCAGAAGAAGAATGGTAGAACGGAGATTGGAATGCATACATGCGTACAAGAACATATCAATCACGTGCTCAGGAATGAACCATTATATCAAATAGGGATGCAGCTCCCTGCATATACATGTAACAGGCAATAAATCACACCGTGACAGGGCATGCTTTCACCATCTTGTTTTCGGCTTTTTTAAAAAAAAAAATTGGATTTTTTGGCACTGCGCATGCACTGGGTGGCGCGGGAAGAAGCGAACCGGCAGCGAGGTAAGTTAGAACCCACCCCTGCACTGACCTCTTTCAAGGCCATATTGGCTTGGCATAGTGTCTACTCTAACAAAGAGAAGGACTAGAGTCTTCCAGTACTTGAGGGGCTGTCAGAGAGAAGATTATCCAAAGCATCTGAGGGCAGGACAAGAAATAACCAATGGAAACTTACCAAAGAGAGATCCAACTTAGAAATAAGGAGAAATTTCCTGACAATTAAGCTTCCAGAAGTTGTGGATGCTCCATCACTGGAGATTTTCAAGAAAAGATTGGATAACCATTTGTCTGGAATGGTATAAGTGTTGGGGGGAGAATAAAATCTCATAGAGGTGATGTGGATCTTTACTTGGAATTCAAACAGTTAGAAATAAAGCCGAGATTAAAGTCTAATAGAAAATATTTATTTTGGTACAAAAACAATAAATCCTGAATAATTACATCTTTGCTAATAAAATGCGACTGTTCAGGTCAGAGCCAAGTCAAAAGTGATTAATGGAGAATCAGGAATGTGGACATGCGTACAAGATCATATCACATGTTCTGCTTGTATTGGAATGTACCATAATATTAGAATAGGGATGCATCACCCTGCATAGACATACAACTGACAATATTCACACCGTGACAATAAGGTCTCCTGCTGCAGCAGGGGGCTGGACTAGAAGACCTCCAGAGTCCCTTCCAACCCTATGTTCTACTGTATGAGCTGCAAACGAATGGTGATAAATAGAACCTAAAAGTAGGAAAGAACATTTGTTAAAACATTATTTATGTGCAGTAAAGGCCTAATGATTTCCTCTTATTATTTATTTATGCACTCATTTGCCATGGATAAGCCAGCCCAGTCTACTGTAGCACAACAATAAACAGGGCCTACAGAACACAACAGTAAACAAGATGGGGGGGAAATGACATAGTCGACCAGAACATCTGGAAAGAAAGACAGTAATATCCTACCCCCGGAGAATGTAATAATGTCAAAGATATACAAATGTGCAGAGATGGATAGATTAACTATTGAACTGAAAGAACAAAATAATACGGAATATTATGAAATATGGACAAAATGGTATGATTGGACCAAACAAAAAGAGAGAAATTTGAGGGACAATGTGAGACGAAGATGTAAGATTTTATAAATATGAAAAAGTAATGTATAAATTATACAAACAAAATAACAATGTATGAAAATGGGTGTAGATCTGTATAAAAATATCATGGTGTATAGAATAGAAAATCAATAAAGAAAATTAAAAAGAAAAAAAAGACAGTAATATCCATTTTAAAAAATGATTGTTGCTCAACCAAAGAACATAGAATAATAATAGGTTTGGAAGGGACCTTGGAGGTCTTCTAGTCCAACCCCTGCTCAAGCAGGAAACCCTATATCATTCTGGACAAATGTCTGTCCATGTACCATTCTTTTGAAATAGTCACCATTCTGGCTTGGGGGGGGGAGAGCCAGATGTTAAGGATTTGGTTTAAGAGAGCCACATAAATCTTGTGTGGGGTGGTGTTTCCAGTGGGAAAGAAGATCCTGGATTCCACCAGGAAACATGGTTTAATTAAAGGGAACTGGAGCATGTGGGTGGAGCAGGTTCCTAGATAATCTCATCATAATGATTTTAATAATTGTTTTGTTGCTTTGTATCATCCACAATTGTTTTCTTTTTAAAGATAATACATTTAAATAATAATTGAAAAGAAAGTCAGAACAGAATCTAAAATAAAGAGAGGTTTCGTGTATGAAGGCTGCAAAAACAGTCTTTTCAGTCCCTGCCCATTTTGTGGGATTGGGTGTCGTCCCCCCACAAATTTAGTTAGTTATCAAACTTGTATGCTGTCCAGTCCACCAAAGGCATCTCTAGGCAGTTGCAAAGGCATCTCTGCTCCCCATAGCCACCTTTTGTTGGGTTTTTCCAAAGATGCTTGGGAATTTAGATCCACATTGCTGAGGTGCATCTGGTTTGGTTCCTCTTATTTTATCTTAAGAGTTGTTCTTGTTTCTCTTATGATGGTTCTTGTGATATTAGGAATGTGTATTTGGCTGTTCTGGATAGGTCTCTGGGTCTGCATGGGATGTAACCACTAGGAAATAAATGCATTTATCAATCAACTGGTTAAGGCACTTGCTGGTTTTTAAGTCCATATGATAATTTCTGCTTGGGACTCTGGTAGTAAGAAGAAAAATTCAGTAATTTTTTTCTTTCTTTCTTTCTTTCTTTCTTTCTTTCTTTCTTTCTTTCTTTCTTTCTTTCTTTCTTTCTTTCTTTCTTTCTTTCTTTCTTTCTCTCTCTCTCTCTTTCTTTCTTTCTTTCTTTCTTTCTTTCTTTCTTTCTTTCTTTCTGATTAGCCATGTCCGGTGAAAACAGGGAAAACACCCTTTTTTATTCCGAAATCCCCAAAACGATAAACAAAGCTGCCATTCTTATGCTGCCTTGGAAGCCTCTTATAGACCTCTTTCAGGTATGTCGTTTGGTTATTTCTTCCCTCTTTCATCCCTCATCTTTTTCCCCTGTCTAAATGTGTGCTGCAATTCCTATCTGAATCCCTGGTACAGAGGTGTGGGGTCAAAAAAGTCAAGATGGGCTTCAGTTGCAGGGTTGCAGTCACAATCTTGACTTTTTCCACCCCTCCTCCCGTCTCAATGCCTCTGAAGCTGCACCGATCAGTTGAAAACATTGTCTACAACTTTGGCTAGATATCTTGGGGAATGGGACAACTTGCCACAGCCAACTTGCTGCAGCCAACTCACCATGGTCAACTCGCCACAGCCAACTCACCATGGCCATCTAATCATAGCCAACTCATCATGGTCAACTCACCATGGCCAACTCATTGCAGCCAACTCACCATGGCCAACTCATTGCAGCCAACTCATTGCAGCCCACTCATGGCCAACTCATGGCCAACTCACCATGGCCAACTCATCATGGCCAACTCATCATGGCCAACTCACCATGGCCAACTCATCATGGCCAACTTGCCACGGCCAACTTGTCACAGACAACTCATGGCCAACTCACTGTGGGACAATGTAACAATTCTATTTAATTATTTAAAATAAATAAAAATATTTTAATTTTTGCCATTCACATTTTATTCTGTTCCTCCTTTTGCATCCTTTCTTTAATGATTCTATTCCACCAATTCTTTGATATTAATGTAACTCTTTTCCTGCAGCGAGTTGTCCTGTGGCAAAATAGCCGTGGCGAGTTGTTCTGCAGCAAGCTGGCCGTGGCGGATAGTCATAGCCTCATATCTTGATAGTGCTAATAGTTATTCTTGCTGGCTACTTTCTTCACTTATTAAATATGCAAAGCACTTTCTTGTAGGCCGATTTTAATTTTAATCAATAGCCTTTTGCCTGAGTTGCTTGAAGGGTTTGCTTTGGATCACCAGCTTTGATATCCGGGAGGAGCTTAACAGAATAACCGAATTGGAAGGGACCTTGGAGGTGTTCTAGTCCAACCTCTTAATTATTAATTGCTTAAATAAGAGCAGGATTGTTATTTTTTTGAAGTAATTCAAATGAAGTTAAGTACAGGCAGTCCTTGACCTATGATCACAACTGAGCCCAAACTTTTATCTTGTTAAGTGAGACATTTGTTAAGTGAGTTTTTCCACATTTTGCAATCTTTCTGGCCACGGTTGTTAAGTGAGTGACTGCAGTTGGTAAGTTAGTAACACAGTTGTTAAGAGAATCTGGCTTCTCCATGGGCTTCGCTTGTCAGAAGGCCGTAAAAGGGGATTACGTGACCCCGGGACACTGTAACCGTCGTAAATACGAGTCAGTCACCAAGCATCTCGTGACCACAGGGATGCTGCAACGCTCATATGTGTGAAAAACGGTCCTAAGTCACTTTTTTCAGTGCCGTTGTAATTTCAAACGGCCACTAAATGGATGGTTATCAGTGAAGGACTATCTGTAGTAAACAATATTAGCTTTCCCGCGTGTCCTTGTCCTCTCTCTTCTGTCCTTGTCCTCTCTCATCAGGCCAGCCTGGATTATGGGATGTACTCTCGAGAGGAGGAGTTGCTGCGGGAAAGGAAACGCATTGGCACCTTTGGGATCACCTCCTACGATTATCACCGGGAAAGTGGGACGTTTTTATTCCAAGCCGGCAGTGGGATCTACCATGTCAAAGATGGCGGCCCAAATGGGTTTACGGTGAGCAGTTGTGGCAGATGGTTGTTGTGTACCAGTTAGCACTGAACAAGAACTTCCCCAGAAGAACGGCAGCATCAGGCTAGGGATCTGACAATAATTTATTTTCTGGAGAGACAGGAAGGAGAAAATCGGTCCTGCTGGATGGATGGCGAAGAGGGGGATGAGAAGTTTTGCCGCTGGACGGAAGTCCATCATAAATGTTGGAGAAGAGCCTGGGTGGTTCTCCTTCTCTCCCAGCTTCCAGCCATCATTCCCTGGTGGAGCTTTGGAGCAATCTTGTTGGTTGCTGAACCCCATTATTATTGTTGTTGTTGTTGGTTGTTGTTATTGTTGTTGTTGTTGTTGTTATTATTATTATTATTATTATTATTATTATTATTATTATTATTATTATTATTATTATTATTATTATTATTATTATTATTATTATTATTTCACAAAAAATGTAATACACAGCAAATGAGATTTATATGCTGGATTTCGTATCACTATATCACAAGTCGAACGCTTCCCAAGCATTATTATTATTAATTATTATTATTATTATTATTATTATTATTATTATTATTATTATTATTATTATTATTATTATTATTATTATTATTATTATTATTATTATTATTATTATACTTTTATTCATTAAACATGAAACTCAGTCAACTGAACATTACATTGACTGGCTCTGATAGTTGATACGGGTTGCTGCTAGCATCCTAGGTATTGACCAAGTTGTTGTTGTTATTCATTAAACATGAAACTCAGTCAACGGAACATTTAAAAATATATCACAAATATTATTAACTGGCACTGATGGTTGATACGGGTTGCTGCCAGCATCAGCATCATTATTATGATTAATATTAATCGCACAGTCAGCCAGATGTTCAGACTGGGTTTGGCATTTTTGTCTACCCTTCGAGTCCTTATCAAGGACCTGGGATAGGCAAATCTGGATATTTGTCCGTGTTACAGATATCGTCTCAGGATGGAAGCAGTTCCAAGTAAAGCCGCCTTCTGCAATTGACTGATGGCAAATTTGTCAATGCCTATGGTGTGCAAGTGGTGCTCCAGTTGTTTTGGGACTGCACCCAAGGCACCTATTACTATTGGTACTACCCTTGCTTGCCTTTGCCAAAGTCATTCTATTTCTATTTGTAGGTCTTTGTACTTTGTTATCTTCTCCAGTTCTTTCTCTTCTATTCTGCTGTCTCCAGGCATATTATCATTATTATTGTTGTTGTTGTTGTTGTTGTTGTTGTTATCATCATCATCATTATCCTCCTCCTCCTCCTCCTCCTCCTCCTCCTCCTCCTCCTCCTCCTCCTCCTCCTCCTCCTCCTCCTCCTCCTCCTCCACAAAGTCAGCCAAATGATTACAGTGGATTTTGCGTTTTTATCCATCTATCGAGTTCTTCTCAAGGACCTGTTATTTTTAATTTATTTACTGTATATCCCACCCTAGCGGGCATACTTAATACTACTTCATCCTCCTGTTTTCCCACAACAACAAGACACACACCCCCTGTGAAGTGGGTTGGGCTGAAAATGAGTGACTGGCCCAAAGTCATCCAGCCAGCTTTCATGCCCAGGCAGAATTAGAACTCATGGTCTCTCAGCTTCTAACCTGGTGCCTTCACCCAACTGCTAGAATCTCTGAATTCTTTCTCTCCAGTTGTTGGTTGACCCTACTCCAGGCCTGTTGTTAAGAGAGGACCCAAGTCTTCAGTTCTTTTTGTGAGCATCGATATATGCCTTTTCAAAAACAGTTCTGGATAGATCAAAATTGACAATGAAATGTTTTTTATTTTGTTCTTGTTTCTATTTGTTTTAACCAAACATTTTCACAAGTTGTCTTGAAGTCTGTATGAAGGGGCTTTGTTTTGACAGATAGGTTTATATTCTCCAGTCTTCTGGTGGTGTGAGATTGTCACGATGTGAATATTGCCAGTTGAGCACCTCTGCCATATTTCTAGGTTTACTGTATTTTCTAATCAAACAGACATGTGACATGTATTACTGCGCATGTGTGCATTCCAGGAGTCTCCTCCTTCCTTTTTCTCCTGTGAGCCTCGCCCGAGGCAGACGTGAATTCTTAGCTGAGAAAATGTAGCTTAATAAGGTTTATATTTTTTGTTACTTTTATACTAAAATAAATATTTTGTTAACTAGAATTAAATCTCGGTTTTATTTTCTAAGTGAGAATGACTTCAAGGAAGCAAGATCCTATATCGCCTCGCTAGGAATAAATTCTTATTCCGTCAGAGATGTTGGCCCATCCTGTTCAACATCCATCCTGAGCTGCTCTTATTTCACTCAATAGTCCCGGGGAGGCAAATACATGGTTCAAAAGGGTCCTTTCCTTTTATCATTACAGCAACAACCTTTGCAGCCCAATCTGGTTGAGACCAGTTGCCCAAATATTCGGATGGATCCGAAGATCTGCCCCGCAGACCCCAACTGGACTGCCTTTATTCATAGCAACGATATCTGGATCTCCAATCTGGCAACCAAAGAAGAGCGGAGGTTAACCTTTGTACATAAAGGTGATGCTGGCTGATCCATGGTTTGTTGAATGATGGTTTATTGAATAAAGTAGAGTTGACTGGATGTGCAGAAATGAATGATATTTTGGATTAGCATATTGGATGAACCAAACTCTCCCCCCCGCAAAGCCAGATATCTGCAGAATTATTAACAGGAACCGATTAGACCAAACCATGGCTTATTTTCTTGTCCCTGATTAGTTTCATTCTGATTTTAAATCATGATTGGCAGGGGTGGGTTCTAACTTACCTTGCTGCCAGTTCGCTTCCTCCCACACCGCGTGGCCACGCGCATGCGCAGTGGCAAAAAATCTCTCCAAATCCCGCCCCCCCAAAAGCCAAAAACAAAATGGCAATGCATGTGCAGTGCTGGAAACTCGGCTTCTGCGCATGCGCAGAAGGATAAAACCACGGGGAAAATTCCCCCCCAAAAAAAGCAAAAAAAAAGATGGCGGCGCCCACGGACCGGCACTGACCGAACTGGTTCTGTGACGTCATTGTGACGTCACCAGCGGGTTGCTACCAGTTCAGGCAAACAGGTCCAAACCAGGAGGAACCCACCTCTGATGATTGGTCTTTCTAAACAAAGTACCCAGCCTGAGCTCTCCAATGTGGTGCCTTCGAACTACCAGTGTGTTGTATATTACTTAAAATTTAAACTCAGTTACAGGTTGTCCTTGACTTACAACTAAGAGAGCCTGCACATCATCGTCTTAAGTCATGGTAGTAATAAATTGGGTCATCCAGATGACCGATCCGATTTTACGACCTTTTTTTGCAGCGGTCATAAATGTTGCTTTTCAGCAAAATGCTTGTAAAACACAGTTGCATGTCCGTGACCGTAAATACCATCCGGTTGCTAACACCCAACCTGTGATCGTGTGTGTGACCATTGGAACTTTGGAACCAGGTTATAGGTACACCCGGGGATGTCTGTCGTAACTTCAAACATTTGTTAAGTGACCAATTGTAAGTGGAGGCATACCTGTATTTTAATTTCTTGTAATGATAGTAAGAAGGGCAATTTTATGCTGCCAAGTTTCAGCAGTCTCTTTATCACAAGGCCTTGCCTGGAAAGTTGGCAAAGTGCCTTGATGTTGCTGTGATTACTCTGCCAAATCTATCATGGTTTACACAAGCCAGAAACCGGAAATTCAATCCCATTGTAGCCTGTTCTTAACCACTGCTTAAGTCCTTGACTTACAACCATTCATTTAGCAAATGTTCGAAATTACAACGGCATTGAAAACAGTGACTTAATACAAATAATCCTCGACTTACAGCAGTTCACTTAGTGACCGTTCAAAGTTACAACAGCCCTGAAAAAAGTGACTTATGTCCGTTTTTCACACTTATGACCGTTGCAGCATCCCCATGGTCACGTGATTTACATTCTGATGCTTGACAACTGGTTCATATTTACGACGGTTGCGGTGTCCCCGGGGGTCATGTGACTGTCTTTTGTGACTGACAAGCAAAATCAATGGGGAAGCCAGATTCACTTAACAACCGTGCTACTAATTTAACAACTGCAGTGATTCACTTAACAAAGGAAAGGAAAGTCGTAAATTGGGACAAAACACACTTAACAAATTTCTCACTTAGCAACATAAATTCTGGGCTCAATTGTGGTTGTAAGTCGAGGACTATCTATAACCAATCCTCACCCTTGCAACGTTGCAGCATCCCCCTTGTGATCAAAATTTGGGCACTTGGCAACCAACATGTATTCACAAAATGATTGTAGCATCCGTGGGGCCTTTGTGTGCCATGTGCGTCTTTCCCTAACAGTTTCCAACAATAGCAATAGCAATAGCGCTTTACTTATATACCGCTTCATAGTGCTTTACAGCCCTCTCTAAGCGGTTTACAGAGTTCAGCATATTGCCCCCAACAATCTGGGTCCTCATTTTACCGACCTCGGAAGGATGGAAGGCTGAGTCAACCTTGAGCCGGTGAGATTTGAACAGCTGAACTGCTGAACTAGCAGTCAGCTGGAGTAGCCTGCAGTAGCTGCATTTAACCACTGTGCCACCTCGGCTCCACAACAAGCAAAGTCAATGGGGCAAGCTGGATTCACTGAAATGACCACATGGTTCACTTAACAACTGCAGTGATTCGCTTAACAACCCCGACAAAGAAAGGTCATATAATTGTGTGTGAGTCATTTAACAGCCACCTTGCTTAGCAGTGGAAAGTTTGGTTCCAATTTTGGTCGTAATTCCAGGACTACTTGACGTTGGATCTGTATAGAAGGAAACGCCTCCTAGCTCTGTGTTACAAAACTCCATGATGCAGAGGATAAATGCATTCCTTGCCTAGGGGAGTCCTAGCAATTCTGCGCAGCATAATAGCAATAGCACTTAGACTTATATACCGCTTCATAGTGCTTTACAGCCCTCTCTAAGCGGTTTACAGAGTTCAGCATATTGCCCCCAACAATCTGGGGCCTCATTTTACCCACCTCGGAAGGATGGAAGGCTGAGTCAACCTTGAGCCTGGTGAGATTCGGACTGCCAAATTGCAGGCAGCCGGCAGTCAGCACTCTAACCACTGCGCCACCGCCAGACAACCGTCATTTATCTTCTTTCTTTTGTCTCGTATGTTGTCTGCGCAGAACTTGCCAATGTTGAAGAGGATCCCAAGGCTGCTGGGGTTGCTACCTTTGTGCTACAGGAGGAGTTTGACAGATACACGGGCTACTGGTGGTGCCCTGCAGTTGAGCCAAGTAAGTAATCACAGTGGGCAGCTCGAGAAGTTTACTTAACTTTCCTGATGTCAGCTCTTCCCCCATTGGCCTATTAGAACAGAATGGCTCTCAAACTCATGATTAGCAAAAGCAAATTTTACTAAAGCTAAGTTGGGTTGTCTCTTGGAAGGTGAACCATCAAAGAGAATCTGAAGCAGCAGTTGGGGAGAAGTCAAATACATTGGCCTTTCTCTGGTTTCTCTCTTGGTAGCTGTTGGCGGAGGAAAAATCCTTAGAATTCTGTATGAAGAAAATGACGAGTCGGAGGTGGAAGTTATTCATGTCACATCCCCCATGTTGGAAACCCGGAGGACAGATTCTTTTCGGTATCCCAAGACAGGTGAGAGAACCTAGTGGGATATTCCAGAAAGGGCCCAGTGATGACCTAAAGCAGTGTTTTTCAAACACTTCAAGATGTGTGGACTTCAACTCCCAGAATTCTCCAGCCAGCATAGCTAAGCATCAGGATCTGGGTACCAACTGTATTTGTATTTGTATTTGTTTATTTGTCAAGCATATATGATTATAAGCAAAGTACAAACAGTAAAACATGATTGAATATATATGTAATATTATAAGCATGAATAAGAGTAAAAGAGGTATGAATATATGGGTACATTAGGACAGGAACGGTAGGCACGATTGTGCGCTTATGCACGCCCCTTACCGACCTCTTAGGAATGGGGTGAGGTCGATGGTAGATAATCCGAGGTTGAAGTTTTTGGGGTTAGGGGAAGAAACTACTGAGTCAGGTAATGTGTTCCAGGCATTGACCACTCTGTTGTTGAAGTCGAATTTTTTGCAATCAAGTCTGGAGCGGTTTACATAAAGTTTGTATCTATTATGAGCTCGTGTATTATTGCGGTTGAAGCTGAAATAGTCGTTAACGGGTAGGACATTGAGGCGGATAATTTTGTGAGCTACACTAAGGTCAGATCGAAGGCGGCGGAGTTCTAAATTTTGAAGTCCCAAAATTTCAAGTCTGGTTTCATAAGGAATTCTGTTGTGAACAGAGGAATGTAATACTCTTCTTGTGAAGTATCGTTGGACATTCTCAATTGTGTTAATGTCTGATATGTAGTGTGGGTTCCAGACTGATGAGCTGTATTCAAGGATTGGTCTAGCAAATGTTTTGTATGCTCTGGTTAAGAGTACAATGTTACCAGAGAAGAAGCTACGCAAGATTAGGTTAACCACTCTTAATGCCTTCTTTGCTATGTAGTTGCAGTGGGCTCTGGCACTTAGATCGTTTGAGATGAGTACTCCGAGGTCCTTTACTGAGTGAGGATCATCATCAAGGTCATGATCATTAAGTTTGTATTTGGTGTTTTGATTATTTTTGCCAATTTGTAAAACTGAGCATTTGTGACCTTGGAGAACAAACATAATCAGGAGCTTTTAATTCCTCTATAACTCTTAAATGTTTTTTTCTCCCTCTTCTAGGCACTGCAAATCCCAAAGTCACTTTCAAGTTATCTGAAATAACCGTTGCATCTGATGGCAGAGTAAGCCTGCTCTGTTTTTTTATGTCTCGAATAAATGTCTAAAATGTGATGGCTTGTATTGTTTGAATTGTGGTGCATTGAATCAACTGTAGGGCCCTGAGTCACAAAGCACCTCGGTGTAAACCATAGTTTGGTTCCTCATTGCACAAAGCCACAATGTGGTTGATTTGGCCTTCGCACATCGCACAAATCCAAGCGTTTGGGGCTGATGACTTAACATGAACAAGTCACTCTGGTTTATAAGGTAATTAGTGGTGATTTCAAACTAGGCCTTAGTAATGTGATGTTATGGAACATGCCCAGCCACTTGGTCGGGTAATGGATGAGAAAGAAGACGTTTGTCACAAGACAGGATCAGGAAACTTTTGCAGATTTAAAAACTGGTTAGAGTGGGTGAGGCAGTCATGTCAAAGTGTTATTAAAGTGTTTTTCAAACTTGGCAACTTGAAGATATGTGGACTTCAGCTCCCAGAATTCCCCAGCCAGTCCATATATATGCTGGCTAGGGAATTCTGGGAGTTGAAGTCCAAAGATCTTCAAGTTGCCAAGTTTGAAACACGTGTGTTATAGAAGGTCATTGCATCTGCAGGTAAGACAAAAACTTCCCTTCTTTCTTCTTTCCTTCTTTTTCCTTCCCTTCCCTTCTTCTCTTTCTCCATCCCTTCTATGTGGCTCTTAGCATTATAACAAATTTAGAGTTAAAACACTCAAGGTTTTCTACATTTCCTATTTGAAAATAGTTGGCAGATTGTGCTGCTATGTATGGCTGAGGAAACTCCAAGGAAAGCAGAGAAGTAGGATTTCGGGCTTGGTGATAGACCATTCCTGCCCTAAAGATTCAAAATTAACATAATGGGAGCCAGTTAAGAGCCTTACAAACTATGAAACCTGTGAAGGTTCCTGGAAAGAGATTATGGCCAAGTTCTATTATTTATCCAGAATTTATTTTTCATTTGTTTTATATTTATTATTTATTATTTATTAGTGAGACTTATATACCGCCTCATAGTGCAAGCACTCTCTACCAGGGTGGCCAAACTATGGTTCTTTGAGGACCTGTGGACTTCAACTCCCAGAATTCCAGAGCCAGCCATGCATGCTTGGCTGGCTCAGGAATTCTGGGAGTTGAAGTCCACAGGTCCTCAAAGAACCATAGTTTGGCCACCCCTGCGTCTAAGCGGTTTACACCATTAAGCAATGTATATTTATATTGCCCCCAACAATCTGGGTCCTCATTTTACCTACCTCGGAAGGATGGAAGGCTGAGTCAATCCTGAGCCGGTGAGATTTGAACAGCTGAACTGATCACAGTCAGTTAAAGTAGCCTGCAGTACTGCTCTCTAACCGCTGCGCCACCTCGACTCTTCATCATGCCTCTTAATATATTTTGGAGAAAGGTATTAGTAGTTTTTCTAATGGGTGTTTTCCCCTCTTCCCTGAAGATTTTGGGTGCTGTTGACAAAGAACTGGTCCAACCCTTTGAAATCTTATTCGATGGAGTAGAATATATCGCCAGAGCAGGATGGACACAAGGGGGAAAATAGTATGTATTTTATATTTCCTCCATTTGCTCACCTTTGGACTGGGCTGTTCTGAGCCCTGGTGGTTCATAGCATCTTCGGGTTGGAAAGGAGCCTAGAGATCTTCTAGTCCACCCCTACACCCAGTGCGAGAATCAGACCAGCCCACGCTGTCCTGTCTTTTCTTGAATACCTCCAGTCATTGAAGCCCCATAACTTCAGGAATTTCCTTGTCCATCAATTCAGATCCAGGAGATAAAAAGTCAAGTAATATTGTAATGGTGGTAGCACCATCTGATTTTCTGATTCACGCTCCTTTCTGCTTAGCGCCTGGGCCATCCTGCTTGATCGTTCTCAAACCCGGCTGCAGATTGTGTTGCTTCCCCCAGCCTTATTTATCCCTGTGGAAGATGACGTCATGGAGAGACAGAAATTAATCAATGCCGTGCCTGACTCCATTACCCCCTTGATCGTTTATGAAGAAACAACAGACATCTGGATAAACGTAAGGATGTATTCCTTCAGGGTAGGCCTGCTGAAGTGTTCTAGCTTTGGATGGAATTGTTGGGATGTCATGGAATATGGGTCCAGAGATATAGAGGGGTGGGGTTGGAAATCAGCTAATGAAGTTTGATAAGAAATCTTTTCAATCAACGGGAAGAGTTGGTTAACTTAGGCAGAGCCCAGGAGCTAAATAGCAATATCAATAGCCCTTAGACTTATATACCGCTTCACAGTGCTTTACAGCCCTCTCTTAAGTGGTTTACAGAATCAGCCTATTGCCCCCAACAATCTGGGTCCTCATTTTACCCACCTCGGAAGGATGGAAGGCTGAGTCAACCTTGAGCCTGGTGAGATTCGAACTGCCAAATTGCAGGCAGCTGGCAGGCAGCAGAAGGAGCCTGCAGTACTGCATTCTAACCACTGCGCCACCACGGCTCATGAATGTAGCATTGACAGAAATAGAAGGGACTTTTGAAAGTCTACATTGTAAGTCAAGTCATGCAGAGAGCTACTTTGGTTTAGTGTTGAGCATACCAGGCTAGAAACTGGGAGATTGTGAGTTCTAGTCTCACTTTAGGCATGAAAGCCATCAGGGTGACTTTGGGCCAATCATCAGGAGACTGTGAGTTCTAGTTCTGCCTTAGGCATGAAAGCCAGTTGGGTCTAATGTTGTTTGGATGTGCACTTTGTTTTATATGTAATTAGCTGTGGAACAAATATAAATAATCATCGACTTACGACCCTGGAATTATGGTTGTAAATTGTGCTAATTAGTAAGCAGGTCCACACATGATAACACCCAACTGTATAACTTTTTGCAGGAGTGGGTGTCATTAAGTAAATGTCAAAATCTTTAAGTGAATACATTGTCCATCCTGGGTGTTCTTTGCTAGAAAACACCAATAAACACTAATAATAATAAAAAAAACCAACATAAATTGTGCACCCAATTGTATAACTTTTTGCTGTGTGTGTGTGTGTGTGTACAAAGTAAAAATTGCTTTCCATCAAAAAGCATAATAAATCGTGGTCATATCACTTTGGAAACAGCCGTAAATGTAGGCTGATTGCTGAGAACCTAAAATGGGATCACACGATCACGTTTGGGGGCTACAGGTCATCAGAACTTCGAACTCAGGTCATAAGTAGCCTTAGGGAGGTCTCTCATAGATTTGAATAGTCATTAAGTGACCAGTTGTAAGTAAAGGAGATTTCCTTTACCCGTTTGAACTAAGAGAGTCCCTAGGGAGTTGGGCGGCATAGAAATATGAATGAATGAATGAATGAATGAATGAATGAATGAATGAATGAATGAATAAATAAATAAATAAATAAATAAATAAATAAATAAATAAATAAATAAATAAATAAATAAATAAATAAATAACCCTCCTAATTTTCCTAGTCTTTGTTTTGACTTGCAGCTCTTCCTTATTTCCGCAGATCCATGATATCTTCCATGTTTTTCCCCAAACTCACGAGGATGTGATAGAATTTATCTTTGCCTCCGAGTGCAAAACGGGGTTCCGACATCTGTACAAAATCTCCACCGTTTTGAAAAAGAGCAGATACCGACGATCTTCGGGGGGACTTCCAGCTCCAAGTAACCCCCTGTTTTGCTTCTGTGTCTTAATAAATGGAAGAAGTTAGGTGTGCATGCAGAAGGTCTCAAATTCAATACAGGTAGTCCTCGATTTACAACCATTTGTTTACTGACCGTTCCGAGTTACAGCGGCACGGAAAAAAAGTGAGTCATGTCACATGGTGACCCGCTTAACGACTGCAATAGCTTACAACCAAAATTCTGGGCTCAATGGCGGTTGTTAATTGAGGACTATCTGTAAGGCAGCAAGACGATATAGGTGTGGAGGCCTTTGTCTTTTCTGAAGATGGAGCAATTTCCTTTTTTTAAAAAAAAAAGTTTTTTATTTTTTCTCCACAGTTCCATATATACATCAATGCATACTGTATACCTTATAAACATATCAATAACATACATACTTGTACATTTTTATCCAATCAATCAGAATTCAATATCCTATTTTTGCACCTATTCTTTGCTGTTATTTATCAGTCTGTTTTTCTTCTTTTCTTCACACTCCCCTCCCTTTGTCTCCTTCTTACTCCGTCTCTTCCCCTTCCTACTTCCCTCCACGCCTTCTCTTCTCCCCTCCCTTTCTCCTTCCTCTTTCTCCTTCTAAACCTTTCCCTGAGTGATTCTAATTCTAATACATGTTATATTTAACAGAGTGATAATGGAGCAATTTCCTTCGATGCCCTGTCTGGCTAACTGCCAAATCTTTTATCGGCATAAGAAGTAACTTGCATGGTGTTCCTAAAGTTGCTTGTTTTCAAGAAACAAGTGGACTTTCTGGTTTTTCTTGGAAGACGTTTGGCTTCTCATCCAAAAAGCTTCTTCAGCTCTGACTGGATGGTGGGGAAATGGAAGGATTGACGCTCCTTGCAGACTGCTGGTCATTTGCATCCTTTTAGAGAGTCGTTGAGGCCACTTGGAGATTTGTCTGTGTCTTCGGGGTCACCTGAGTAGTCCAAACGGGTGTGGAACCTTCTTGGCTACAGGATGTTTTTCTGCCCTGTGTCCCTTCCCTGTTGAAGACAGGCGCAGGCTGTTGGGGATGAGTCTGTGTTGTCTGCATCCCAAACTGAAGCGCAAATGGTTCCTGCAGTCTGCAATTTTTCTGTAAAATCCGTTCATACTCCCGCACCATTCGAAGGGTTCATCCCAAAGTGCACAGCTAAAAGTCTATGGCGGTTCTCAGTCAACCAGGTCATGTTTGTTCCAAAGGTGCTTTTTCAGGAGGCAACTGGGCCTTCTTGTTTTTTCTTTGAAGACGTTTTGCTTCTCATCCAAGAAGCTTCTTCAGCTCTGATAGGATGGTGGGGAATGGAAGGATTTATATACTCCTTGCAGACAGCTGGTCATTTGCATCCTTTTAGAGGGTCCTTGAAGCACTTGGAGGTTTATCTGTGTCCTCAGGGTCACCCGAGTGGTGCAAATGGGTGTGGAGCCTTCTTGGAACTGCTGAAAGGACTGTGTTGTAGATTGGAGATAGATGATGTCCTATTCTTCCCCCTCTGTTGAGAGAGGGCTGTTCAATTTTGACATAGATGGCCTCTTTGACCCCTCTTTCAAACCAGCGGTCCTCTTTGTCCAAAATATGGACTCTATTGTCTTCAAAAGAGTGGCTGTCTGCAAGGAGTATAAATCCTTCCATTCCCCACCATCCTGTCAGAGCTGAAGAAGCTTCTGGGATGAGAAGCAAAACGTCTTCAAAGAAAAACCAGAAAGTCCAGTTGCCTCTTGAAAAAGCACCTTTGGGACAACCATGACTTCGATGATAGAATCTTCATAGACATTTGCATGGTGTTCCAATTTCTTGTGTGCCTCTTCCACATTCAGAAATGACATTGCTTAGTTGAGCTGGGGAAGAGCACCAATGGACTCCTGTAACTTTGATCTTCTTGTAGGTGATTTCTTATGTCACGTCAAAGAAGAGCTCCCCCTCACCAGTGGAGAATGGGAAGTGCTTGGCCGACACGGCTCAAACGTAAGCTGCTTGATCTCCCTTTTCTTTGGTTGATGAATTTTTGAAACTTTTTATTGGTTTATCAAAATATAAAATACAAAGAGAAATTCAAAAAAGTAAGGGAAAACTAGGGGGGTAGAGGAAAAAATTGGTGTAAAGAGGGAAAGAGAAAGGCACCAACTTCCGACTCTCTTTAGCACAGATATAATAAAATATCTGGTTTTTGCCAGTCGCAAAACCCACATTCCGGGCTTAATAGTGGTCATTTAGTGAGGACTTCCTGTATAGCAGCAATACCCTTCTTTGTTTCCTGTGTGAAGGCCTGTCTCTTTTTCTGAAGATGGAGAAATTTAACTGATTTATTGCTAAACTTTATTGCAAAGGAATCTTCTCAGCTTCTGGGTAGAGCTAGGTAAGGTGGATTGGCAATCCAGGGAGGGCTGGATTTAGCAATAGCAATAGCACGTAGACTTATATACTGCTTTACAGTCCTCTCTAAGCAGTTTACAGAGTCAGCATATTTCCCCCAACAATCTGGGTCCTCATTTTACCCACCTCCGAAGGATGGAGGGCTGAGTCAACCTGGAGCCTGGTGAGATGCAATCTGCCAAATTGCAGGCAGCTGGCAGTCAGCAGAAGTAGCCTGCAGTACTGCACTCCAACCACTGTGCTACCAAGGTTCTTTAATTCGTTTGTGGCCATGTAATGATTCTAGGCTGATCCCTCTTTTTACCCCTCTCCCTGGCTCTGCCAGTCCTCCTACTGGTTTGTTGAAATAAAGATGGGGCAACGTGGATCGCCAGCCAGGCATTGTGAATTTAGTCAGTCCAATCCATTCTCTCACCCTAGCTGTCTTCACCCATGCGTCCCACCAGCTCACTCACAAACCTCGTAGTAGCATTATTTGTACAAGGGGCTAAGCTCAGTTTTAATGATGAGTTTTGGTTTTCGATTTTGGTTGTTAAATATGTTGTGGTGGCTCCAGCTTAATAAAATAACAGAGTTGGAAGAGACCTTGGAGGTCTTTTTTTCCCCAAAGCACCAGAAGGCAAGACAAGAAGCAATAGATAGAAACTACCGTATTTTTCAGAGTATAAGATGCACCTTTTTGCCCCCCAAAAGAGGGTGGAAATGTTGGTGCGTCTTATACACCGAATACAGCCATTTTTGGCCTCCCAAAGCCCTGCCCCTGCATCCTGTTTTTGTGAAAAACGGGCCGTTTTTTGCAAAAATGGGGGCATTTTTGCCTTCCCCCACCCCCTAGGAGTGCTCTGCAGGCTTCCCAAACCCTCTGCATGCCTCGATTTTGCAAAGAAATGGCCGAAAAATGGGCTGTTTTTCACAAAAACTGAGGGTTTTTTGTCTTCTAATTATCCCATCTAGCATGACTGGAGGAGGAATTCTGGGAGTTGAAGTCCACTAGTCTTAAAGCTGTCAAGTTTGAAGACTCCTGGGTTAGGAGTTAGGGGTGCAAGGGCCTTCAAACTTGGCAAGTTTAAGACTTGTGGACTTCAACTCCCATTCCTGAGCTAGCATGACTGGAGGAGGAATTCTGGGAGTTGAAGTCCACAAGTCTTAAAGCTGTCAAGTTTGTAAAAAGTGTACATGGTTGTAAAAAGTATTCTGCTACACTGGTATTTTATTAAATAATATATTACTACACCATTTGGTTCAGAATACTTTTTTCCTTGTTTTCCTCCTCTAAAATCTAGGTGCGTCTTATACTCCGAAAAATATGGTAATCAAGGAGGGAAGCAACTAAATTTATTTCCTGACAGAACAATTAACCAGTGGAACCACTTGCATTCAGAAGTTGTGGGTGCTCCATCACTGGGGGCTTTTAAGAAAAGACTGGACTACCACTTGTCTGGAGTGGTGTAGGGACTCCTGTTTGAGCAGAGGGGTTGGACTAGAAGACCTCCAAGGTCCCTTCCATCTCTGTTATTCCTTTCCCCTCCCCTCCCCTCCCCTCCCTTCCTTTCCTTTCCTTTCCTGTCCTTCCTTCCTCCCTCCCTCCCTCCCTTCCTTCCTTCTTATCACCCTACAGCTGAACTCTAGGATGCTAATTTCCCAACAGCATTTTAATAGGTCATCTAGTCCAACCCCCTTCTCATGCAGGAGAGGCCTATACTATTTTAGACAAAAATGGCTTTTCAGAGTCATGTGGAGGATATTATAGCACTAGGTCCGGGGTCTCCAACCTTGGCAACTTTAAGCCTGGAGGACTTAAACTACCAGAATTCCCCAGCCAGCAAAGCTGGCTGGGGAATTCTGGGAGTTTAAATCCTCCAGGCTTAAAGTTGCCAAGGTTGGAGACCCCTGCAATAAGTAATTCTGCATTAACTTCCTTGTCAGGCAATAAAGCTACAACTGACATGGCTGCTTGGGTAACCCTGATGATAGAAACGTGGGTCACTTCTATTTTTTGCTTTTGTTTTTTAATCAGATCCGGGTGGATGAAGTTAACAAACTGGTATATTTTGAAGGTACAAGAGATTCTCCCTTGGAACACCACTTATATGTCATTAGCTATGAGAACCCCGGAGAAATTCAGCGGCTGACCGAACGTGGTTTCTCACATGCTTGCTATGTTAGTCAGGTACACTATTCTAATCTATCTTGCCATCATGAAAAGGGCCGGTCTACAAGGGAACCTGGTTATCTTCTTGAGAAGACCCTGTCCTGACCATAAATTTGGTACAGGTAGTCCTCGACTCATTTAGTGACCATTTGAAGTTACAACAGCACTGAAAAAAGTAATTTATGGCCATCTTTCACACTTAGGACCATTGTAGCTTCCCTGTGGTCACATGATCAAAATTCACACACTTGGCAACTGGCGTGTATTTATGACGGTTACAGTGTCTTGGGGTCATGTGGTCCCCTTTTGCGACCTTCTAATGAGCAAAGTCAATGAGGAATCCAGATTCACTTAACAGCCATGTTACTAATTCTGGGAGTTGTAGTCAACACATCTTCAAGTTGCCATGATTGTGAAACACAGTCCTTCTGAGTAGGATGTCATTGGAAATGCAAGATAAAGATGATTCTGAATTCTATAAAACTTGGGACAGGTGGTATAATTGACTTAATCAAAATAAATATCAAAAACTGCTATAATTATATGTCATAAACTAAGACAGTATAAACAATAACAAATGTCTACTTTTTCGCATAGACCGGAACAAATTATGGGAATATATACAATTTTACAAGGTTTTAAAATATTAATCAAGTTGAACAAAATAACCATTGTTGAAAAAGGGAAAATTGTTTTATCATAATGATAATAGACTGAATATAATATAATAATAGAAAAGAATAAGGAAAATATTGGAAGATATAAGGAAGATAATGATGTAAACAATAACCATATAGAATAAACATGTTTTTGTATCACTGGGCTGTAAAAGGATAGTGTCGACGGGATGGTTGACATGTATGTTCAATGTTTTCTATTTTCAAAGATATTTGATACTTTATTTGTATATACATATGTTTACACATGTTTTTATGCTTGTTTGTATGTTTGTTAGTTTTTTTAACATAATTAATAAAGATTATTTAATTTAAAAAAAGAGAAACACAGTTCTTCATGGTAGAGAAAATCTCAAAAGCTTGGTTGCAGATTTGCTCTATCATGAAAAACGGCGGTCCAGCTGTAGTAGAGTTGACCTTGTCCTTGAGGAAAAATGAAGAAGGCGCTGGAATGCAAGCCAACATTGGTTTAGGGGTCTGGTATGATTTCTCTTTCTTTTTTGCAGGACTGCGACATGGTTATATGTAAATTCAGTAACCAGAAATGCCCCCACCAAGTCTCCCTCTACAGGCTGACTGGACTGGAAGAGGGGATTGCTCAAAGGGGCAAGGAATTCTGGGCCACCATTTTGCATTCTTCAGGTAGGCGATTTTCTCTTGGAGGCCGGGCATGTTTCTGATCTAGGAGGAATGCTCTGGCTGCTGTGGGGCTTGCAATGCTCAGGGGCATTCTGGTTTTAGGAGGGAGGGAGGGAGGGAAGGAACAGGAAGGAAGGAGCAGGAAGGAAGGAAATTGAGAGGAAGAGAGGGGAAGGGAAGGAAGGATGGAAGGAAGGAAGGAAGGAAATTGAGAGGAAGAGAGGGGAAGGGAAGGAAGGAAGGAAGGAAGGAAGGAAGGAAGGAAGGAAGGAAGGAAGGAAGGAAGGAAGGAAGGAAAATTGTTTTGTGTCAGAAGACAGAAACTTCTGGCTTCTACTATGGGAAATTGGGCACTTGAAAAAAAAAGGAAGGGAATGGGATGAGAGGGAAGGGGAAAGGGGAAGGGAAGGGAAAGGAAAGGAAAGGAAGCGTGGGAAGGAAAGGGAAGGGAGGAAGGAAAGAAAGAAGGAAGGAAGGAAAAAAAGGAAAGGAGTTTATTTTTTAGTGGAAAACATTTCTGGATCTCCTGAAACTGCAGAAATGGGCATTGAGACCTAATTCAGGTGCCCCATTTGTCCTATGCCCCATATTTCAGTCTTTTGAAGCCAGTTTGCTCCCAATTTAAATCTGACTTCCTGCAGATAGGTTTGGGATATTACACCAACAAGAAAGCTGCTCAAAATCTAACACCAGCACACTCTCTCTCTCTCTCTCTTTTTTTTTCTCTTTCTCTCTCTCCCCCTCCCTCCCTCCCCCCTCCCTCCCTCTCTCTCTCTCTCTCTCTCTCTTTCTCTCTCTCTTCTGTTTCTCTCCTTGACAATGCCTTCTCTGCTTCCTGCAGGATCTCTCCCAGATTACATCCCACCAGAGATCTTCTCTTTTGAGAGCTCCTCGGGGTTTGTGCTTTATGGGATGATGTACAAGCCCCATGATTTACAACCTGGCAAGAAATACCCCACGGTGCTTTTCATCTATGGGGGCCCACAGGTGAGTCTTCATCTTTGTATTTCAGCCACATTTGGGCGGGGGGGGAATCAATGAAAGTCTGCACTGAGTAGATCCCAATACTTGTGCCCAGGAGGAGGTCAGTTTGGGACTTGCAGGAATGGTCTGTATTTGCAAAAACTGTTTATGTCCCATAAATGATTTCGTGTTTTAGAATTGAGAACTGTACTTGAAAGGGCAAATGGAAACCACTAGAGTACAGGCAGGCCTTGACTTGCAACCATAATTGAGCCCAAAACTTCCGTTGCTAAGCAGGAGAGTTCTTAATAGAAATAGAAATAGCACTTAGACTTATATACCACTTCATAGTGCTTCACAGCCCTCTCTAAGCGGTTTACAAAGTCAGCCTCCTGCCCCCAACAATCTGGGTCCTCATTTTACCGGCCTCGGAAGGATGGAAGGCTGAGTCAACCTTCAGCCGGTGGGACTTGAACTGCCAAACTGCTGGCAGCCAGTGATCAGCAGAAGTAGCCTGCAGTACTGCACTCTAACCACTGTGCCACTGCGTCTCATGAGTTAAGTGAGTTTTGTCCCATTTTATGACCTTCCTTGCCACCGTTGTTAAGTGAACCAGTGCAGTTGTTAAGTTAGTAACACAGTTGCTAAGTGAATCTGGCTTCCCTATTGACTTTGCTTGTCAGAAGGTCGTCAAAGGAGATCACATGACCCCGAGACATTGAAATGGTCATAAGTACATGCCAGTTGCCAAGCCTCCAAATTTTGATCATGTGACTATGGGGATGCTGCAATGGTTGTAAGTGTGAACAATGGTCACGTCACATTTTTGAATGCCACTGTAACTTCGAATGGTCACTAAACGAAAGATTGTACCTCTTACAGGACTACCTGTAATAAAAATCCTAACCATGATAAGATGATGGTGGTCATCATCTTATATACGTAAGTTCTCTGAAACTAAATTTACAGATGCCACTTTGGACACAGATGAAGGATAGCAAAAGATGCCGAGCTGAGCGCATATAGATGGGGGAAAACTGTGTTTGGTTTATTTTTCACATAAATGAATAGAATAGAATAGAATAGAATAGAATAGAATAGAATAGAATAGAATAGAATAGAATAGAATAGAATAGAACAGAACAGAACAGAACAGAACAGAACAGAACAGAACAGAACAGAACAGAACAGAACAGAACAGAACAGAACAATAGAATAGGATAGAATAGGATTGTCAGGCAGTGATTTTATGTTGCCTGTTACATGTATATGCAGGGAGATACATCCCTATCAAATATAATGGTTTATTCCTGAGCACGTGATTAATATGTTCCTAGTACGCATGTGTACATTCCTTTCTTTCATTCTTTCCTTTTGTTCTCTGCTTCTGACGAAGCAACACCTATGTTTATAGCCAGCATGTGATTTTATTATTTTTGATAAGAAATAAATATCTTATACCTTAGAATTACAATGCGGTTTATTTTGATAATGTCAGAGTTCCAGGAAAAGATTCATTTCGCCTCTGATAAGAGTAATTCTTATCTCAACAAGGATGGGATGGGATGGGATGGGATGGGACGGGACGGGATGGGACGGAACAGAATATAGAATAGAATATAGAATATAGGGCAGGGCAGGGCAGAGCAGAGCATAGAATAGCATAGAATAGAATGGAGAGTTGAAAGGGACCTTAGAGGTCTTCTAGTCCAACCCCCTTCTTAGGCAGGAAACCCTACATCACTTCGGACAAATGGTTGTCCAATCTCTTCTTAAAAACGCCCAGTGTTGGAGCATTTACAACTTCTGGAGGCAAGTTGTTCGACTGATTAAACTCTTCTAACTGTCAGGAAATTTCTCCTTAGTTCTCAGTTGCTTCTCTCCTTGATTAGTTTCCACCCATTCCTTCTTGTTCCACCCTCAGGTGCTTTGGAGAATAGCTTGACTCCTTCTTCTTTGTGAAATGGACTACTATCCATTTCAGGAAGAAAAAACATTCTGTTTGGACATTAGCTATATATGAGCCAGCAGTGTGCAGCGGCAGCCAAAAAAGTCAATGCAATCCTAAATTGCATTAACAGAGGGATACAATCAAGATCAAGTGAGGTACTAATACCACTCTATAAAGCCTTAGTTAGACCACACCAGGGGTGAAATCCTCCCGGTTCGCTCTTACCTGTCGGTCGCCGCAGAGCCGAAGAAGCTGGTGGTGTTCGCGGCGCAGGGCTGCCCCCGGCCGCTTACCCCGGCCGTATGGATGCCGCCATTAGCGTTCTTTTGCCCTCTGCGCATGCGCAAAGCATTCATGGATTAGATTAGATGACCTACAAGGTCCCTTCCAACTCTGTTAATCTGTAACTGTGGATTTACTCAGCATGTTGTAATTTACATGAATATTTGAATATTTCCTAGGTTCTTGGCTGGAATCTGAATTTCCAAAGAATACCAGCCCAAGATGTGATTATTTTTGTCTTTTATTGTTCGTTGAACAAGGATGATAATGCTTTGGTGTCTCCTTCTAGGTGCAGCTTGTAAACAACCGCTTTAAAGGGGTTAAATATTTCCGACTGAACACACTGGCTTCCCTGGGCTATGTGGTCGTGGTACTGGACAACCGAGGTTCCTGCCACCGGGGCCTGACCTTTGAAGGCGCCTTCAAATATAAGATGGTAAATTGCCTCATGAATGGAGGTAGCAAATGCTGAAAGGGACCAACGGCCCTTTCATATGTCTTTTTTGTAATTTTGGGTGTCCTCTGGACCAGACTCGGCAGCATTGAGATGCTGGCTGGGGAATTCTGGGAGTTGAAGTCCTACCTGTTCTTTGTTTTTCTGTTCTCATTCTCAGTTGGGGAGAGAGCAGAGCCCTCAAAAGTGACGGTAAACATTAACAGTGAATAAACATACAAGCCAGAGTGAAGTTTTTCTAAGTTCTTTTTAGCTGGGAATGTGAAGAGAGAAACTTGAGTTCAATATTTTATTTATTTATTTTTATTTATTAGTGACATTTATATACTGCCTCACAGTGCAAGCACTCTCTAAGCGGTTTACACCAGTAAGCAATGTATATTTATATCCTTTCCATACTTGAGTAAGGACATCCTAAAAGCAGGACAAGAAGTTATGGATGGAAACTTATGATGGAGAGATCCAACCTAGAACTAAGGAGAAATTTCCTGTCAGTGGGAACAATTAAACAGTGGAACAGCTTATTTATTTATTTAGGATTCTTATATGCCGCCCTACTCCCTGGGGACTCAGGGCGGCGCACAACATTTGAAGAACCACTAAACAATATAATTTAAAACAATTTAAAATACATTTTAAAAAGCATACAAAATCTTACATACATGGGGGAGACCAAGATGACGTTGTCTCAAAACCCCGCCTGTAGGAAGAGCCATGTCTTCACGGCTTTTCGGAAGGCCAGCAAGGTGGGGATAATTCGTATCTCTGGGGGGAGTTGGTTCCAGAGAGCAGGGCCCCCCACAGAGAGGCCCTCCCCCTAGGCCCGCCAGCCGGCATTGTTTGGGCTTGCCTTCAGAAGTAGCAGTGTTCCTATATTTGAGGAGCTGCCACATAGAGGAGGGGGTCAAGCTATTTTCCAAAGCACCTGAAGACCAGACAAGAAACAATGGATGGAAACTGACCAAGGAGAGATTCAACATGGAAATAAGGAGGAATTTTCTAACAGTGAGGACAATCAACCAACGGAACAGAAGTTGCCTCCAGAAATTGTGGGAGCTTCATCACTGGAGGCTTTCAAGAAGAGACCGGATTGCCATCTGTCAGAAATGCTATAGGGTCTGCTGCTTGAACAGGGGGTTGGATTAGATGACCTATAAGGTCCCTTCCAACTCTGTAGTTCTATTCTATATTTAAATGTTGTGGATGCTCCATCACTGGAGGCTTTTAAAAAGAGACAGGACAGCTATTTGTCCAGAATGGTATAGGGCCGTGATGGCGAACCTATGGCATATCGGTGGGCATGCGAGCTCAGGTCCGATGCGTATGCGCATGCTGGCCAGCTGATTTTCGGGCCTTCTGGACCCACTGGGAGTCAGGAAACAGGCTGTTTTCAGCCTCTGGAGGGGGTGGGGAAGGCCCGTTTTTTGCTCTCCCCAGGCTTCAGAGCCATTCTAGGAGCCTGGGGAGGGCGAAAATGGCCTCCCCCCCCCCAGAAGCCCTCCGGAGGCCAGAAATGGCCCATTTCCCAACTTGAAACGGGCCATTTCTGGCTTCCGGAGGGCCTCCGGGGGTGGGTGGGGAAGGCTGGTTTCGCTGTCCCCAGGCTCCTAGAATGGCTCTGAAGCCTGGTGAGAGCAAAATAATGGAACTTCCGGTTCAACCGGAAGTCGGCAAATGGAACATTTCTGGCCTCCGGAGGACCTCCGGGGGGGTGGGGAAGGCCGTTTTCGCCCTCCCCAGGCTCCTAGAAAAGCTCTGGAGCCTGGGGAGAGCAAAGAAATGGGCGTTCTGGATCAACCGGAAGTTGGCAAATGGGCCGTTTTCTGCCTCCTGAGGGCCTCCGGGTGGGTGGGTGAAGGCCGTTTTCGCCCTTCCCAGGCTCCTAGAAAGGCTCTGAAGCCTGGGAAGAGTGAAAAACAGGCATGCCATCACGTGCCGGGGGGGGGGTGTCATGCATGCATATGCAGGGGAACGCATGGAATTATGGGTGTGGGCACGCACGCACTCGCCCCCCTGCACCCCCCCCCCCCCTTTTGGCACGTGAACCAAAAAAGGTTCACCTTCACTGGTATAGGGTCTCCTGTTTCAACGATGTTGGACTGGAAGACCTCCAAGGTCACTTTTAATTCTGTTATTCTGTAATTTATACACTTGGTGATATTTTCCCCCTATTCCTGTTTTTTTTTCTCTCCCAACAGGGACAAATTGAAATCGGTGACCAAGTGGAGGGCTTACAGTATTTGGCTTCCCGATACGAGTTCATCGATTTGGACCGGGTTGGCATTCATGGTTGGTCCTACGGTGGATTTCTTTCCCTGATGGCTTTGCTGAAGAGGCCAGAGATCTTCAAGGTTGGTTCCCCTGCCACGGCCCATTCCCTTCCTCTGGGCACGTGTGATGTGGATGTGTAGAAGGCCCAGGGGTGACATGATAGCGGTATTCCAGTATTTGAGGGGCTGCCACAAAGAAGTGGGGGTCAACCTATTTTCCAAAGCACCAGAGGGCAAGACAAGAAACAATGGATAGGGTTAGGCTTTGATCTAGTTGAGACAATTCTTCCAAACGCTTACAGCCAACTTGATTTTTTTGTGTGTGCAGGTTGCAGTTGCGGGTGCTCCGGTCACGTTGTGGCTTTTCTATGACACGGGTTACACCGAGCGTTACATGGGACACCCGGACAACAATGAACAGGGCTACTATTTGGGCTCCGTAGCTATGCAGGCAGAGAAATTCCCTTCACAGTAAGTGTCACAGTGTGAATATTGCCAGTTGTATGTATATGCAGGGTGATGCACCCTATCTAATATAATGGTACATTCCAATACAAGCAGAAAACGTGATATGATGTTCATGTACGCATGTCTACATTCCTGATTCTCCATTAATCACTTTTGACTTGGCTCTTGACCAGAACGGTTGTGTTTTATTAGCAAAGATGTAATTAATCAGGATTTATTGTTTTTGTACTAAAATAAATATTTTCTATTAGACATTTTAATCTCGGCTTTATTTCTAACTGTCTGAATTTCAAGAAAAGATCCACATCGACTCTATGAGATTTATTCTCATTCTCAATGGTAGCATTCGGATGGATGCTTCCCTTAACAGTAAGTATACGTGATACTTAAATAAAGAATTAAAAATGTTTTTATAAAAAAAGGAAATGTACAGTACATATATCTAATACAGGTAGTCTTCAACTTACAACAGTTCACTTAGTGACCGTTCAAAGTTACAACGGCACTGAAAAAAGTGACTTAGGGTCATTTTTAACCCTTATGACCGTTGCAACATTCCTGTGGTCATGTGATCAAAATTCAGACACTTGGCAACTGACTCACATTTATGATGGTTGCAGTGACTGTGATCCCCTTTTGCGACCTTCTGACAAGCAAAGTCAATGGGGAAGCCAGATTCACTTAACAGTCGTGTTGCTAATTTAATAACCGCAGTGATTCACTTAACAAATGTGGCAAGAAAAGTCGTAAAATTGGGCAAAAGTCACTTAACAAATTTCCCACTTAACAACATAATTTTTGGGTTCAATTGTGGTTGTAAATCGAGGACTATCTGTAATAAGATTTTTTTTCCAGTTATGGCTTTGACAAATTATTAATCTGAGTATGCCTTAGATTCGCTGAGGCACAAATATATGTGCTGGGAGCGATGAAATTATTGGGGAAAAAACAGTTCTAGAATTGTTGCTGGATTTAGCTTTTTGCTTTTCATCACAGTTGCTCATTTTGACTGGTTTTTGTTTGTTCTTTGGGTCATTAGGTGATTTTATAAAATACTGCATTCCTAGATGTGGAAAAAAAAATCTGCAGGAAATATAATTGTTAATTTCTGTGAAGCCACTGGATTGTCTTTCTAATTACATTTTTTCCTGTTTTTTGTCGGTTCCTTCAGGCCCAACCGTTTATTGCTACTGCATGGATTCCTGGATGAAAATGTTCATTTTGCACATACTAGTATTTTGCTGAGCTTCCTGGTCAGGGCTGGAAAACCTTACGACCTCCAGGTAGCAGAGAAATTTGTGCAGCTTCTAAAATGCAAGGGTTAAAATGCAATTGGGTCTGGTTTGGGCTGGATGTCACAGAGGGGGCAAGGCTGAGGCAGGATCAGAACCTCGGAGAGCTCCTGGCTAACTCTCAAGAGAGATGTTGTTCTTCTACCCCTGATAAAATGAATCCAGCCATGTCAACCCTTTTCCTCCTGGCTTCAACAGCCTGCAGCTCTTTCAGACCCTCAGAATCTTGTAGAACTGAGAAATTACAAAAGGAACTGTGGATGAATAAAGATGTTGTACAGGTCATTCTTGACTTACCACTGTTTCTTAGCAACCGTTTGAAGTTGCGACCTACCTAGAACAAGGGCGTTACCACCCTCACAAGGGCGTCACCATCCTCACAGTCACATGACCACTCTTCTGATGTCCCCTAGGGGTCACATGACCACACTTCAGGTGCTAGGCAACATATGTTTACTGCCATTTGCAGAGTCCCTCAGTCACGGCTTTCCTTAGCTCTAGGTGGAAAGAAACAGTCTAAATTTTCTTGAGGTGCTAGGACAGTGATGGCGAACCTTTTAGGCACAGAGTGCCCAAACTGGAAGGCGTGCGCATGTGCACAAGAGCTCCAGAAACCCGACTACCAGCTGGCTGGTGTGCATGCGCACGTCGGAAACCCGAAACCAGCTGGCTGAGCCAGGGCGATGGCGCGCGTGCCCACAAAGAGGGCTCTGCATGCCACCTCTGGCACGTGTGCCATAGGTTCGCCATCACGGTGCTAGGAACACCTTGTACCCTCTTCCCCAGAGATCCTGAGGATTGGATCCCAGCCTTCTGCATCCCAGTCACAGCTGGATTTCTTGCCTTTTCTTCCTCTCCCAGATTTATCCGCAGGAGAGGCACAGCATCCGGGTCCCTGAATCTGGAGAACACTACGAACTTCACCTCTTGTACTACCTCCAGGAGAATCTGGGATCGCGCATGGCCGCGCTGAAGGTGATGCCCTGAACCCCTGAACCCCAGGACTTCTCGGCATGACGCGTCCATAGCTGTTGAACCAAACATGAGTGCTTGAATGGTGCCTTCCTTCCTGGTGCCTGCTTCTAACCGAGAGAGAAATCTACCCGCTGCCTGGCTTGATTGATGATCCTCCTCCTTTTTCAGGAACACCCCACCCCCCCCCCCCGGTGCCATACAGGAGATGACTGTACAGCAAATGAATAATTTTAAATGTAAATAATAAAACGGATGGCTGTACAGTTTCTTGGATTCTGGGCTTTCTTCCTAACCAGTGTAACGTTGGTTACAGAACAATAGCAATAGCCCTTAGACTTATATGCCGCTTCACAGTGCTTTACAGCCCTCTCTAAGCGGTTTACAGAGTCAGCCTATGGTCCCCAACAATCGGGGTCCTCTAACCGATTTCAGAATGATTGAAGGTTGAGTCAACCCTGAGCCGGTCAGGATCAAACTCCTGGCAGTGGGCAGAGTCAGCCTGCAGTACTACATTCTGATAGATGATAGATAGATATAGATGATAGATAGATAGATGATAGATAGATAGATAGATAGATAGATAGATAGATAGATAGATGGATGGATGGATGGATGGATGGATGGATGGATGGATGGATGGATGGATGGATGGATGGATGGATGGATGGATGGATGGAGCTGAAGTGGTGCAGTGGTTAAATGCAGCCATTGCAGGCTGACTGCTAGTTCAACAGTTCAGCTGTTCAAATCTCACTAGGCTCAAGGTTGACTCAGCCTTCCATCCTTCCGAGGTGGGTAAAATGAGGACCCAGATTGTTGGGGGCAATATGCTGAACTCTGTAAACTGCTTAGAGAGGGCTGTAAAGCACTATGAAGCGGTATATAAGAAAAGTGCTATTGCTATTGCTATGATAGAGAGACAGACAGACAGACAGAAACAGAGACAGATAAGACATAGAGAGCACTAGCACTTATATACCGCTTCACAGTGTTTTACAGCCCTTTCTAAGCGGTTCACAGAGTCACCATATGGCCCCCAACAATCTGGGTCCTTAATTTAACCGACCTTGGAATGATGGAAGGCAGAGTCAACCTGGTCAGGATCAAACTACTGGCAGTTGGCGGAGTTAGCCTGCAATACTGCATTCTAACCATTGCACCACCATGGCAATAGAATAGAACAGAACAACAGACTAGAATAGCACTTAGACTTATATACCGCTTCACAGTGCTTTTACAACCCTCTCTAAGTGGTTTACAGAGTCAGCCTCTTGCCCTCAACAATCTGGGTCCTCATTTAACCGATTTCATCAATGGAATAGCTCACTTCTCAGAGCTTCGGGTGCTCCATCACTGGTGGTTTTCAAGAATAGATTGGACAACCATTTGCCCAGGATGGTATACATTGGGCAGGGATGGACTGGAAGATCTCTAAGATCCCTTCCAGCCCTATGATGCTATTTTTCTTTCTCTCAATCAGATCAAAACAGTTTGCTTGGGAATGTTCTATTTTTCTTCACCGTTCTCCCGAGAAAACCTATAATGCAGCTCCTGTGGCCTGATCTCTCTGTTAAAACCAAGTTCTCCAAATTATTCAGAATGATTTGGACCTTGGAGTTTTCTAGATTTGGTCTCTTCCAACCCTATTATTCTATGGTCTACATTCTTCACGTTGTCTTGGGGTCTAGTAGCACAGGATATCATTCCTAAAGTGTGAGTGTATATATAGCACAAGGAAGGTTTTTAACACTGTTTTTGGTTTTCTGAAACAGAATTCTGAAGATCTGTTTGATCGACTTGTAATGGGTTCATTCTTGCCTGAAATACATGGACACAAGTGGAGTCACTGCCATTAACTACACACATTGGTGCAAACCAGCAGTGGGTTGCTCCCGTTTCAGCCCGGTTCCAAGAACCAGTAGTGCCGGTGGCAGGAGCAGAGGTGGGTTCCTCCCGGTTCGGACCAGTTCACCCAAACCGGTAGTGGCCTGCTGGTGATGTCACGATGACATCACGGAACCGGTTCAGTCAGTGCCGGTCTGTGGGCGCTGCCATCTTTTTTTTAATTTTATTTTTTGAAATTTTTTTGATTTTTTTTCTGAGCATGTGCAGAAGCCGAGTTTCTGGGACTGTGCATGTGGTTGCCATCTTGTTTTTGGCTTTTTTTTTTGAATGTTTTTGAATTATTATTTTTTGAATTTTTTTGTCTTCTGAGCATGTGCAGAAGCTGAGTTTCCGGCATTGTGCATGCGGTCGCCATCTTGTTTTTGGATTTTTAAAAAAAAATGTTTATTTTTTTGGGATTTTTCGGTACTGTGCATGCGTACGCACGCAAAGCGCGTGAGCGCCCACGAGGCACACCCACACGGTGCGGGAGGAAGCGAACCGGCAGTAAGATAAGTTGGAAACCACCCCGGGGCGGGAGGCTCTGCCCATCCGCCCAGGAAGCTCTACTCACACAATCCCCCCTCCCAGTTTCCCACAGCACTAAATGTGGCAGGCCTGAAGATCCAATGCCCAATATGGTTTCCAGGCCTGACAGAGATTGTACAACAACAGAAACATGATCAGTACTTGTTCCTTTTATTGTCTCGTCGTCAGTACAGCTAGTATTACGATTAGTCATATCAAAGAGCTTTTACACACAGTGAAAATGAGATAATCTTAAGTACACACATTGATGCTTACTCTGTGACTGAAATCAAGCCAAGGTCAACATAGACATCCGATCGGAGTTCTCGTATCAGTTAAGTCACTTCTCGCACTAATTCAGAAGCAGATTGGCTGAAATTGTGATGGAGCAGTCGATTTACAGCAAAGAGCTTTTGGAGTTTTCTAAAAATTATGGGAAAGTACAGGCAGTCCTCGACTTACGACCACAACTAAGCCCAAAATGTATGTTACTAAGTGAGACATTTTGCTCCATTTTACAGCCTTTCTTGCCATAGTTGTTAAGTGAATCACTGCAGTTGTTAAGTCAGTAACCCGGTTGTTAAGTGAATCTGGCTTCCCCATTGATTTTGCGTGTCAGAAGGTCGCAAAGGGGATGACGTGACCCAGAGACACTGCAACCGTCATACATATGGCCAGTTGCCAAGAGTCCGAATTTTGATCACGGGGATGCGGCAACAGAAGTGTGAAAAATGTTCATAAGTCACGTTTTTCAGTGCTGTTGTAACTCTGAACGGTCACTAAATGAACTGTTGTAAAGGCTATCTGTATTATGACACTCTCAAAGATGGTCTATCAAACCAGGAAATCAGAAACATCTTTTCAATGCTTCTGATTATTAAAAAAAAATTGCCATACTTTCTTTACTTTTCAGACAATATACATTAACCTTAACAAAATGCAAGGGGACATTTCATTTAAACAACAAGAAACTGGTGTTACTTTATGAAGAGTCCTAATTGTATTTCCTAACCGAGCACAGAAAGACGAAGTATAACTAAAGGCTTCGGGAATGCTCCAATCTGGTTTTAAAAGGCTTATTGCTTCCAAAACAGTTTTGGAATGGGGCACAACTTCTCTGTGGTGTCTGGAACGATTTAGGAGGTGCTCTGGATCCTGACATATTGGCTCTCCTGCTCCCCCTCCGCCAGCGCTGGGCTGCTGGAGTGACGGGGAGAAAGGAGATCAGGAGGCGGCGGCGGATCAAAACGACCCCAGCGGCAGCTCCAGGCAGAGAGAGAGAGAGAGAAGCGAGCGAGCAAGTCACTCCGCCCCGCACGCCTGTATGCGCGCTTGTGTGTGTGTGTGTGTGTGTGTGTGTGTTCGTGAGCGCGCGCGCGCGGGGTGGAGTGACTTGCTCGCTCGCTTCTCTCTCTCTCTCTCTGCCTGGAGCTGCCGCTGGGGTTGTTGTGATCTGCCGCCGCCTCCTGATCTCCTTTCTCCCCCTGTCACTCCAGCAGCCAGCGCTGGCGGAGGGGGAGCAGGAGAGCCAAGAGACACTGGGTTGGAGCACCATCTCTGGGCTGCTCCCCTTCCCAAGCCAGCCCCGCTCGCTCGCTTGCCAGCCAGCCAGCCCAAGCCACTGCCGGCTCCCGAAGGGGAGGCGGGAGGCGAGGAAAGGCCTCCCGCCTCCCACCCACCCACCTGGACGCCGACATTTGCGTTCTTTTGCCCTCTGTGCATGCGCACAGCGTTCTGCGCATGCGCAGAGGGCAAAACTCAAATGGCGGCGTCCAGGCGGGCCCGCCCCCCCGTCAATGGTGTCCCGCTTTAAAAAAAAACTATCTGGTCACCTTAGACATATAAGGTAGTCCTTGACATATGACCATAATTGGAAGTGGAACCTATGTTGTAAGTGGTGTGGTCAGATTCTAGAAGCTCTAGCTAGATCGGAGAAGAAATCCATATGATTCCCCAGAAGAGGAGACAGGAAGACGGCATTGGTATAAGAATGTAACTTTTGGTTCTCATTGGAGAGATACTGTAGGAGGGAAGTCTGTCGAGATTCTCAGTCATCCAGGTCATGGTTGTCCCAAAGGTGCTTTTTCAGGAGGCAACTGGACTTTCTTGTGTGTGTTTTTTGAAGATGTTTCGCTTCTCATCCAAGAAGCTTCTTCAGCTCTGACAGGATAGTGAGGAATGGAGGGAAGATTTATATTTGCTGAAAAGGGAATCTCATCACACGGGTTGGCCAATCTGTTGCTGTGTTCTTCTATGGGCTTCTGCTTCTATTACTCGTATTCAGTGTTGGGTTCCTACAGGTGCGGTCCACTCTATAGCACCGGTAGCAGCCCGCTGGTGACATCACAGTACCGGTGCAGTCGGTTGCCGGTGCCTGGGCACCGCCATTTAAAAAAAATTTTTTTTTAAATTTTTTTAAAAAAAATTCTTCTGCGCATGCCCAGAAGCCGAGCTTCCGGCACTGCGCATGTGCTGCCTTCCTACCCCACAGTGAGTCCAAGCAGGGGAGGATGGTTGAGGGAGCGCGTGAGATGCTGAAAGAACGGGTGGCAGGAGCTATCTCCATTCCCCTCCCTTCAGCAGTCCGAGACGCCACGAACGTGCGGTGATGATCCTAGGCATTTTTGCACGTTCGAGGCTTCTCGAGCTGCTGAGGGGAGGGGGAATGGGCGGCAGGACCTATCTCAGTTCCCCTCCCTTCAGCAGTCCAAGAAGCCACGCCCACCTGGTCACATGGCTGGCAAGCCACACCCACAAAATAAGCCACGCCTACAGAGTGGTAGTAAAAAAATTAATAACCTGCCCCTGCTCGTATTCTCTTCTCTTGGGAGCTTCATACATATTTGCCACATTCAGATTATTTTGTTAACCAATGCAAGATGGCTGAAATGTGCATAAAAGCATCAAGGCTGATGTTCTCACTGATTCTTGCATGTCTTTCTTCAAAAAGTACTTGACACTGTCCTGGAGAGGGCGCCCTTGTATATCTAATGGCCAGCGTTAAGCATTTGGAGCTCACTTGCAGTGTTATTGGTCTCCACAACTTTAAGCTGAGTGGACCTCAACTCCCAGAATTCCATTGTGTGCTCTCTGGGGAATCCTGGGAGTTGAAGTCCAAATAGCTTTAAAGCTGCCAAGATTGAGAAACACAGGTTTGAACTGTGGTGTTGACAACCCGATGAAAACCCTTGAAGAATCATTAGATATAATGATAGGGATTATATACATAAGGGTTATGGAAGACATGATAGCAGTGTTCCAATATTTGCGGGGCTATCACAAAGATGAGAGGGTCAACCTATTTTTCAAATCACCAGAAGGCAAGAAAATGGATGGAAACTAATCAAGAAAAGAAGCAACCTGAAATTAAGGAGAAACTTCTTAACAGTAAGGACAATTAACCAGTGGAAGAGCTTGCCTTCAGAAGTTGTGGGTGCTTCATCACTGGAAGTTTTTAAGAAGAGACTGGACAGCCACTGGTCTGAAATGGTATAGGATCTCCTGCTTGACCAGGGGGTTAGACTAGAAGACCTCCAAGGTCCCTTCCAACTCTTATTCTATAATATGATCATCCTAGATCATCCTAGTAGTAACAGTATCAGAAGCTCTTATATAGCTCCTAGTAAACTGGACAGATTTGTCCAGGCAGTCTCTGAGAATCAAACACGATTGAATGGAGGAAAAAACCCCCACCTTATAGCCACTTTCTTAAAGATTCACAATCTAGATCGGTGTTTCTCAATCAATTTGAAGATGTCCCTGTCAGACTCCAGACTCTGCCATTCAAAAGGAGAAGGGGGGTCTTGGTCCTGCTTGATCAAAAGGTTATAACAGATATCCGGATCCTTGACACCTGGGAACCTTCCCATCTTAAGATAGGGTTTTATGAGGGGCAATGCAAGTCAGTTGAACGGAAGGGGGCTGGGAACGTATAGCCATCTGTATTCCCAGGAAGGAGTTTCACACTTTGTGGATTGATTTGTGTTTGCATCCTGCCAAATGGGGAGGGGCATTAAGGTTAAATATGCTTGCCTTGCCTGAAGGCATTTAGACTTTGCTTTGAATGAATGGATTGTCATACAACTGCTAATTAAAGGAATTCTTTTGAAAACACTGACTCAGAAGTTCATACTTTGAATGTGGTTGGGAAGGCAGTTCTTACAGTCCCAGAATTCCCAGAATTCCCTAGCCAGCATTCTGGGAGTCAGGAACCACTACCCTTGTGTCCTCCCACCCAGTCATCCTCTTCTCTTCCTTCCTTCCACCTTTCCCAGCATTACAGCCTTTTCCAGAGTTCTGGGTCATCGCATAATATGTCAAAAGTTAGATCATTTGAACCAGGTCATTTGTGTTCCAGTGAGCATCCTGAATTGGTTGATGATCCATTAGTTTGTTTTCTTGGCTTTCCCCTGTCACGCAGTGATTTTATGTTACCTGTTACATGTATATGCAGGGAGATGCATCCCTATCAATGTAATGGTTTATTCCTGAGCACGTGATTATTATGTTCCTAGTACGCATGTGTACATTCCTTTCTTTTGATTCTTCCCTTTTGTTCTCTGCTTCTGACGAAGCAACACCTATGTTTATAGCCAGCATGTGATTTATTATTTTTGTTAAGAAATAAATATCTTATACCTTAGAATTATAATGCGGTTTATTTTGGCAATGTCAGAGTTCCAGGGAAAGATTCATTTCGCCTCTGATAAGAGTAATTCTTATCTCAACATCCCCAGTCTTCTCAGGAGTCTTCCCCAATATCAAAATTCAAAGACATCAATATTCTTCCTGTCTTACTTCTTGGATCAACCCAGGAATCTCCAAATGTAGCAACTTTAAGACTTGCGGATTCAAGTCCCAGAATTCCCCAGCCAGCATGGAAAATGGGAATCTGATAATTTTTCTAAAGAAAAAATGCTTAGTATTTCTGTAGTTTACCATGTGACTGAGTTGTCATTTTTCTCAGGTTGCGTATTCAAACTTCCTAAAAATATCTTGTTCGCACCATTCTCATGTTCTAAATGCAGTGGTGCGGTGGCCTTGAGGTGGAGTTCTCGCCTCAGAATCAGGAGACTGTGAGTTCGATTCTAGGTAGAGGCAGATATTTCTCTCTCTGGGCATACTGAGAATATATCTGCTGAACAAAACTCCGCATTGGCGACAGGAAGGGCATCCGGCCATTAAAACACTCTGCTAGCTCCATTCAGTTGCCCAGACTCCACCCCGCAAGGGATTATGGGGTCTTTAAAAGGAGATGATTCTGATATTCTAAATTTTAAAAACTTATTCATATGGTTTAGTCATTCTTTTATTGATTGTTTCCTACTTTCAGCCTGTGAAACGATACAAAAGGTCCACTTTGCACAATCTATTAATAATCTATCTATTATTATAACAAACCACAATTGATTTGACTTCCACTAAGGAACGCAAACTGTTATTTGCAACTGTTATTTACACTGGCTAGATTCAGAGATCACATTGAGAGCCATGATCAACATTTTGTTTTAACATGTATGAATCCAATCAGTGAGATTTATTTGCTAAAAAGGTTTGCATTAAGAATGCATTCCAGAGGCCCTCCAGTAACCCCCAGTTAACTTGCTGGTTGCAAAATGAAAATAATTTTCAAGCTCTGGGAACTTGAAAAAAGTTACTATCAGTTCTGTGCTAACATTTCACCCCAGCACAGAAGAAGCATGCAAGACATTTCAGTTTTGTTTACAGATGGTGCTGGTGCATAAATTATATTCAGACAGAATCTCTCTGAACGGCAGCAGTATAAACCTTTAAAGGGCAGCATGTAAAATGGAATGGAAATTGGCAGCCTTGTTAGGAATTGTTTTGCTCTCTGCAGCCCAAGGCTACGTCTTTTCATAGCTGAATGCTATTAAAAATATCTGAATAAACTCCACAGTAAAAACTGGAAGGATCTTTATCTAACAACGTGTTCCTATCACCCTTTGCAGCAGTAATAATGGAGTTGACAATAAACTATTCTTCTAAATACTTTATATTTATTTTCTAGGACTCATTTTGCCACTGTCAAAGAGTAGTTCTTGATTGGTTCAGATGTAAGACCAATTTCCAGATTTATTTTCTTTCTTTCTTTCTTTCTTTCTTTCTTTCTTCTTTCTTTCTTTCTTTCTTTCTTTCTTTCTTTCTTTCTTTCTTTCTTTCTTTCTTTCTTTCTTTCTTTCTTTTCTTTCCTTCTTTCCTTCTTCTTTCTTTCTTCCTTCCTTCCTTCCTTTCCTTCCTTTCCTTCCTTCCTTCTTTCATCTATCTATCTATCTATCTATCTATCTATCTATCTATCTATCTATCTATCTATCTATCTATCTATCTATCTATCTATCTATCTATCTATCTATCTGTGAGACTTATATACCACCTCGTTGTGCAAGCACTCTCTAAGCGGTTTACACCAGTAAGCAATGTATATTTATATTGCCCCCAACAATCTGGATCCTCATTTTACCTACCTGGGAAGGATGGAAGGCTGCGTCAACCTTGAGCCGGTGATATTTGAACCGCTGACCTGCGGATCACAGTCAGCTAAAGTAGCCTGCAGTACTGCACTCTAACTGCTATGCCACCTCGGCTCTATTTATCTATCTATCTATCTATCTATCTATCTATCTATCTATCTATCTATCTATCTATCTATCTATCTATCTATCTATCTATCCATCTATTCCTTGCCTTTATTATTTTTATAAATAACTCAAGGCAACAAATATATTCAACACAATTTCCTCCTCCTCTTTTCCCCAGAACAACAACCCTGTGAGGGGGTTGGGCTGAGACAGTGTGACTGGCCCAAGGTCACCCAGCTGACTTTCCTGCCTAAGGTGGGACTAGAACTCACTGACTCCGGCTGATTGGCTCAAAGTCACCCAACTGGCTTTCATGGTTAAGGCAGGACTTGAATTCATGGTCTCTTGTTTTCTAGCCTGGTCTTTAACCACTAAACCAAAACTATGAAATCCACACTAAAGGATTGTCTGCTCACTTTCACCATTTCCTCTCAACATTCAGATGCAAAAGAGGAGCCCAGAATTCCTAACCGTTGACTGGTGTGTACTAGATGGAAATTCTATTTGTACACAAATAAAATAAGCACAAATTTAAGTTTAGTTGAGATCATATTTGCAGGCAGAAGGGTCAACACATTTCATCTGAGAAATGCCTGCAAACCACCCTCCATTTCTTGGAACTATTACCATATTTTTGTTAATAGTTCCAAGAATGTTATCTCTCATAGAACACATAAAGAATATTTTATAATGAGCAATTAATTTTCTTCTGCAGGATGGGTGATGTATATTTTTCCCAAGTCCTTGCAAAAAAAGAAAATAGCCCAGTGAGACAAACACTACAGTTGTGTTAAGTCAGCTTGTGATCATACAGCATAAACTCTGCAACTGAAAAGTTTATACTTGCCACGAAATGTAATATTAGCTCCGATGGCAGATGGGCTCTTTGATGTACAGAGACCCCAACTGTAAAACGTGAGCCTGCTATATCAGCTTCATTACAGTCCTATTTTGAGGGCAGCGTTAGCAATTTCTTATTAAATGGGATACTCTGGATGTATTAAAGAAAATGTGCTAATTGTCCTTGCTTGGATCTTTCAGTTACTAAATTAACCCATGACCTCTTAGTGAGAATATGGAGGAACAGATGGAAGCTCTTAAATGAAACTATCCTAAAGACCAAGGTCCAACACAGGGTTCATTTACAAGCTAAAGATGACAACCAAGTTATGCTTTGCACAAAGAGAATAAAACTAAATTAAATAACAGAATAACAGAGTTGGAAGGGACCTTGGAGGTCTTCTAGTCAACCCCTTGCTCAAGCAGTAGATCCTATACTATTCCAGACAAATCAAACAGCCACATCTGCCTATCCCAAGTCCTTGGGAAAGACTCGATAGGTGAGTCTTGTAAATCCAGTCTAAACATCTGGCTGACTGTGTGAACAACCATAATAATATTTATCTATCACCTATCTGTCATCTATCAATATATCCTCTATGTTAGATAAAGAAGATATTAGCTATCTAATCTATCATCTACCTCTGTCTGTCTGTCTGTCTGTCTGTCTCATCTATCTATCTATCTATCTATCTATCTATCTATCTATCTATCTATCTATCTATCTATCTATCTATCTATCTATCTATCTATCTATCATCTATCTATCTATCTATCTATCTATCTATCTATCTATCTATCTATCTATCTATCTATCTATCTATCTATCTATCTATCTATCTATCTATCTATCTATCTATCTATCTATCTATCCCAGATCCGGCCCACGGGGTGCTTAGATCTAGCCACGGGGCAGCCCTACAAACAACAAAGGACCGGCCCGCGGTGCCTCTGCCAGCAAAAACAGAGCTCGGGAGGGCCGTTCCTTTTTCACTGGCAGAGGACTGCAGGAGGCCGTCGCAGCCGAAAATGGAACCTCGGTGGGCCTCACGTGGCCTCCCCGAGCCCAATTTTCGCTGGCAGAGGGCTGTAGGAGGCCATCACGTCCAAAAACTGAGCCTCAACGAGTGACCTCAAGCTGGCCATGCCCACCCTGGCCCCACCTCCCCAGCCACGCCCCCCCCCCAGGTCAAACACAACCCTGATGCGGCCCTCAATGAAATAGAGTTTGACACCCCTGGTATAGAGACTTACTGGCTGCAGAAAGGAGAAGAGATTGCTGTTAGAGATGCAAATGTTGGCACACAAGATATTTTAGTTAAAATTCCACCTACGCCTGGCAGAACTGGGTGAAAAACATCTTTATGGAGATAAATTACCTTCAGAGAGAGTTGCTTGGTGAGCAAAACACTTCTATAAAATGAGGCAAGTGAGGGAATACCCCAAATTCCCAGAAGTGATGTGCCTGGAAACATTTAATTGCGTCACTTCAAAATTCAATGTTAGAAAAGTATTTAGCATTTAGGGCTTCAGCTGTTCTTAAAACACATCCAAAAACCAGTTAAATCTCTCATTATCCATCAAGTCCCATGAGAAAGTTAGATTTTAAAAATAGCAATTACCGTATTTTTCAGAGTATAAGACGCACCGGAGTATAAGACGCACCTAGATTTTAGAGAAGGAAAACAAGGAAAAAAGTATTTTGAACCAAATGGTGTAGTAATATATTATTTAATAAAATACCAGTGTAGTAGAATACTTTTTACAACCATGTATACTTTTTACAAAATTCAAACTTGACAGCTTTAAGACTTGTAGACTTCAACTTCCTCCTCCAGTCATGCTAGCTCAGGAATGGGAGTTGAAGTCCACAAGTCTTAAACTTGCCAAGTTTGAAGACCCTTGCACCCCTAACCGCTATCCCAGGGGTCTTCAAACTTGACAGCTTTAAGACTAGTGGACTTCAACTCCCAGAATTCCTCCTCCAGTCATGCTAATGGGGTAATTAGAAGGCAAAAACACCTCCGTTTTTGCAAAAAACGGCCCATTTTTCGCTCATTTTTTTTGCAAAAACAGGGCATGCAGAGGGTTTGGGAAGCCTGCAGAGCACTCCTAGGGGGTGAGGGAAGGCAAAAACGCCCCCATTTTTGTGAAAAACGGCCCGTTTTTCACAAAAATTGGATGTGGGGGCGGGGCTTTGGGAGGCCAAAAAATTGCTGTATACCAGAGGTGGGTTCCTGCCGGAGCTGCCCAGTGCGCAGCTCCGGTAGGGAGCGACCGATTGCGCAATTTGCGCGCGACCGCTCCAGAGCCCTCTCTGCCGGTCCACCGTGATCGTCGCCATCTTTTTTCGTTAATTTCTGGCTGATTTTGTTCTGCGCATGCGTGGAAGCAAAATCGCACCAAAATCTCGCGAGGGGACGCGCGCACGCGTGAGATTTTGACGAGATTTTGCTTCTGCGCATGCGCAGAAGCAAAATCGTGCCGAAATCTCGCGCGCGCGTGCATCTCCACGCAAGATTTTGGCGAAATTTTGCTTCCACACATGCACAGAAGCAAAATCGCGCGAGGGGGCGCACGCACGTAGCGAGCACGCGCACCCCCGAAGCATGGAGATGCGCACGCATGGCTCCAGTATCGAGGTAAGTGAGCAACCCGCCCCTGATTTCCACCCTCTTTTGGGGGGCAAAATGGTGCGTCTTATCCTCTGAAAAATATGGTATATGTATGCCTGCTTAAAAAAACAGAAAATCCAGGAAAATTCAATACAGGCAATCCTTGACTTACAGCCATTCACTGAGTGACCGTTCGAAGATACATCATCACTGAAAAAAGTGACTTATGACGGTTTTTCACACTGTTGCAGCATCCCCACGACCACCTCTTCAAAATCCAAACATTTGGCAACTGATTCATATTTATGATGGTCGCAGTGTCCCGGGGTCACGTGATCACTTTTTTGCAACTTTCTGACAAGCAAAAATCACTTTAAAACCGTGTTACGAACTTAACAACTGCAGGGATTCACTTAGCAACTGTGGCAGGAAAGGTCATAAAATGAGGCAAAACTAACTTAGCAATTATTTCACTTAGGAACAGAAATTTTGGGCTCAATTGTGGCCTTAAGTAAGGTGACCAGCTTTTGGCGGGACAGTCCCGCTTTTTAATAATTTGTCCCGCATCCCGCGGCGTTTCAAAAAAGTCCCGCTTTTTGAATTTGAATTTGCCCTGCACACCCCTCTGCCTCCTGCCTCGCCTGCCTCCTCCTGCCAGGTGGGGAGGGAGGGCAGTGAGAGGGGCAGCGGCGGTCTTGCCTGTTTGTCGCCGCAGAGCCGAAGAAGCTGGTGGCGTTCACGGTGCGGGGCTTCCCCTGCCCGCTTTCCCCGGCCGCCGGAACACCGCCATTTGCGTTCTTTTGCCCTCTGCGCAAGCAGAACGCTTTGCACATGTGCAGAGGGCAAAAGAACGCAAATGGCGGCGTCCCGGCGGGCGGGGAAAGCGGGCGGGGGAAGCCCCGCGCCGCGAACGCCACCAGCTTCTTCGGCTCTGCGGCGACGAACAGGCAAGACCGCACCAGTAGGAACCCACCCCTGGCTGCGATGAAGGGGGGGTGTTTGGGGGGGGTGCACAAAGCTGCAGGATAAGAGAGACGGACCCCTCCCGTCTTGCTTCCCTAGAAACCCCCCCCATCAATGGTGTCCCACTTTACAAATATTAAAATCTGGTCACCTTAGCCTTAAGTCAAGAGCTCCTTGTATTTGGGGAGTCAGCTGCAAAGCTACATTTGTGCAAGACAGGCTACCGTCCCAATGGTATTTTTGAAGCCTGCCCTTATCCAGTAGTTCAAAAACGTTGCCTCGCGTTGCTTCCCACAAGAAAACGGAGGGCGGAATTTGCAGGGCATTTTGCCTAAAGCAGATTAAACTTGGTTGCTTTGGGAAGCCTTTTAAAGTATTGAGCTGTCTGTGCAGCTCCCTTGTCAGAGTTTACTCTTCTGGAGCCGCGTGCCTATTTTTATATTCTTCTCCTCGGTTCCCATCCTAAAAACTTTGCAAAATAAGTTAAGCCTGTTTCTGCTTTTTAAGGGTAAGAATTTTGGGTGGCACAAGAGAACCTCTTTGCCATGAAACCGGCTTCAACGTCAAGAAAATGAATATTTTCTGATAGGATTTGCTTTGGACTTTAGAACCTGAGGTGGGTTCCTACCGGAGCTCCTTGGTACGCAGCTCCGGTAGGGAGCGGCGGATTTCGCAACCGCTCCGGAGCCCTCTCTGCAGGTCCACCCGGCACGTCACCATTTTTTTTCCGTGATTTTTGGGCGATTTTGCTTCTGCACATGCGCGGAAGCAAAATCGCGCTGAAATCTTGCGAGGGGACACGCGCGTGCATGAGATTTCTGTAAGATTTTACCTCCGTGCATGCGCAAAAGCAAAAGCACGCCAAAATCTCACGCACGCGCGCGTCCCCTTGCAAGATTTTGGCGCGATTTTGCTTTTGCGCATGCGCAGAAGCAACATCGCACGAGGGGGGGCACGCGTGTAGCGAGCACCCCCCCCAAAACGTGAAGATGCGTGCGCATGGCTCCGGCAGCAAGGTAAGCGAGCAACCCGACCCTGATTAGAACCCTTCCCAACATACATATAGTCTTCAACTTATGACCACAATTGAGCTCCAAATTTGTTGCTGAGCAAGTTCAGTGAGTTTTGCCTCATCATACAACCTGTCTTGCCACACTTGTTAATGAATCACTGCGGTTGTTAAGTGAATCATTTGGTCCTTAAGCAAATCTGGCTTCCCCATTGACTTTGCTTGTCGGAAGCAGGCTGGGAAGGTAGAATAGAATAGAATAGAATAGAATACAATAGAATAGAATAGAATAGAATAGAATAGAATAGAATAGAATAGAATAGAATAGAATAGCAGAGTTGGAAGGGACCTTGGAGGTCTTCTAGTCCAACCCCCTGCTTAGGCAGGAAACCCTACACCGCTTCAGACAAATGGTTATCCAACATCTTCTTTAAAACTTCCAGTGTTGGAGCATTCACAACTTCTGGAGGCAAGTTGTTCCACGGATTAACTGTTCTAACTGCCAGGAAATTTCTCCTTGGTTCTAAGTTGCTTCTCTCCTTGATTAGTTTCCACCCATTGCTTCTTGTTCTACCCCCAGGTTCCTTGGAGAATAGTTTGACCCCCTCTTCTTTGTGGCAACCCCTGAGATATTGGAACACTGCTATCATATCTCCCCTAGTCCTTCTTTTCATTAAACTAGACATACCCAGTTCCAGCGACCGTTCTTCATATGTTTTAGCCTCCAGTCCCCTAATCATCTTTGTTGCTCTTCTCTGCACTCTTTCCAGAGTCTCAACATCCTTTTTACATCATGGCGACCAAAACTGAATGCAGTATTCCAAGTGTGGCCTTACCAAGGCATTGTAAAGTGGTATTAACACTTCGCGTGATCTTGATTCTATCCCTCTGTTAATGCAGCCACAACTGTGCTGGCTTTTTTGCTGCACACTGCTGGCTCATATTTAAATGGTTATCCACTAGGACTCCTAGATCCCTCTCACAGTTACTACTGTTGAGCAAGGCACCACATATACTGTACTTGTGCATTTTGTTTTTCTTGCCTAAATGTAGAACCTTACTTTTTTCACCATTGAATTTCATTTTGTTAGATAAAGCCCAATGTTCAAGTCTGTCAAGATCCTTCTGTATTTTGAGCCTATCTTCTGGAGTGTTAGCTCTTCCTGCCAGTTTGGTGTCATCTGCAAATTTGATGAGTTCCCCATCTATCCCCTCGTCCAAGTCATTGATGAAGATGTTGAAGAGTACTTGGCCTAAAACAGCCTTGGGGTACCCCACTGAATACTTCCCTCCATGTAGATGCAGTTCCATTGAGCACTACACGTTGAGTGCAGTTGGTCAGCCAGTTTCGAATCCATCTGGTGGTGTTGCTATCTAACCCACATTTTTCTATTTTTTCTAGTAGTAGGTTATGGTCTACTTTATCAAATGCCTTACTGAAGTCCAAGTAAATCACTGCTGTCATAACTTCAAACAGTCACTAAACAAATGGTTGTAAGTCGAGGACTACCTGTATGAATCATATTGCTCATAGGTAATTGATCAAATCCACAAAAGAAACTTCTTTTAACGTTGCAATGTGTAGAACATAATTGGAAGCATAAAAGCAAACAAGGTTTTGATGACAATCTAGTTCTACAGTTGTCCTTGTCAATTTCAGATGCATGTTCCCAAACAAGACTGACAGGCGACTTATGTCACAAAACCACTGTACAAAACACACATGAGTCATGGTCCTGAAATCAATCCAAGATTACCAGCTCGTACAGTAATAGATAAGTTTTGAATGTTGCCTTTCTCCAACGGTAGCACCAGTCCTCTAATTCGGGCCTGGTGATATTTGAAGAGTCCCTGGGCAGTTTTACACTGGATAGTATTATCACTCTTACCAAAAGCTGAGATGTAAATAATAATAGGCAAAATGAGCCAAATTTAGCCAATTTGCTAAAAACACATTGCTTTATTCAGGGAATTATACAGGTAGGCCTTGACTTACGACAGTTCATTTAGTGATAGTTTGAAGTTACTCCAACACAGTAGTGGTATTCACTTACCTTCGCTACAGGTTCGGACATGAGAGAGCCTGTGCACACTCACTTAGCTTTTGTGCAGCGCTTCTGCACATGTGCAGAGCGTTTGTGATGACGTCTGGGCGGGTGGGCGGAGCCTCCCACTGCCGCTACCGGTTCGCCCAAACCGGTGCGAACCAGTAGAATACCACCACTGCTCCAACAGCACTGAACAAAGGGACATATAACCAATTTGCACACTGTTGCAGCATCCCCATGGTCATGTGATCAAAATTTACACGCTTGGCAACTGACTCATATTTATGATCGTGGCAGTGTCCCATGTCATGTGATCCCCTTTTGCGATCTTCTGACAAGCAAAGTCTATTAGGAAGCCCAATTCAGTTAACAAATGTTACTAACTTACCAACTACAGTGATTCACTTAACAACGGTGGCAAGAAAAGTTGTAAAATGGGGCAAAATTCAATAGTTTGGATTTTAGGTAGATTTTTGGGATGAATAGAACATAAAATAAAATGGAATGCAATGGAATGAATGGAATGGAACGGAGAGGAGAGGAGAATGGGATGGGACGGGACAGGACAGAATAGGAACGGAATAGGGATAGGGGATGGGTATAGGATAGGATAGAAAATAGAACAGAATAGAATAGAATAGAATAGGAATAGAATAGGAATATAGCTGGAAGGGACCTTGGAGGTCTTCTAGTCCAGCCCCCTGCTCAAGCAGGAGAACCTATACCAGTGATGGCGAACCTTTTTTTCCTCGGGTGCCAAAAGCGCGTGCGTGCGCGCTATCGCACACGTGCGAGTGCCCACACCCATAATTCAATGCCTGGGGAGGGCGAAAACAGCCTCCCCCACACCCCTGGAAGCCCTCTGGAGGCCGGAAATGGCCCATTTCCCAACTTCTGGTGGGCCCAGTAGGCTTCCCTGGAGCCTGGGGAGGGCAAAAACGCCCTCTCCCGCCCCCCGGAGGCCCTCCGGAAGCCAAAAACGCCCTCCAGAGCCTCCATATGAGCCGAAAATCAGCTGGCCGGTGTGCACATGCACGTTGGAGCTAAGCTAGAGCAACAGCTCACGTGCCGGCAGATATGGCTCCGCGTGCCACCTGTGGCACGCCTGCCATAGGTTCGCCATCACTGACCTATACCATCTCAAACAAGTGACTGTCTAGTCTCTTCTTAAAAACCTCCAGTGATGGAGCGCCCATGATTTCTGAAGGCAACTTCTGTTCCACTGGTTAATTGTCCTTATTGTTAGGAAGTTTCTCCTTAATTCCAGGTTGCTTCTCTCCTTGACTAGTTTCCAACCATTATTTCTTGTCTTGCCTTCTGGTGCTTTGGAGAATAATTTGACTCCCTCTTTTTTGTGGCAGCCCCTCAAATACTGGAATACTGTTATCATAGCGCCCCAAATTCTTCTTTTCCTCAGACTAGCCAAGTTAACCAAATTAAAAAGGAAAAAGAGACACATTATTTTTCAAAGTTTAATGCTCAACAGAAAAAAAATGATAAGTTCTAACAGTGTTAAACCATCACCAACATTACAACTATGATTATTTCCAGGGCAAAATAGACCATCAAATCCCACCTGACATTATTCACTAGTTAAAACATGTACTACAGCCTTTGCGATCACTTCCTACAGCCAATGTCAGCCTACAATTGTACAGCGCTCACACCGTAGCTCAATTGTGTTTTCTTCTTAATTTCGCTTACGTAACTACAACATCAAACTTACTAGAATTCAAAGTGATGAAGCAAGTTAGTTACAAGTACCTCCACTCTTAGTGCTTTCAATTAACTTAAATCCTGGGCACTTTTATTAGTTTCAGAGCCTGTATTTTAATGAGACGTAAAGGCACATACTTATGTGAAAACTTGTGTTGAAGAGAAATTTGCTTCCAAATTAGGTATGCAGCATTATAAAGTGGAAGATTCTTCCACCCTTTGGAAAAAATAATCAAGGAAACCTATATTTGTATTGAATAAAATATTTCCCTCCAAAACACCATATTGCGTACTTTCTTCTGGGGAAAAAAGTTTTAAATAAGACCTACTATTGTTGAGGTAATCGTAATATTTTCTTTAGTGATCAAAGTACATTTATCAATGGAATAGTTTCGTGCATATTTATATCAAGATAATTAATAAACTTTCATCCGTTTTGCTCTTTGTGGACAAAAACTCAAGCATCAACCCAAATCTAATTCAGTTGTTGATGTACAAAAAAATAGTGAAATCAGTTTAAATTATTAGTGCAAATCCATTCATTTGTGTCTCAAAATGTAAGCATTCATTGAAAAATTCTGCTGGAAAAAATCCGTCAAATCAGAGCTGAAAAGACGCCTGTTTAAAATCCTGGCAATGCTGCCAACAGATAGCCAATACCATAGATCGTCTAAGATAACACCTAAAGTAAAAAAAAAAGAGGACAAAAAATGACCTAAAACTTGTGCATATTAAGCTATATAAATATTCAAAAATAATTACTGTGACTTGCAGAAATCGTGTCTATCATATCATGAGGGCAAGACTGTGGTTGGTGAGCTGTGTGCCTAGCCTCTAAATCAATTTCTCAACCTTGGCAACTTTTAAGATGGATGGACTTCAACTCCCAGAATTCCCCAGCCAATCATGTATAAAGAGTATTGGACTCTGCGTGGCTGGCTGGAGAATTGTGGGAGTTGCCAAGGTTGAGAAACACAGCTCTAGATCAGGGGTGTCAAACTCAAGGCCCAGGGGCTGGATCTGGCCCATGTGGTGGTTAGATCTGGCCCGCAGGACCGCCCTGGAAACAGCGAAGGACTGGCCCACGGAGCCTCTGCCAGCAAAAATGGCAGAGCATTGCAGGAGGCCGTCGCAGCAGAAAATGGAGCTCGGGAGCCTGTTTTTGCTGGCAGAGCGCTCGGGCCCCCACAGGCGCCCCCGACACGAGTGACATTGAGCTGGCCACGCCCACTCTGTCCACACACACACACACCCCGGCCTCCCGGGAGTCAAATACAACCCTAATGCTTCCTCAATGAAATCGAGTTTGACACCCCTACTCTAGATGCATACAGTAGATGGACAATATTTAGTGTCTCTATTCTTCCTTCTTAAGATTCTTTTTCTTCAAACCCAACTTGAATTACGTCTAAAGCAGAGCACAAGGCTCTTTATTAATACAGGTAGTCTTTGACATACAACAGTTCATTTAGTGATTGTACATCAGCACTGAAACAAGTGACTTATGACCGTTTTCCATACTTATGACCATTGCAGCATCCCCGTGGTCATGAGATTAATATTCAGATGCTTGACAACTGACTCATATTTATGACGGTTGCAGTGTCCCAGGGTCATGTGATTGTCTTTTGAGATCTTCTGACAAGCAAAAATCAACGGGGAAGCCAGATTCACTTAACAACTGTATTACTAATTTAACAACTGTAGTGATTCACTTAACAAATGTGGCAAGAAAGTTCGTAAAATGAGGCAAAACTCACTTAAGAAATGTTTCGGTTAGCAACAGAAATTTTGGGCTCAATTGTGGTCGTAAGTCGAGGACTACCTGTATATTGTAACTTTATTTTTCTGTTTGATGGATTTAATAATCTGCTCCCATTTGGGGAGGGAGGTCTATTCCGTAGTATTATCTGCAGCAGGGAGATTATTTTGATCCTGAGCTTGTGGGTTTCCCAAAGGCATTGGGTGGGTCGCTATTAAAATAAGCATTGCGGGTGATGGACACTTCTTAATTTAGATTCAGAGCTGTATGGTGTTGGCTTTTCTCCACTGAACAAATCGTAAGTCACGTAACTGAATCCATTCTAAGTCATACATAGCTTATGCTAGGAACGTATCTTGGTATCATCTGCAGTTGAAGATCTTTGATATATGGAGAAAATTGCTGTTAGAAAATAGTCATATTTTAATGCAGTTGCTCTCTTCATATTGATTTGCCAGCATCGCAGGCTGCTACTTTAATTAATTTAAAGTGTTGAACAATACCTCTATTTAAAAAAGGAGCTTAGGATCAGTGGATCCAAAACTTTGCAGTCCAGGTACCAGGTGATTACATCCTTCTTTGGGACCCAGCCAGTTCCAAAGAAATGCAGTTGTGGGAGAATTGTGCTCCAGGTAGATCCTGTGAAACATAATAAGGACCTGCTCTGGTGGCTTTAATTAAAGCATGACACATTAATTTAGCAACTGAAGCTGTCCCCATGCTTTTTATCTCATGAAATATGAAAATGCATAACAGGTGAGAACCTAAGTCCTTACAAAATTGGCATTATTAATAAAGTATCCTCATTGCATTCTCCACTTTGCAACAAGAGTGTAGAATGTGACTGAGTATGTTTCTGTGTGTTTGTGTGTGTGTAAGACAAGAGAGAGAGAGGGAGAAGGAGAGGGAAAGAGAGAGGGAAAGAGAGAGGGGGGAAAGGGGGAGGGAGGGGAGAGGGAGAGAGGAAAAGGGGATAGAGGGAGGGAAGGAGAGAGAACAAGAAAGAGAGAGAGAATGAGAGACCAAGAGAGAAAGAGGGAGAGAAAGGGAGAGAAAGGGAGAGGGGGAGAGGGAGAGAGGAAAAGGGGATAGGGGGGGGAGAGGGAGAGAGGAAAGCGGGAGGGAGAGAGGGAGGGAGAACAAGAAAGGAGAGAGAATGAGAGAACAAGAGAAAGAGATGGACAGAGAGAAGGAGAGGGAGAGAGGAAAGAGGGAGAGAAGGGGAGAGAGAGGGAGGGAAGGAGGTAGGGAGAGAGAGAACAAAAAAAGAGAGAATGAGAGAACAAGAGGGGGGAAGAGAGGGGGAAAGAGAGAGGGGGAGAAAAGGAGAGGAAGGGGAGAGGGAGAGGGGAAAAGGGGATAAAGGGAGGGAGAGAGGGAGGAGAGGGAGAGAGAACAACAAAGACAAAAAGAATGAGAGAACATGAGAGAGAGAGAGAGAGAGAGAGAGAGAGAGAGGGGGGGGGGACAGAGAGAGGGAGAGGGAGGGAGGGAGGGAGAGAGGAAAGAGGGGGGAGAGAAAACAAGAAAGAGAGGGAGAGGGAGAGAGGAAAGAGAGAGGGAAAGAGGGAGGGAGGGAAGGAGGGAGAGAGAGAGAGAGAGAGAGCAATGAACTGAAAAGGGCAAAGATCTGACATAATATTAGCAAGTCGCTTTTGTTCCTATTTGGTCACTTATTTTTCAAAAATGTAGCTGAATAAGAGTTTAAAATGAGGTTACCTGGCAAATTAGCCACACATTTTTACTAAGAGTGTACACAGTTTAGACGTGTTTCCCATAAAGTGTGATCATAACAAGCCTGTCTTTATTTATTCCTTAGATTGTTAATACAGGTTGTCCTTGACTTAATGGCCATTCGTTGAACGACAGTTCAGAATTACAGCAGGACTGAAAAAAGTGACTTACACTTAGGATAGTTGTACCACACCCGTGGTCTTGTGATCACAATTTGCACCCTTCCCAGCTTCCAACATGCAAACTCAACAGGGGGAAAGCTAGATTCACCTAATAACCACAGTAAAAATGGTCATAAAATTAAATGTTACCATGTAATGCCTCACTTAACAACCATCCCACTTAATGAGGAATTTTTCAGTCCTAATTGTGTTTGTAAGTCAAAGGCTCTCTGTATGTTTATTCTGGGCAATCCACGTGAATCAGTATGATTTTGACTTAGATGTCTTTTTTTTTTAAAGGCTACTCTTTTTAAATTGAGCGAAAATGCTATTTTCCTATATCCACTGAAATCATTTCTCAAACAGAAACAACGAAACTACCAAAAAAAATCGCTTTGAGAGTCCACAGCATCAGTAAAATGAAATATTCCGTAATTTAAGCAAAGAATGCTACTAAGATATTATTGTATCAGAACATTTACGTTCCAAGTCCTCAGTTCCTTGTTAAGGGCGAAATGACGAGATATCCCCAGGTTTAAAATGCAACGATGCAGCAATTAAGCTTCTAGGCTTTTAAAAACAAAACTTGGAAATGTTACTTTTTAAAACCAGGGTCCGTCATCCTCCTCTTCCCCCTCGTTTTCATTCAGGTAAAGAAGGGCAATTTTCTTTTCATCCGAAATGACCGATCGTTGGTCAACCATTCTTTGCAGTTGCACAGTTTGATCAAACGTGGACTCCTCTGACTTTTGTTCACTTGCTGGGTCTTTCCAAACCTCTTCCCTGCTGCCTTCAGGTTGACCGTCGCCTGCTTCTTGCCTACTTGATACAACTAGGGTAGCTTGTGGATCTCTCCCACCCATTTTGCTTATGTCCATCTGGAAGGTAAAGGACGTTTCTTTCTGTCCGATTCTGATTTGGCCGACAGATTTGCTGTTTTCTGAGGGCCCGTCTGTGTGGGAAAATTCCATACCGCTGAAGAGTTGAGTATCAGGACTACGGAGCCCTTGCCCAATCTGAATGTGATGTGTTGATCTGCTAATCTCTGCAGGACTTATTTTTTCCAAGGTGTCTTCTTGTGAAGAACCGATTCCTGGAGATTCCAAAACAAAATCTTGGGACATGGTGTCATGGCTCTGGACTTCTTTCTGCCTCAATTTAATACGATGTGCCAACCCTTCAGAAGCGAACATCTGCCCGAATTCACTGACCTTTTGGTGCTGTTCAGAAATGGGCTCTGTAAAAACAATTTCCTCTCTTACAAATTCCTTCGGACTTAATTTGATATGTCTGATTGTGGTGTTAACATCCAGCACCTTCTCCTCACCAAGCCTGACTGAACCATCATCTGATGTCTTGGTGAAGGAACCTTCATAAATGTTTTGGTCAGATGCTGATGTGTCCTTCTGTCCTAATGCAATCTTTTTTACTGTTTCTTCAAACAGATCATGGTCTCCAGTGGAAAAAGGCACTTCATATATTTCTCGTTCAACATGTATTTCTTTGGGATCTAGTTGGATGTGTCTTATTGATGTGCTGATTGCTGTGGGGTCTTTCATCTGTGAAAAGATATCCCTTCTATTACCTGATGACAAGTCTGAAGCTGACCCCTCAAACATGATTTCTTCAACAATTTGTTTTGAATCCAATGTGATATGCTTGGAGGACCTAATATCACTTGAAACCTGGATCTGAGTAGAATGTTCAGGATTACTCACTTCTTCAGATGTATAAATAGGACTTGTGTAAATTATTTTTTCTGTGGTTTCCGTTGTTTCAGGACTCAACTTTATTTCCTTCATGAATTGACCTGCGTCTGTTGATGCTCCTGTTGTAAAGTCCACTGCTCCAAACTCCAGAGTGTCAGAAATAGGACCTTCGTAAAAGACATGTTCAGTCTTACGAATTTCAGTTGGACCAACTACAACATGCCGGATGCGTCTGTTGATATCAAATGACTCCTTAGAAGGAGAGGCATCTTCTCTCTTACTGGTTTCTTCTGTGGTCCAAAAGGTGGAGGAAACATCTACGTGATGTTTTTCATCCTGCCAAGTTCCTGGTTCTTGCTTTATGTATGGATCAAAGCCACCTTCATTTGGTGACTCTTTGGACAATTTCATCTGATCGGTCACAGCTTCACCAAGCAATTCTGTACTCAATTGGTCAGAGTCTATTGTCTGGGATAAATTAACTTCTGCAACGATAGTAAATAAACCCCCTTTTTCGGGGTGCTCTACTTTTTTAATATCCACCTCCAAGGTACTAGAATCAGTTTCGTCCGCTTTGGTGAGTTCTCCGAGTTCCTGTTTCACAAGTTCTGGAAGAGTTGCTTCAAGCTTTCCTAGTGCCTCTTTCAACTGATGTTTAGGATCCTTTGAATGGCGAGCAAAAACCTCCTTTATTGACTCCTGAAATTCATGTGGGATTTTAATCTCCTTCTCAATAACTACAGATTCAGCATGGGCCACCTGTTCTTTGGGGGGTTCCGCCTTTGAGATAAAGGGCCCGGCATCTGCGCCAATTACTTGGTAAATCAATTCTGGTGAAGCCATGCTCTCTTTTATGTTGGTTTGAGACCCTTCCAGAAATTCATCTTGCCAGGAATATTTCACCATTGATTCTTCTTCAAAGTGGATTTGACCATAGGTGGAACTTTCTCCTTCCTCATATCCAAACGGGTATTCATCTGGAGTGGAAACAAAGTACTTCTCTTCATCCACAACGTCATCTCCCTCAGATACTTCTTCCACACGAGACACAATCTCATTGGGTTGTTTTTTCTTAAGGTCTCCAGTAACACTTGTAGTAGCTTTCTCTTTATCACTATAGTATGGATGTTCTCTCATATTGAGAAGCATATCTTCTGCTTCCTCTACTTCGAATGGGGTTGAAAACTCCCCCCTTTCATCAACTATAGTTGCAGGCTCTTCAATGATCTCAACTTTAATGGTCCTCTTGGCCTTGTCTTCCATTCCTTTCATCCCAACATTAATTATATCGTCTAGGACATTTTTATCTAAACTTCCTTTAGTATCCTCCAATACCTTTTTAATATCTTTCTCTAAGAAACTTCCCAGTTCAGACTTATTAGAGACATCAAGGTCATCTTCTTGAACTGTGGACTCTATGCTGATCTTGGTTTTCACTTTTCCATCCTCAGAAATTTCTTTCTTTTCAAAGGAAGTTATTTTAGCTTCGGGAGGAAGTCCTTCCTCTGAAGACTTTTGTACAAAACCTTTAAGGATGTCAGAAACAATGTTCTCCGCTATACTCTCAGTGAGCGAAGTATCTATTTTAGAATTCTCTTCTGTGCTTCTATTACCTTGAGTCATTTCATCGCTGAGTTTAAATTCAGCTTCACCTTTTGCTTTTTCTGGAGAAGTTTTGAAGTCTACGTTGTGATTCTTCTGTAGGATTTCACCTTCAGTATGTCTTGAATGAACGGGGACTTCAATAGTTTCTTGGCTTTTTGAGGAGATGCTCACAATTTTCTCCCTTCCAAATGTTGCTGTATCTTTTGGAATCTTCTTTCCTTCTGCCTCCACTTTAATCTGTTCCTCCCATTTTCTAGAAGGCATCTTATCTTTCATTAATTTCTCTTCCTTTCTCTTATCCTTAAAGATACTCTCTTCCACTGTATCCTCTTTGTCCTCCACACCTTCCTTCATTTCAGCCTCCTTTTGAACAGCTTTTTCTACCCCGTACAATTTCTCAAAGTTCTTCATGGCAGAATCTGTTGCTTCTTTGGCCAACCTTTCCTCCTGCTCAACTCCTTCTACCAAAACTTGTTTTTCTTCTTTTCCTAGTTTGCCCTCTTTGATTAGTTCATTGATGTGACCCGAAATTCTTTCCCTCGTCTCATATTGGCTTCCTTTAGAAGAAGAAGTTGAGCTGTAAGATAGAGGTGAAGTGATGATCACTGTGGCCCTGATACCTTCAGAACTCATCGGCCTTTTCATTTGCTTCTGAAGGATGGTGGACTCTTTCAAAGCAGACGCCATACTTCCCATTTCGGTTGTCTTCCTTTCAGGCGCTGGTGGCCTTGGCTGAAGGTCACCTTCTCTGCTCATCCGGTAAGGCGACGTAAAGCTTTGTCTTTCTCTTTGTCCTATCAGGCTTCTTTCGTGAGTCACGTACCTTTCGGTAGCACTTGAAGGACGCTGTCCCGGCCTGAAGGGTTCTTTTGGTAGCGCTTTTTTCTGAGGGAGAAATGTTTGCCTTCCAGCACTTTCTGTCCGAGATGAAGACACCACAGAGCGGCTAATATTTGTTTGTGGGAATTTATATCTTAAGTCAACATTTGGGATTGTGGGAAGAGCTCTCTTTCCTTTCCCCTGTTGATAAGCGGAGTATTGGTTGCTATACTCGTAACGCAGATTTCGGTTACCTGCCAGGAGATAAATGAAAATGGATATTAATACCATGTACTTATTACTTACTTATTCATTTATTTTGTAGCACACCTTTATTATTTTTATAAATAACTCAAGGCAGCAAACGTATCCAACACACCTTCCTCCTCGTATTTTACCCGCAACAACAACCCTGTGAGGTGAGTTGGTAAAGAGAGAGTGACTGACTCAAATTCCCCAGCTGGCTTTCATGGCTCAGGCAGAACTAGAACTCACAGTCTCCTGGTGATTGGCCCAAATCACCCAACCAAATTTCAATTTAATAATAATTTAATTTAATTTAATTTAATTTAATTTAATTTAATTTAATTTAATTTAATTTAATTTAATTTAATTTAATTTAATTTAATTTAATTTAATTTAATTTAATTTAATTTAATTTTTTAATTTAATTTAATTTAATTTAATTAATTTAATTTTTTAATTTAATTTAATTTAATTTAATTTAATTTAATTTAATTTAATTTAATTTAATTTAATTTAATTTAATTTAATTTAATTTAATTTAATTTAATTTAATTTAATTTAATTTAATTTAATTTAATTTAATTTAATTTAATTTAATTTATTGTTCTTATAGGCCGCCCAATCCCGTAGGACTCAGGGCGGCGTACAACAAGAGAAGAACAATCGGAAAATACAATAAAAACAGTTTTTAAAAAATTATAAAAGTTAAAAAATCAGTCATCCATGGGGGAATTCAGATCTATATTACCCATTTCGTGCCTAAGGAGGAACTAGAATTCACAGTCTCCTGCTGATTGGCCCAAAGTCACCCAGCTGACTTTCATAGCTAAGGCAGGAGTTGAACTCACAGTCTCTAGCTTTCTAGTCTGGTGCCTTAATCACTAGACCACACAGCAATAAGCTTTAGACTTAACTCTAATCATAGTCTGAACCTATTAAAAATAGATCCAGTTTGCTATCCGTTGTATTCATTTTTGCATCTCTTTGCAAAACAAAAGCTGACCATTTGGGCTATAGGGTCTTATAATTGCTCCATTTTTAAAAAAAATTTATTATGATACATTGCCAAAGCAAATGAAATTTGCCCTGCCTAACAAACAAATTATTATTTTATCTATTAAATTTATATGCCGCTCGTATACTCTGAAAAGTGACAAAATGACATTTTGACACACAAAATGAAATGCAAACCCATGACACGTATTCAGTGTGTAACTACTACAAAAAATTTACAAGGAAGCCAAAATAAAGCCGATTATTTCAATCAGCTGACATGAAATCCACTAGACAAAGCAATAACTACACTCGCACTACACTTACTTACATAACTCAAATATAACGATAATTTTACGAACTGCTATGTTCCTTTCTTATTTTGCAAGATGAATCCTACAACTCTTAGTTACACGTAGTCCTTGACTTACAACCACAACTACTAAGCAAGGTGGTTAAGTGAGTTGGGCCTGATTTTACTACCTTTTTGGGAAATCACTGCAGTTGTTAAGTGAATCACATGGTTGTTAAGTGTTGTGGCCCACCAGTGGCCCTGCAGCTGATAGCGGATCCCGTTCAAGAGGAGACCGACTTGGTGATTTGCCAGCGGCCTGCGCAGCTGGCACCCGAGTTGGACAGTGAGGAGGCTGGCGAGGACTCGGTGCCAGAGGCCGAGGTTCATCCAGGGCCTTCGGAACCTCCAGCACCTCTTGGCAGTGATGAGGGAGAAGAGGCTTCTTCTCTTCTTAATGCAAGGACATGCAGGGCTGCCAAAAGGCAGGAATGGTTACTCCAGAGGAGGTCTCCTCGGGAGTAAGACTTGGGGCTAATTGGCCACTCCCCTAGTCTACTTAAGGACATCAGAGGCAACTGGAAAGCTGCAGGAAACAATAGTTCAGACTCGAGTATCTGTCGTGAATTGTCTTGTGAATCCCTGTTTTTCTGCTTCGGATTTCTTATCAAGAAAGACTCCTGGGCATTTTGCCAAGCCTTCGGATGTTACGTGAGATAACCAGATCTAATTGCATTGTTTTGAGTTAAGACTGACTGAACTTACGCCAGCTGCTAATGAAGATTAATTAGCAGCTGACTTTCTGCAAGAAAATATTGCTTTTTTGGATTTGTGTGTGTGTCCACTGCTAAGCCAGTTATTAGCAGTGGTTCATTAATTAAACTAAGTTCGTTTAAACGGTGTGTTTTTGATACGTCCATAACTGGGGGCAGAACATGAAGAGAATCCAACTTCCCCCATTGATTTTGCATGTCGGAAGCCCCTGGTTTTACAACCTGGGGCAAAGCTCACTTAACAACTGTCTTGCTTAACAACAGAAATGTTGGCCTCAGTTGCGGTCGTAGGTTGAGGACTACCTGTATACAGTGTATCTAATTATACGGGCTTCATATAGTTTGGAACAAAGAAGGAATGGATGTTGACCCATCCCTTCTGCTTTTAAATGCATTAATATAATGTTCATCTTTCGTACCTTGGGGTAATCGTCTCCCATGTTCTTCATTCCACATGAGAATCCATTGGCTGCCCTCTGCTTCTAGCAAAGCTCTGCCGTACAGGAAAACAAAACTGAATTAATAACAAATTAAGATGTGTATGTCCAGCGCCGTATTTCTCAATCAGAATTGTAAACATGAACCAAGCAACCACGCTGGCTGCTTTCTCAACCTCGGCCCCCTTAAGATGGGTGAACTTCAACTCCCAGAATTCCCCAACCAGCCAGCCATGCTGCCATGCTGGCTGGGGAATTCTGGGAGTTGAAGTCCACCCATCTAAAAATGGCTGAGGTGCACTGATCCAGGGCAACATCCGCTTTCCTTTAATATTCACAGTAATGCTAATGAAAGCAAGAATGCAACGAGCTCGTATTTCCTCTTTATATTTCTTATACTTTCTGTCTCACATAAAAATTTACATATTTTTTCCCTTTGGGAAATTAATTTTTCTGCCTGGCCCATGAATAGAATCAGTCTTGATTAACTTTAACCAAGGTCTCTAAATAACTTTGGCTTAATCACATTTTTTAACTGATTTAAATCAAGAACATTCAAGTTAAATCTTTCACACTATAGCATTTGCAGAACCAGAAGGGAACGCATATTACATGTCTACCTACGGACTGAATTAACACGGCATGTAATTGAAATCCAGTCTTCTATGTTCTATCTTTTTTAACAGAATTGGAAAGATAGGGGAATTTTGCATACTGGGATAATATCATTGAAAAAATGATGGAATGCTCTATGCCAGTGGTGGCGAACCTTTTTCGGCTCGCGTGCCAAAAAGGGGGAGGGCCGCGCTCGCGCGCACTCGCGTGCCCACACCCATTCCCTCCCCCCCCATGCATGCACACAACACCCCCCCATGCTGCCCCCTGCGCATGCGCACCCCCCCCCACCCCCGCGCAAAGGCTTACTGGAGCCTGGGACGACGAAACCGGCAAACCGGAAGTGCGAAAAAATGCACTTCCGGTTTGCCGGTGTGCTGTTTTTTGCACTCCGGAGGGTTCAGGGAAGCTCCCTGAAGCTCCGGAATGCAAAAAACTACAAAACGGACAAACGGGAAGTGCGGAAAAGTGCACTTCCGGTTTGTCCGTTTTGTAGTTTTTTGCATTCCGGAGCTTCAGGGAGCTTCCTTAAATCCTCCGGAGTGCAAAAAACAGCACACCGGCAAACCGGAAGTGCGTTTTTTCGCACTTCTGGTTTGCCGGTGGGCAACCCTCGCGTGCCGGCTTCTATGGCTCTGCGTGCCACCTCTGGCACGCGTGCCATAGGTTCGCCACCAGGGCTCTATGCAAATTGAGTGTCATGTCATTATTGCAAACACAGTTAGTCCTTGACTTAAGACCATTCTTGAGTCCAGAATTTCTGATGATGAGAAGGTGGTTAAGTAAGTTGTGCCTGTTTTTATGAGCATTTTTGCTACCGTCGTAAAGGAAATAGCTACAATTTTAAAGTGAATCACGCGACTGTTAAGAGAATCCAGCAGCCCCCATTGACTTATTGGAAGCCGGCTAGGTAGGTTGCAAATGATAATCATGTGACTTTGGGACGTTGCAATTATCATAAATACAACTGCAGCTTGATCACGTGACTTTTTAAAGTTTGAGCACTGGTCATAAGTCACTTTTTTCAGTGCCGTTGTGACTTTAAGCGGTTGCTAAACAAAGAATAGCATAGCATAGCATAGCATAGCATAGCATAGCATAGCATAGCCTAGCCTAGCCTAGCCTAGCCTAGCCTAGCCTAGCCTAGCCTAGCCTAGCATAGAATAGAATAGAATAGAATAACAGAGATGGAAGGGACCTTGGAGGTCTTCTAGTCCAACCCCCTGCTTAGGCAGGAAACCCTATACCGCTTCAGACAAATGGTTATCCAACATCTTCTTAAAAACTTCCAGTGTTGGAGCATTCACAACTTCTGGAGGGAAGCTGTTCCGCTGATTAATTGTTCTAACTGTCAGGAAATTTCTCCTTAGTTCTAAGTTGCTTCTCTCCTTGTTTAGTTTCCACCCATTGCTTCTTATCCTACCCTCAGCTGCTTTGGAGAATAGCTTGACCCCCTCTTCTTTGTGGCAACCCCTGAGATATTGGAACACTGCTATCATGTCTCCCCTGGTCCTTCTTTTCATTAAACTAGCCATGCCCAGTTCCTGCAACTGTTCTTCATATGTTTTAGCCTCCAGTCCCCTAATCATCTTTGTTGCTCTTCTCTGCACCCTTTCTAGAGTCTCAACATCCTTTTTGCATCGTGGTGACCAAAACTGAATGCAGTATTCCAAGTGTGGCCTTACCAAGGCATTATAAAGTGGTATTAACACTTCACGTGAATACCACTTTATAATGCCTTGGTAAGGCCACACTTGGAATACTGCATTCAGTTTTGGTTGTAAGTTGAGGATTACCGGTATAGGAACTGACTTTATGGACTCTATGGAAGGCTTCCTGTTCAATCTACTGTATCTTCAGAGTAAGTGTAGGAGATGAGCAGGCTGAGCCGGAGGGAAGGGTCAAATGCATCATCAGTTATGAGTCTCTGCGTCCCCAGCAGGAGATCTAAGTCCAGCCCATCTTGAATGCCTCTCTTATCTCCCGCTCATTTCTCTTGACCGTTAGTTGATCAGATTCTTGTAGAGAGCTTAAGCTTGCAATAAATCTTTATAACCATTTGAACTGCCTGGATCTCCTGATTTTCCCTGGCGCTTGATTGGAAAAAGTCACCGGATGCTTCAAGCAATTCAGGTGATCGGTAATATTAAATAAGAAAATTCAATAGCTCTAGTTGACCACAAGATAGCTGCCTCTATTGTTAGGATATCCTTTTCAGCGTAATTGCTAATTGACAATTGGCTCATCCTCTGAAACAGAATTTGTGAAAAATATATCCTTTGAGTCTTTTTAATTATATTAAATAACTAATTTAAATATAAATACTATCTATATAATAATTAATAAAGATATAAAAGGGGGTTTAACATAGTTAAGATATCATAAATCAGTTTTGATTGCTGGTAAAAAAAACCTCTGTAAGAAATGCTAAAGTTAAAACTATAGCAATATGGACATTCTCCTACAGCTGCTATTAAATGCTGGGTTCATTAAAGGCAACAAGTACAATATTTTAAACTGTGTAATCTCTTAAAAAAGCATTTTCAGTTTTGCTCTGCCAACTGCTTTGAGCTGATAATGCAGGACGACTATCTACGCTCTTTAAGGAGCTTATTTGGAAATGTTTGATAGCTAAGATTCCTGGAAAGCAATATGAAATTTCAGTCATTTGCCTTTAAAGACTCACAATATTTAAACACCAAGGAAATCTTACTTATTCTGCTCATTCGGAGTTATGAAGCAATAATGCAGACAAAGAGTTTCATTGATTTGCAATCGGTTTAAATATTGCTTCACGCATTTAAATGCCCCATAAGTAAAATACAGTGGAAGTAAATAAATGAATGGATATAATTCTGTGTTGAATACAGTGCTTAATTTTATTTGTCCTCTGCGAATATATATACCGTATTTTTCGGAGTATAAGACGCACCGGAGTATAAGACGCACCTTAGTTTTTGGGGAGGAAAATAGGGGAAAACAATCTGCCTACCAGGTATTCATCTGGCTAGCATCCTTAGTCTGGTCAGCTTCAGCACATTATTTTATCTCCTGGTTAGGACTTAAAAAAGCCTTCTTCTGAGAGTAACAATGAAAGAGCCTGCAAGCCAGTAAGAGCTGGGAAGATCGTTAGCACCTGGTTAGGGCTAAAAAAAAAACTTATTCCGAGCAGCTGCAGCACATTATTTTATCTCCTGGTTAGGACTTAAAAAAACCTGAGAGAATAACAATGAAAGAGCCTGCAAGCCAGTAAGAGCTGGGAAGATCGTTAGCACCTGGTTAGGGCTAGAAAACAACTTATTTGGAGCAAGTAGAGCAATGAAAAAAAACCCTGCAAAGACTTAGGGCTGGAAAAACATTCTTTGGAGAGAGTAACAATGAAAAAGCCTGCAAGGTAAGAGCTGGGAAGATCTGTTAGCACCTAGTTAGGGCTGGAAAAAAAAGCTACATTCGAAGTATAAGACGCACCTGAATTTTCAGCCACTTTTAGGGAGGAAAAAGGTGCGTCTTATACTCTGAAAAATACGGTATGTATTATGGTGCACTTATTTTTAAAGAATTGTAACTGAACTTTTTAAAAAAATTATTCATTTAGAAACATTTTGATCATGGAATGTACCAGTAGCTGTTTATTCTGTTCCAATCAGACTGCATCTGATATATTATAAGAACTTTTATATTTTTATATTTTATATTTTATATGATAATTTTTATATTATCAGAATATACTGTAAAATGCAAGCTAGATGGTCACGACCTTGTAGACCAGGGGTCCCCAAACTTGGCAACTTTAAGACTTGTGGACTTCAACTCCCAGAATTCTCCAACCAGCTATGCTGGCTGGAGAATTCTGGGAGTTGAAGTCCACAAGTCTTAAAGTTACCAAGTTTGAAGACGTCTGTTGTAGACGATCCTCACTCTGTTAAGGACCTTGGAGTACTCATCTCTAATGATCTAAGTGTCAGAGTTCACTGTAACAACATTGCCAAGTGGTTAACCTAATCTTGTGTTGACCTCATCCCATTCCTAAGAGGTCTGTAAGGGGCGTGCATAAGCGCACCAACGTGCCTACCATCCCTGTCCTAATGTTCCCATGTATTCGTAACCATCTCATGTATTCATAACCATGGTTATACATAGGAATAGCAATAGCACTTAGACTTATATACCGCTTCATAGTGCTTTACAGAAGGAAGGATGGAAGGCTGAGTCAACCTTGAGATTTGAACAGCTGAACTGCTGAACTGCAGTGCTGCATTTTAACCACTGCGCCACCTTGGCTTTTATGTATTCACAATCATGTTTATATTTTTTCTGTAATCTTATATATGCTTGACAAAACAAACAAACAAACAAACAAATAAATAAAATAAACTGCTAATAGCCAAAGACTTTGACAAAGTGTACTACAAGATTTATAAAAATATTGAAATGGTTTGCTTAGGAAGATGTAGAATGTGGAACAGATGTTACCTCTGTTGCTCTAGAATCAGTGGATGAAAATTGTACGGAAGTAGCATTTGATTAAATGTTAGGAGCAAATTCTCTGTATTTGTTTAAAAAAGGGCCAATAATGAAACAATGTCTTGGACAATAAGCTTTTACTCTCTGAACATGATTCAGTATGTAGGAACTTGCTTCCAACAGGGACAGGATCAACTAAGCTGATTTATTGTAGACAAGACAGGAGCTGTATAAACACTGATCTACCAAAGTTATAACACAGAAAAGAATTCATATGTGTGTTTTCTCCAGGGTTTCAATTCTTGGCCTTTTCCCCCTGGCTTTTCTAGTTAAAGAATAATTTCTTTTCTCTTCACAGGCTTGAGGAAATTACCTGTGTAATGTAGACATAATAGCACTTAGTACTTAGACTTATATACCGCTTCATAATGCTTTCCAGCCCTCTCTAAGCGGTTTACAGAGTTCAGCATATTGCCCCCAACAATCTGGGTCCTCATTTTACCCACCTCGGAAGGATGGAAGGCTGAGTCAACCTTGAGCCGGTGAGATTTGAACAGCTGAACTGCTGAACTAGCAGTCAGCTGAAGTAGGTTGCAGTGCTGCTTTTAACCACTGCGCCACCTCGGCTCTTCCAACAGGGAAGAGGATAACCAACAGGGATAACCATTTTATCCGCCCTGGGAATCACTAGGTCTTGCCTTGGACGAGCACATATTTGAGATGTGATGGATTTCCCTCTCACTGGAGACAAATTTTACAGAATAACAGAATTGGAAGAGACCTTGGAGGTATTCTAGTCCAACCCTCTGCTCAAGCAGAACACTCTATACCCGTGATGGCGAACCTATGGCACGTGTGCCACAGGTGGCACGTGGAGCCATAATGGAGGGCATGCGAGGCGTTGCCCTATGTCAGCTCCAGCGCGAATGTGCGCGCTGGCCAGCTGATTTTCGGCCTTGGGGAAGGCCGTTTCGCCCTCCGGAGGCTTCAGGGAAGCTTCCCTGAAGCCCCGGAATGCGAAAAATGGCCCAACGGGCAAACTGGAAGTTCTGAAAAAATGGACTTCCAATTTGCCCGTTGTGCTGTTTTTTGCACTCCGGTGGCTGCAGGGAAGCTTCCTGAAGCCCTGGAGTGCGAAAAACAGCACAACGGGCAAACCGAAAGTGCATTTTCCGAACTTCCGGTTTGCCCGTTGGGCCATTTTTTCACCGTCTCAAGCTTCGGTGAGGTCTGTGCGCATGCGCAGGGGCCAGTGCGGGGGGTGCGCATGCATGGGGGAAGGAATGGGTGTGGGCACGTGTGCGCGCACTAGCACGTGCGCACACCCCCTTTTGCCACGCGAACCAAAAAAGGTTCGCCATCACTGCTCTATACCATTCCAGACAAGTGGCTGCCCAGAGAGAAGTTCCCTGAATATCGGCTCCAGCACGAGTCCAAAAACTTGGAAAACAAAACTTCTGATCCCCGTGACCAACCCACACTGGATCCTGCAACATTATCCAGGGACACGTATATCCACCTTCATTTGTAAGAAAATGTATACCTATAGGAGCCGTGGTGGCGCAGTGGTTAGAATGCAGCATTTCAGGCAAACTCTGCCCACTGCCAGGAGTTCAATCCTGACCAACTCAAGGTTGACTCAGCTTTCCATCCTTCCGAGATCAGTAAAATGAGGACCTGGATTATTGGGGGCAATATGCAAATAATGGTTCTGCATAGTAAACCACCCAGAGTGTGTTGTAAGAGCAATAGCAATAGCAATAGCACTTTACTTATATACCGCTTCATAGTGCTTTACAGCCCTCTCTAAGCGGTTTACAGAGTTCAACATATTGCCCCCAACAATCTGGGTCCTCATTTTACCAACCTCAGAAGGATGGAAGGCTGAGTCAACCTTGAGCCTGGTGAGATTTGAACAGCTGAACTGCTGAACTAGCAGTCAGCCTGCAGTCGCAGCATTTAACCACTGCACCACTTCAGCTCATAGTGCACCAAGTGCAGCACTGCAGTTCAGCAGTTCAGCTGTTCAAATCTCACTAGGCTCAAGGTTGACTCAGCCTTCTATCCTTCCGAAGTCGGTAAAATGAGGACCCAGATTGTTGGGGGCAATAGGCTGACTCTGTAAACCACTTAGAGAGGGCTGTAAAGCACTATGAAGAGCACTATGGGTTGGTAAACAAGCCTAAATGCTATTGCTATTGCTATTCTCGGTCTCCCAAAACAGCAGTGTATTCCCATTTCTCCATGTAAGAAGTATTACGATCCAGAAAAACAAATCTGAAAGTCTTCACTAACTCCTTCCCAACTGAAGTCCTTGAAAGCTTTAACTATGACAACAGAAAGCAGGAATGCAGGAAGTTTGACTAATGATTGTTGGCTACTGATAAAAAAAAACAGTTTGTGAAGTTTCCAGAGCAACACAGAAGTCACTAAAAATAAGTCCCAAGCTGAAGCACTCACTGTATATGGCAAAAGGGAGCCAAGCACATCTTTTAATGTTAGATCTCACAGCATGCACTGCTAGAAACATTAAATGTCGCAAATAAAAACCACTTGACAAGCACAGAAAGGAAAGAAGGAACGGCAGATGCTGAATTGCTTCTGATTTGTCTTTGGTCCAATTTATGAAATGAATGGTTTTGGGGTTTATAACCTAGGAGAAAAGCACAAAGGAAATCAGCAATGGTTTGGGATGGCTTGAAGCAACGTTTTGAATCGTAGTCTAATTTTGTGTGTGTGTGTGAGAAAGAGCACAAAGAAGAACGAAAAGATGATTAGGGGTCTGGAGGCGAAACCGTACGATAAATAGTTGCAGGAATTTGGCATACGTAGCCTAATGAAGAGAATGACTAGGGTTGACATGATATTAGTCTTCCAATATTTGAAGGGCTGTCACAAAGAAGAGCCGAGGTGGTGCAGTGGTTAAAGTGCAGCACTGCAGTTCAGCAGTTCAGCTGTTCAAATCTCACCGGCTCAAGGTTGACTCAGCCTTCCATCCTTCCGAGGTAGGTAAAATGAGGACCCAGATTGTTGGGGGCAATATGCTGAACTCTGCAAACCGCTTAGAGAGGACTGTAAAGCACTATGAAGCGGTATATAAGTCTAAGTGCTATTGCTATTGCTATTGCTAAGAGGGGGACAACTTATTCTCCAAAGAAACGGAGGGCAAGACAAGAAGTTAACGGACAGAAAATTTATCAGAGAGACATTCAACCTAGAACTAATTAGAAATTTCTTGACAGTAAGAACAATTAATCATTGGAACGGGTTGCCTTTGTAAGTTGTAGCTGCTCCATCACTGGAGGCTTTTAAGAAAAGATTGGACAACCATTTGTCCAGAGAGACTCCTTCTCAAGCAAGGGGTTGGACTAGAAGACCTCCAAGGTCCCTTCAAACCCTATTATTTTATGTTCTAAGTGCCAAATTAATTAAAAAGCCTGTTTGCATTGAAGTTCTCCCGTCAGTAAAAAGCCACACTCAGAACAAATAAAGTGTAATGTGTAAAGGGATTTATTTTTTATTTATTTATTTATTGTTGTCAAGTACATGTTGGTAATATACATAGATATAACATTGTTTATATACATAAGATGGGTACTGATAAGAGGGAACATTAGGACAGGGACGGTAGGCACGCTGGTGCGCTTATGCACGCCCCAACAAAGATCCTTTGTTGCAAAGGATCTTTTTACACAATAACACAAATCATCAGCAGGATGAATTCCTTGAAGAAAAGTTAAAGAACCTGATTTCAGCACAAGTAGTCCTCAACTTACAACTTTTTGTTTAGTGACCATTCGAAGTTATGACGGCACTGAAAAAATGGCTTATGACTGTTTTTCACACTTACGACTGTTGCAACAGCCCCATGGTCACATGATCAAAATTCAGATGCTTGGCCACTGACATGTATTTATGATGTTGCAGTGGGTTCATATGATCGCCTTTTGTGACCTTCTGACAAGTCAATGGGGAAGGCAGATTCACTTAATAACTGTCCCAAAAGTGCTTTTTTCGAGAGGCAACTGGATTTTCTAGTTTTTCTTTGAAGACTTTTCGCTTCTCATCCAAGAAGCTTCTTCAGCTCCAACTGAAGATAGATATCTATCCCCACCATCCAGTCAGAGCTGAAGAAGCTTCTTGGATGAGAAGCGAAACTTCTTCAAAGAAAAACCAGAAAGTCCAGTTGCCTCCTGAAAATGCACCTTTGGGACAACCATGACCTGGATGACTGAGAATCTCCATAGACACTTAACAGCTGTGTTACTAACTTCATAATTGCAGTGATTCACTTAACAACTGTGGCAAGAAAGGTTGTAAAATGAGGCAAAACTTATTTAACTACTGTCTCACTTAGCAACAAATAATGTGGGCTCAAAAATTGTGGTTGTCGTGGACTACCTATATTCTTGAAGTGAACTTCTAGCTAGCCTCTTGTTCTCTTTTTATTCACCAATGAAGTTTGGCTGCTTATTTCAACGGTATCTTATGTGCTTTGAACATGAGTTTTATCACTACTGGCAGGCAAAAAGGGAAACAAGAACTAAATTCTGGGCTTTACTGGTTTTTGTTCCCTGTGATGTAATGAGTCTTGCTGAAATTTATTCTTTTAAAAAGTGAAAGTATTCCAGAGCTGCATTCGGTTCTTTCAAAAGGATTAATTGTATTATGAAGTCACACCCAGTGGAGGAATTCCTTCAATTCAAAGTTATTATTCAAACAAGGAGAAGCATTAGGACTCTTACGCAAAAGGAAACATGGAAAAATTTTATTGGTTGCTTCAAAGGGAGCAGAGATTCATTTACAATGCCTTTTTTATAGTTGAATGTTTGCAGAGATTATGTTAAGATGTAGCAGAAGTAAATCTGGCATCTTAACAGAGAGATCAACTAGATTTTGGATTTTTTTTTCTTTCCTTCGCAAAGCTTTTAAAAAAAAACTTCCATTGGGTCAAATTTGATTGGCAAATCAACTTTAACTAGAAATATCATAATTTAACAATTTAATTTTGCAAGAATTCCAAGATAACAGGATCAGCTCATTGCCAATCAAGAAACAGATGGACATATCTGGGCAACTTTTAAAGAAAACATTTTATTTCAAACTTCCTAATCCTAAACTAATCCTAATCCTATACTAATCCCAAACTAATCTCTTCAATACAGGTAGTTGTTGACATGCGACCACATACGACCATAATACAGGCAGCCCTTGACATACGACCCAAATTTCTGTTGCTAGGTGAGACCATTGAGTTTAATTTTATTAAATAACCCCCTAATAAATGTATAGAAAGAGTGAAATTCTGTTTTCCGTGCTTTGAGCACCAATCACTATGTAGCACAACTAAAGTTTCTAGATAACAATTGAGGGTTTTGGGGGAACCTAACTAGGGTCTACAATTCAGGGGTGGGCAAACTATGGCTCTTTGAGGACCTGAGGACTTCAACTCCCAGAATTCCAGAGCCAGCCATGCATGCATGGCTCTGGAATTCTGGGAGTTGAAGTCCACAGGTCCTCAAAGAGCCATAGTTTGCCCACCCCTGGTCTACATTCTCCAGAAAAGGCCAAACCAACCTTCTCACCATCTTTACCACCATTAATATATCTAAAGACAAGTGCCCAAATACTTCCAAACTTCACACCTGACTGAATTTCCCTAACCAAATTGCCAGAGTCCCAATATTACTTGGATTAAATTTTAGTCAGTTTCTATAGCTCTTGCCTCACAATCAGGAGGTTGTGAGTTCGATCCTAGGTAGAGGCAGATGTAAGGGTCTCCTGCTTGGGCAGGGGGTTGGACTAGATGACCTGCAAGGTCCCTTCCAACTCTGTTAATCTGATGTATCTGATGGTGATGATGATGATGATGTATATTGCCACCCGCACCTCAGCAGCCCTTTTCTAAATGGCTTTCAAGTTTATTCTTAACGATAAGACATTCCGTTACTCATCAAGGCTTTTTATCTTCCCTTCCAATTCTGCAGAAATTTCATTCCAACAGGAACCTCAAAAACCTGTTCTGGAATTTCCCACCCACGAGGTTAGCAAAAATGGGCCCAAATCTTTCACAGATGTCCTAGAAATGCAAAATAATACCTGGGACCTATTATCACATGTGGTGGGATGCCCGAAAGCCCGTGAATTTGGGAATAGTATAAAACAATGGTTAGAAGAAATATTAATGTTGAAGATAGAGCTAAAACCTGAACTTTTCCTATTGGATATTACTATAGATAAATATGGTAAGGGAACATTATACTTAATGTTACATATTCTGACTGCTGCTAGATTGGCCTTTGCACAAAAATGGAAGAACAAAGAAACCCCATCAGAGGAAGAGAGATAGCATAAAATACTGTCTTGTGCTGAAATGGACGGACTTACGATGGAATTGAAAGATAAGAATGAATCAGAATACTTTGAAATCTGGGATAAATTGTACTACTGGTGGGAATTGCGGAGGACTGTTTGGATTATGAATTAGCGACAAGTTGGAAATGTATATACTCTTATGTTAGCGAATAGGAAAAAATGGATTTACTATTGTATATAATTGAGATATATTTATATAGAGATAAAGAACTGTATTTAGGAGGAGAAACAACTCGATGGAAATGTTTAAACTGGAATGTTACATCATGTCCATGTTTTTCTTTTTTTAATTGTATTATACAGGTAAATAATTTTTTTTAAAAAAAGTGTTCTGGAATTTGGCCGAGTGTCAAATGAAGCCCAGGTTTCCCTCGTGTCTTCCTGCAGGGTAAAAATATCCTTACCTGTAAGTTTCAATTTCAAGGCTGAGTCCAGCTTTCACTTGCAGGAGTTCATGGTAATCCTTCAGGTACTCTGCAATGCACATGGTTAAGTAGTTCTTCTCTTCTTGAAGGGCTTCAATTATCATCTGAAAACACAGAAATAATCATGAGCGTTGGGAGGTACAGGTGATCCTCGACTTACGACCACAACTGAACCCAGAATTTCCTGTCGCTAAGCAAGACAGTTGTTAAAATGGGATTTTCCCCATTTTGCGACCTTTCTTGCCACAGTTGTTAAGTGAATGACTACAGTTGTTAAGTTGGTCACATGGTTGTTAAGTGAACCTGGATGGTTATTAAGTGAACCTGACTTTGCTTGGCAGAAGGTCGCAAAAGGGGATCTCATGACCCCCAGGACACTGCAACTGTCACAAATTGATCACATGACCATGGGGAGGCTGCAATGGTCATAAGTGTGTGAAAAACGGTCGTAAGTCTCTTGTTTCATTGCCATTGTAACTTTGTCACTAAACATAAGGTTGTAAATTGAGGACACCTGCAGATATATGACCCAAAGCCCAGCTTTATCAATTCTTAGTTTGCAGTGAGGGGGCCTTTCCACACTAAAGCTTTAAACTGCTTGGCACCTGTGCATAGGTTACCTGGAAATGATTCTTTAGAGATTTGTAGATTTCAAATCTCTTTTTCCACTGTGATAGCAAGGTAGTCGGTTGTTTGATCACAGCCCCTGATCAGTTGATCCCACCAAGTTCTTTACATCTCCCACCCATTCCAAAAAAGTGAGCATTAATTTCTTTCCTTCCTTCCTCCTTCTTTTCCTTCCTTCCTTCCAAAGACAAATTCCTTGTGTGTCCAATCACACTTGGCCAATAAAGAATTCTATTCTATTATTCTATTCTATTCTATTCTATTCTATTCTATTCTATTCTATTCTATTCTATTCTATTCTATTCTATACTATTCTATTCTATACTATTCTATTCTATTCTATTCTATTCTATTCTATACTATTCTATTCTTTCTATTCTATTCTATTCTATTCTATTCTATTCTATTCTATTCTATTCTATTCTATTCTATTCTATTCTTTCTTCTTTCCTTCCTTCCTTCCCTATTCCTACTTTTCTTCTTTCCTTTCCTTTCCTTCTTTCCTTTCCTTCTTTCCCTTCCCTTCCCTATTCCTCCCTCCCTCCCTCTCTCCCTCCCTCTTTCTCTAATTGTCGCCACTTCAGTGCTGCAGATAATAGGGGATGTTGAATAGAATGTTGTCAATTTCCCAATCCTTGTCCATTTAAATCATTTCATTTCGCCCCCTCCCCATGTGTGTTCAGCTAGTCCAGGGGTTGGGCAACTATGGTCCCTTTGCGACCATGCTGACTCAGGAATTTTGGAAGCTGAAGTCCACAGCTCGGAAAGGGGGCATAGATACCCACCCCTGAGCCGGTCAGTTTCCCTTATCCTGCCTCTCTCCTACTGGGCATGATTTAACTCCTGCTGTTGATGTGTTTTTCTTGTTCCCCATTATTTCAACTTGGAAGAATGCTCAAACGGGGCAGGGGGGGGAGTAGAGTATTAAGTTACGGAAGCACTAGTAAAACCCTGGAGTCAAACTGGCTCCCTCCACTGCAGGATTCTACCTGGTGGATGGCTGGTGAGCTCAACAACAAAGCCAGGGGTGGAAAGTCACCGTGTTGCCCAGAACAACTGGCACATTCGTAAATCAACACCATTGAGTAGTGACTTGGAAAGTCACAACAGAGGGCAGGGTAGGAACCGGCAAGAGGGCTGGCTAACATCTTGCCAACCTTTTGCTGACAAGAGAGGGGGTGCCTGGTGCTTTAACTCAAGAGCAGGGAAAGTGTTTTGGCTCCGTTACTACTGTTGAAAAGGGAGATATTAAGGGGAGACATAATGGGCGTCTTGAAATATCGGAGTATCTCCTGCCAACAGTAAGAGAAAGAAAAGACAGGATTGCCATCATCCGCAATCTGCCATGTCACTTATATAATAAAAAGCATTCTGACAATCCAAATAAATATAATTCTGCCTCTTGTCATTGCAGAGTTCTCGGAATTGGCCATTCCTTTTGCTCATCATGCAATAGCAATAGCAATAGCACTTAGACTTATATACCGCTTCATAGTGCTTCACAGCCCCTCTCTAAGCGGTTTACAGAGTTCAGCATATTGCCCCCAACAATCTGGGTCCTCATTTTACCCACCTCGGAAGGATGGAAGGCTGAGTCAACCTTGAGCCGGTGAGATCTGAACAGCTGAACTGCAGTGCTGCACTTTAACCACTGCACCACCTCGGCTCTTATGCATCGTGCAGCGTGCAGCCCTTGTTTAGCAACTGCCTCATTTAGTGGCCATTCCTAGTTCTGACGGTGATGAAAAGGTGACTTTACAACAAATTTTTGTATTTACAACCTTTACCGACTTGGAAAGCTGAAGTCAGATGGGTAAGCACAGGTGTGGTTTTATTTAGTGACTGCTTCTCTTAATGACTGAGTTTCCAGTACCAACTGTGGTCGCTAAATAAGGATGATCTGTATTAGTACTTACATGTGAGTAAAAATATTATTCACTTAATTCTTTTTAAGTTCTTTAAGTTCGAGAACTCATTAAGTTCAAAGATTCTTAGAACATAAAATAATAGGGTTGGAAGGGAACTTGGGGGTCTTCTAGTCCAACCCCCTGCTCAAGAAGAAGACCCCATACCATTTCAGACAAATCATTGTCCAATTTCTTCATAAGCACCTCCAGTGATGGAGCACCGACAACTTCTGGAGGCAAGCCGTTCCACTGATTAGTCACGAAATCTCTCCATAATTCTACGTTGGATCTCTCTTTAATGATCTTCCACCCATTACTTTTTATCCTGCCTTCAGGTATTTTGGAAAACCTCTGTGACAGACCTTCAAATATTGGAAAACAACTATCACGTCCCTCCTTCTCTTCATTAGACTAGACCCGTGATGGTGAACCTCTCTGCGGGCACACGAGCTGTCGCCCCAGCTCAGCTCCACCGCGCATGCACACGCACCTCCTGCTGGCCAGCTGGTTTTCGGGTCTCTGCTGTGCATGCGCAGGGGATGGAGCACATGCGGGAGATGTGTGCACATGCGTGGGGGGTGGGGCGCATATGCAGGGGTCACACACGCATGTGCGGGGTGTGCACAGGGGGGTCATGTGCGCATGCGTGGGGGTCACCAACGTATGCGTGGGGGTGCGGGACATATTTGGGGGTCATGCACGCACGCATGCATGGGGGGCAGGGGAAGCATGGGGGGGTCGCACACACATGCACGGGGTGGGGGCAGGGGTCACGCGTGCATTGCATTATGGGTGTGCATGCACACACACGCTTTCAGCTTTTGTTGCGACAACAAAAATGTTAGCCATCACTGGACTAGACATAGTTCCTGCAACCGTTCTTGATATGTTTTAGCCTCCAGTCCCCTAATCATCCTGGTTGCTCTTCTCTACACCTTTTCTAGAGTCTCAACATCTTTTTTATAGTGTGGTGACCAAAACTGGATGCAGACAGTACTCTAGGTGTGGTCTTACTAAGGCTTTATAGAGTGGTACTAACATTTTTGTGATCTTAATGAAATATTTTTTTTCTTTCTTGATGAATTTCTTGATGAAACTCTAACCCCCTGTTGATGGAGTCCAAGACTGCATTGGCTTTTTAGGTAGCTGCAGCACACTGCTGGCTTCATTCTTCATTGTGCCATGGTGGTGCAGTGGTTGGAGTGCAGTACCATAGGCTACTTCTGCTAACTGTCGGCTGCCTGCAATTTGGCAGATCGGATCTCGCCAGGCTCGAGGCTGACTCAGCCTTCCATCCTTCCAAGGTTGGTAAAACGAGGACCCAGATTGTTGGGGGCAAGAAGCTGACTCTGTAAATCGCTTAGAGAGGGCTGTGAAGCACTGTGAAGCGGTATATAAGTTTAAGTGCTATTGCTATTGCTAAATCCAGCCCTCCCTGGATTGCCATTCCACCAAGATCAAAAAAAAGTTCAGAGAAAGTTCCTTTTCCCTTCCAATATAAAATCGTAGAGGCCATCTAAGGTGACTGATGGCCTGGAATCCAGAACAAAGCAAAGATGTTTTGTAATTAATTTCCAAACTGTGCTGCCAAGAGGCACCGCAGTGGCCATTAGCTTAATGGCAGTAAAACAAGTGAGGCAAATTTCAGCAGATGAATTTATGGCTTTTCAGCACAGAGACTCCAGAGGCAATATAACCCTGAATGCCAAGGGTTTGGGAATAGCAAGAGGGATAGTTTTTTCTTTCCCTCCTCTCCTCATTTGGGAGTTTCTCGTAGACACTTAGTGGGATAGCAAAATGTGAAATAAGTGGAAGTTTGATGCACCTCGTGAGACTTTCCGTAGGCACAATTGTGTTATCTCAAGTGCAACAAGAGACCAAAGTGTATTTAACTGGAGGTCCACATACATCTGGATGAGTTACCCTTCCAGCTACCACATATAGACCCCAACTGATATAATGGTGAAGGTGCTGAACTAGAGAAATCAGGTCAGAAGTTCTAGTCCTCTCCTAGACATGAAAGCAAGCTGGATGACTTTGGGCCAATCACCAAGATACATTGAGTTCTGGTCCCTCCTTAGGCATGAAATCTCACAGGTTGACTTTGGCCAATCACCAAGAGACGGTGAGTTATAGTCCCTCCTTAGGCATGAAATCTGAGGGGTTGACTTTGGGCCAATCACCAGGAGATGGTGAGTTCTAGTCCTGCCTTAGGCATGAAAGCCAGCTGGGTGACTTTGGGCCAATCACCAGGAGACAGTGAGTTCTAGTCCCGCCTTAGGCATGAAAGCCAGCTGGGTGACTTTAAGCCAATCACCAAGATACATTGAGTTCTGCTCCCTCCTTAGGCATATATTTAATATCTATTGTTTTTTATGCTTTTTATATTTGTTGTTGCATGTGAATTTTTACTATTGTGAGCCGTCCAGAGTCTCTGTGGAGTGGGCGGCATACAAATGCAACTAATAAATAAATAATAAATAAATAAATGAAATCTCACAGGTTGACTTTGGCCAATCACCAAGAGACACTGAGTTCTAATCCCTCCTTAGGCATGAAAGCCAGCTGGGTGACTTTGGGCCAATCACCAGGAGACTCTGAATTCTAGTCCCGCCTTAGGCATGAAAGCCAACTGGGTGACTTTGGGCCAATCTCTCTCTCTCTCTCTTAGCCCCACCCACTTCACAGGGTTCTTGTTGTGGGGAAAATTATAGGACTTGTCCCCTTCAGCTGGACAAAATGAAGCTGAGATATAAAATCTTGAAGAAAGCAGCTAGCAGAAGTGTAATAAATACTGCAGGATCCAATCTGGGTTGGTCACCGGGACCAGAGATTTTGTCTTCCGAGCTTTCAGATTCATGCTGGATCCCATCTTAAGCCTAGCCTACAGAGAGGTTGGGGACACGGTGGCTCAGTGGCTAAGACGCTGAGCTTGTCGATCAGAAAGGTCGGCAGTTCGGCGGTTTGAATCCCTAACAGGAGTGAGCTCCCGTTACTTGCCCCAGCTTCTGCCAACCTAGCAGTTCGAAAGCATGTAAAAAATGCAAGTAGAAAAATAGAGACCTGTTTGGTGGGAAGGTAACAGCGTGCACCTTCGGCATTTAGTCATGCCGGCCACATAACCACGGAGACTTCTTCGGATAGCGCTGGCTCTTCAACTTAGAAACGGAGATGAACACTGCCCACTAGAGTCGGGAATGACTAGCACATATGTGCGAGGACAACCTTTACCTTTACCTTACAGAGAAGTTCCCTGAGAATGGGGTCCAGCATGAGATCGAAAGCTCGAAAGACAAAACCTTTGATCCCGGTGACCGACCCGTATTGGATCCTGGAACATTATCCTGGGACACTTCTATTCGCCTTCATTCGTGTAATAAATATATTGCTTATCCAGGCCATCCCAGATATATATTTATTACACTTTCCTAGCTGCTTTTTTCACACAATGGTACAGGTGTCATAACACCTGTTTCTTCATACTGAGTCCAATTGGCTGTTTGGGACTAAAAAAAATAGCTGATTGCCGTTCCATCTGACCATTTTACAGTCTTTCCCTGGAGCCAAAAGCACTGCAGAATAGTCGTGGCAGGCTGCCCTGAGTGAAATTTAAACCTGGCCATGCTATTCTCAACAGGGGAGGTTGGAAAGGGTGACATGTCTTAATTTCTCTCTTCCAGAGAGAACATTTTGTCCTGGGCTTGGACAGCGGAAGCCAAAATGTGAGCCATCCAAGCGTTTTGCTTTGCTTTGTGGGGATAAGATGGAAGAAATGTGCAGGCTGAATTTGTTTCCCCATCCTCTAGATCAGGGGTGGCCAAACTATGGTTCTTTGAGGACCTGTGGACTTCAACTCCCAGAATTCCTGAGCCAGCCATGCATGTATGGCCAGCTCAGGAATTCTGGGAGTTGAAGTCCACAGGTCCTCAAAGAACCATAGTTTGGCCACCCCTGCTCTAGATCAGTGATGGCGAACCTTTTTCTTCTTGCGTGCCAAAAATGGGAGGGCGCATGCGCTTGTGCGCGTGCATGCCAGCACACAGCCCCCCCACGCATGCCACACTGCGCATGCGTGCATCCCCATGCATGCCCTTCCCCATTGGGCCGTTTTTCACCCTCAGGCTTCCTGAAGCCTCGAGAATGCGAAAAAAGGCCCAGTGGGCAAACCAGAAGTCTGTTTTTCACACTCCGGTGCTTCAGGGAAGCCTCTTGAAGTCTGGGGAGGGTGAAAACGGCCTTCCCCAAGGCCGAAAATCAGCTGGCCAGCGCATGCATGCGCACTGGAGCTGACATAGGGCAATGCCTCGCGTGCCCTCAGATATGGCTCCGCGTGCCATAGGGTCGCCATCACGGGTCTAGATGAATAACTACATCTAGAGTTGTAGCAAGGGAAAAGTAACAGGAATACAAGAATAGTGTTCCTCAACCTTGGCAGCTTTCAGATGTGTGGACTCCAACTCCCAGAATTCCCCAGCCAGCTATGCTGGCTGGAGAATTCTGGGAGTTGAAGTCCACAAGTCTTAAAGTTGCCAGATTTGAAGACCTCTGCTTTAATGGATAGGCAACTGGCAGAAAGGCTGTGACTCGTGAAATTGTGTTGGCATTCAATCCCATTTCAGCAAACCTATATTGGGTACAGGTAGTCCTTGACTTGCAGCCATTCATTTAGTGACCGTTCAAAATTATAACGGCACTGAAGAACGTGACTTATGATTGTTTCTCTCACTTATGACCGTTGCAGCATCCCCATGGTCATGTGATCAAAATTCAGATGCTTGGGAACTGGTTGCAATTTATGACGGTTGCAGTGTCCTGGGGTCAAGTGATCCCCTTTTGCGACCTTCTGACCAGCAACGTCAATGGGGAAGCCAGATTCACTTAACAACCGCGTGACTAACTTGACAACCGCAGTGGTTCATTTGACAAGTGTGTCAAAAAGGTCATACAATGGAACAAAACTCACTTAACAACTGCTTCCCTTAGCAACAGAAATTTTGGGCTCAATTGCGGTCATAAGTCGAGGATTACCCATACTGACAAACACCACATCTATAAGTAAGGATGTCAAAGTATAAACTTGATTTCTTGCTTTATTGAAAGGGTTGGTTAAAATATCAGCAGGAACATGGTTTGGGGGCAAATTACTCCCTCCACCAGCTCTCTTGAGTTGAAACGGGGAATAATGTTAACCTGTTTTGTCAGGAGGTTGTAAACGTTCCCTGAGATTATACATATGTTGTATAGATATGATAGAGTATATAAGTCTAGAAGGGTAATTAAATGATGTAGGAGTATATATTATCAGTCTTTTAAACAAAGGTGAATTATTTGAATCACTCAAGGAAGGGTCAAGAGGGAGAAAGAGGAAGTAGAAAGGGAAGAGAGGAAAGAAGGGGAGGAGGGAAGTAGGGAGGGGGAGAGAAGGAGAAAGAAGGTGGAAGGAGGAGAGGGAGAGAGAGGGAGGGGAGTGCTATGAAAAGAGGGAAAAACAGACTGATAAATAGCAGTATAAATAGGTATAAAGCTAGGATATAGATTTATGGTATACTGGATAGAAATGTATAATTATGTTTGTTTTGATAAGATTTATGGTATATGCATGAGTGTGTATATGGCAGTGATGGCGAACTTTTTTTCCCTCGGGTGCCGAAAACGCATGCGCGCACGCTGTCACGCATGTGTGAGTGCCCACACCCATAATTCAATGACTGGGGAGGGTGAAAACAGCCTCTCCCGCCCCCGCAGAGGCCCTCTGGAGGCCGGAAATGGCCCATTTCCCGACTTCCGGTGGGCCTGGTAGGCCCATTTTTCGCCCTCCCCAGGCTCTAGAGGCTTCCCTGGAGCCTGGGGAGGGCGAAAACACCCCCTCGGAGGCTCTCTGGAAACCTAAAATGCCCTCACAGAGCCTCCACATGAGCCAAAAATCAGCTGGCCGGCATGCACATGCATGCTGGAGTTGACCTAGGGCAACGGCTTGCGTGCCGGCAGATATGGCTCCGCGTGCCACCTGTGGCACACGTGCCATAGGTTCGCCATCACTGGTATATGGAGATTGAGGAGAAAAAATAAAAAAAATTTAAAAAAAGAGACTATACATATGTGTGCAATGCTTGGAGGAATGAAAGCATTAGAGGAAAACTAAATTTATTATTAATGAATCAGTGGAACTGCTTGCCTCCAGAAGCTGTGACTGCTCCATCACTGGAGTTTGGTGTTAAAATTTATATTTTACAAACACAAAAAATAGTTTGTCGCGAAGGTGACTGCCTGCGAAGGCTCCTGGATTGGGGCTGAAAGGCGAAAACGGAAGCAGTACGCTCCCTCCCATAATTGGGTAGGCCAGGTTGCCCTGACCAAAAACATTCCATCGCTGGAGGTTTTTAAGAAGAGACCTGACAGCCATTTCTCGGGAATGTACAGGCTCTGCGGCTGGAGAGAGGGTGGGACTAGAAGACCTCCAAGGTCCCACCCAACTCAGTTATTCTGCATTCTGCATACAGTCACTACTCCAGATCGCTTCGCGGGGTCTGACAAAGGAAAGCCAAGTCCGAAAAGGAAGACGAGTCACCTTTTCCTACAGGCTGTTTAAAAAAAGAAAAACCCGGAACGCGCCAAGAAACTTTTCCGACGTCCAACCGGCTTTCTAAAAAAAAAGTGGGGGGGCAGCCGGAGCTTCTGGACGCTTCAGCCCCCAGCATCTTGGCGAGCTCCACCGCCCTCGCTCGCCCTGCCCGACGGCCTCACCTGGTACTCGGCCAGCTGGGCGCCGTGGCTCTCCTGCTGCGCCAGCCGCTCCTCTTCCAGCCGCTCGCCCAGCGCGCAAAGCTCCTGGCAGCGGCGCCACAGCTCCTCGAGGCGGCAGCGGCTCTCCTGGTTCTGGGCGCGCAGCTTGCGCAGGTCTTGGTGGCCGTGGCGGTCCTCCAGCTCCTGCAACGCCCGCAGTTCGGCCTCGTAGCGCTCCAGGCTCTGCGCGCAGCTCCAGCTCAGCACCAGCGCGTAGTCGGTTTCCAGCTGCCGCCTCTCCAAGCGCCCAGCCCGGAGGACGCGCGGGGCAGGCAGCAGCTCAGCCGGCCGCTGCTTGCGCGCTTCCTGCAGCTCTTCGTGCTCGGCCAGGAGTTGCTCCAGCAGCGCCTCCAGAGCGGCGCAGTCGGCCCTCAGCCCCGCCAGTTGCTGCTGCTGCTGGGCCAGCTCGGGCTCCAGGCGGCGGAGGCGCAGCTCTCCAACTTGCGCGCTCAGCCTCTCCAAGCTCTCCAACTCTTGGCGCAGCGCGTCCCGTTCCAGCTCGGCTTCGCCTTTAGCCCGGCTCAGGTCGGCCACCACCCAGCGCAGCTCGGCCACCTCTTGCTCCGTTTCCTGCCACCGGCAGCCGCGCCCTTCCCGGCCGCTCAAGGCGGCCAGCTCGTGCGCCAAGCGCCGGTTCTCCAGCTCCAAGTCCCGCACCCGCCGCACGTAGAGCTCCAGGCGGGCGTTGAGCTCCCGCAGCTCGCTCTGCTCGTCCCATTCGTCCCGCTGCATGGCCGGCCGACTCCTTTCTCCGGCTCCCAGCCCGGCCCGAGCGGCTCCCCCGAGGCGCGCTGCCCACTCTTTGCCCGCTGGCAGCTGCTCCGGCGTTTTGGATACTGGACGGGACGGAGGGTGGGGAGAGCGCCGGGCTCGGCCGGCCAAGCAGCGGCCTCTGCTGGCGGATTTCGCTCCTGGGGAGGCTTCTTTGGGGGATCCACCCAAAGTCTCCTGTTCCCGAGAGATTTTTGCCATGGGCGGGGGAGAAAAGTATGAAAACCAAAGTTTTTGAGCTGACAGGCAGGAAGCCCACATTTGGACAAGAGAAGTTGGATAGAGTTTCCCCTCCTTAATGGGGTTCTTTTTGAATGTATTTGCCTATTAAGTGTTCCTATTAAACTTTATCTGTGAAATGTACGGATAGTCCTCAATTTACAACCATTCGGTTCAAAGTTACCACACTGAAAAAAGTGGCAAGCAAAGTCAATAGGGAAGCCAGATTCACTTAACAACCATGTTACTAACAACTGCAGTGATTCACTTAACAACTGTGGCCAGGTGGTAAAATGGGGCAAAAGTCACTTGACAACTGTCTCACTTAGTAACAGAAATTTGGGGCTCAATTGTGGTCATACGTTAAGGACTATATGTAACCCTTTTACCCAGGGGTGGGCGAGGGGTTCTCTGCCCCGTTGCTGGGTGGGCGTGGCCATGGTAGGCGTGGCCTAGCCAGCCTCCTGCACCACAGGGGGGGGGGGCGGCATTTTTGCTCAAACCTCCGGCTCCGGAGGCCCTCTGGTGTCTGGAAAAGGGCCCGTTTCCGGCCTTCCCGAACTTCCGGTAGGCCCATTTTTCGCCCTCCCCGAGCTTCCGCGCGCGCCCTGGACTTACCTGCATCCAAAACGGGCCACGTGGGGACTCCTGGGAGGGGTGGGGTGGGCAGGGCAAGCCAGGAGTGGGATTTGGGGTTTTCCCGAACTGCACAGAATCTTAGCTAGAGGTTCTCCTGAACCCTTGCAAACCCCCAGCAGCCCACCCCTGCTTTTACCGTCTGTGATATTTTCCTTCATTTCCCCCCAATAATTTTATTAAAGATTATATTACATAGATAAAAGTAATAGAAGTGCATAATACAGAAATACATTAAAGAGGAAACGAGTTAAATTAAAAAGTGCAGAAAAAAGAATTGGGAAAGAAAAATTAGCCTCTCTTTTCATCCCCAGCAAGTATAATCAACATTAACAACTTACCACTACTAACGATTTATCACTGCCTCTGAAAATACAAGTGATCTCCTGCTTGAGCCTGGGGTTGGATAGATGATCTCGAAGATCCCTTCCAACTCTGTTATTCTGTTAAATTCCTCATCCCATGCTCTATAAGCCGGTCTCTAAAACCTCAATTCTAAATATTAATCAGCAAAAGTAAGGATGATCAGAAATAGCAACATAAGTACTATAAACCTTATCTATTACAATCAGATTTAATTCTTATTTTTATATTTATATCTCCATTTCTACTTAAACAGATTCCTCCCGATTTCCTCTCTTCAAATAGTCAAAGTCCCAATCAGAAAAACTATTAAGCATCGTTAGAAAGACCAACTCATTATCTTATGGTCTGATAAACCACTGTTTTTAATCTTGCTTCTTCGTTCCAATGATCTTTAAATTCCTCAAAGAAAATTCTAACATCTGGTTTTCTTTCCACATTCTTTTTGTCTCTTTCCCCAAAGTTCTTGTTATCTTTGTCAGGCTTCTTTTGTCCTTCCAGTGTGACAACTCCCACAGATCCATTTTGTAAACCCAATAAAAAAGATTATCCACGTTGTGTTTCTGGTTTATTATTTGGATATCTTTTTAAATTTTTAAATCTTCACCCAATTCCATTTGTAAACCCATTATTTCCATATTTTTCTTGTAGGCTATATTTTTTTAAATCCATCTATAAGTCAGTTTCAATTTTATTCTATGTGGTTTATTCTATTCCAATACAGAATTAAATAATTACAAAACTTCCTGGGCATTCCCAGTACACATTTCTTTTCAAACTGCCATCTGGTGCCCTCTAGTGTCCAATCTTCAAATTTTTATCAGTATCCAAGTATTAACAAGGGGATTTCCCCAGGAAAAAGGATCAACTTCAAAGTCTTCTATCAAGCCCATCCGAGCCAATATTCCATTTAAATCTTTACAGTAATAACTGCAATCATCCTTTTGTTGTATATTTCGGGGAAAAAACCTTATAAAACTTGTAATTTTCTGTCTTAACAGACTAAACACGAAGCCACTTATTAAAGACAACCAGACTTGTGGTTCTGAAAGCAATCTTTAACAAGCAGCTAAAAAAACAAACAAACAAAAATTAAAAAGATGAGCTTTAGTTGAAACCCGAGTCTGTAAAAGACTACTTTAATAGCTTTGAGCTTGGTAGAATCCTGCAACTTCCAGCTGTTTGCAAGAAACCACAAAAACATTTGTTTTTGCTGTGTACTCACAAAAAATACAACAACAAAAAACAGCTGTCCAGAGTACACACGGGTAATCTCAAATTCTCTCCTAGATCCAGAGAAAAAGAAAATCAGCAATCTGGAACCAGCATACAGCTAATCCACAGTTTATGAGCATTTGTTTGGTCACTGTTCAAAATTACAATGGCACTTGAAAAAGTAATTTACAACCAGTCCTTGCACTTGTGACTGTTGAAGCAGCCCCAGGGTCACGTGATTAAAATTGGGATGATTGGCAGCTGGCATGTGTTTATAACAGTTGTAGCATGTGATTGTTGTTTTGTGACCTTCCCGGCTGGTTTTCAACAAGCAAACTCAAAGGAGGAAGCCAAATGTACTTAATGACTGTGTGATTCACTTAACAACTGCAGTGATTCACTTAACAGAAAACATCCATGACAACAAGGCCAGAGAGTTAAATTGCCTTCTCCTATGGTGATTAAAGCAAGCATTCAAGACAAAATGGTAGGTACTGAACATAAGCATAATATTTGTTCTTTTAATGGAAAGAGTCCAATATTTACCATCTGAACAATTTGAAAAAGAGATTCGAAAAGTTCTAAAGAGGGTATATATGAAAACTTGCTATGGGTTTGCACTCCCCAGTGGAACGAATGGATGGGCTCAGAGCAGTGGTGGGTTGCTACTGGTTTGGACCGGTTCACCCGAACCGTTAGCTCTGACTCCAAGCCGAGAGCGAACCGGTTCTCTGTGTCTGTGAAAGTGGGCCCGCCCGCCTGCCCCTGGGTTATACTGACCTTTATCTCTGCTTCCGAAGCCCAGCTGACCAGGGGCGGCAGATTGAATTGCCACTCCGCAGCTGTTTTCCTTGCTCCTTGCTTAGTTTGCAACGTGGAAGTTCTATTTCCTCTGAACTGCTCATGCACACACACACCAACTGGACACCTATCCCATAATCCAGGGGTGGGGAACTATGGCTCTTTTATGACTTGTGGACTTCAGCTCCCAGAATTCCTGAGCCAGCATGGCCCCCTTTACAACCTGTGGACTTCAACTCCCAGAATTCCTGAGCCAGCATGGCCCCCTTTACAACCTGTGGACTTCAACTCCCAGAATTCTTGAGTCAGCCGTGCTGGCTCAGGAATTCTGGGAGTTGAAGTCCACAAGTCATAAAAGGGCCATGGTTCCCCACCCCTGCCGTAATCCTTTCAGAAAACAGCTAAGGCTGTGCTTTTCTGCAAATCCATCCACAAAGAGATCCCCATTTAAGGCAGGCTACATTTAGCAGACAGTTGTTGGCTTGGCCATCAAGGAGCTGTTGTGGTGATTGTTGCTAACTTGTTTTCATTGCTCTAAAATAGATAAATCGCCTCAGACCAGTTGAGTAGGGGATAGACAAATACCTACAAATAAACTGAAATAAAAATAGTTGGCTTTCTTTTTCCAACACCATCTTTCTTCTAAGCAAGAGAGCGGTGTGGTGGCCTAGAGGTGGAGCTCTTGCCTCACAGTCAGGAGGCTGTGAGTTCGATCCTTGGTAGAGGCAGATATTTCCCTCTCTGGGCATGACGAGACTATATCTGCTGAACAAAGCTCCACATTGGCGACAGGAAGGGCATCCGGCCAGTAAACACTCTGCTAGCTCCATTCAGTTGCCCAGACTCCACCCCGCAAGAGATTATGGGGTTGTTAAATGATGATGGTGGTGGTGATCTTTCTTCCAAGCAAGCTTTCCCCTTTTATTCATTAGATCAGGAGTCTCCAAACCTGGCAACTTTAAGACTTGTGGACTTCAACTCCCGGAATTCCCCAGCCACACATCTTAAAGTTGCCACAAACTCAAAGTGAACCGCTCCAAACTTGACTGTAGAAAATACGACTTTAGCAACAGAGTGGTAAATGCCTGGAACTCACTACCTGACTCTGTGGTTTCGTCACCAAACCCCCAAAACTTTACCCTCAGACTGTCCACTGTTGACCTCACCCGATTCCAAAGAGGTCAGTAAGGGGCGTGCATAAGCGCACCAGCCTGCCTACCGTCCCTGTCCTAATGTTCCCTCTTATCAGTACCCATCTTAAGTACAATGTTATATCTATGTATATTACCAACATGTAATTGACAAAAATAAATAAATAAATAAAGTTTGGAGGCCCCTGCATTGGATTAACCTTTCTTCAATAGTCTCTCTATGTATCTGTATCTGTCTGTCTGTCTGTCTGTGTCTGACCGTCAGTTTGTCTCTGTGTTTATACAATATGTCTCCCCGTTTGTGAATACTGTATGTGTATCAGTTAAGATACTTGCAATTCCTGAGGGTGCCTCTAGATAGTGTATTTTATTCATTTTATTCAATAATCACAACAGACGGATTGTTGTTATTATTACATAACAATTCTGGAAGACTTAAGTGACACCAGTCTGGGAGAAAAAAATTGGTTAAGGATGAGCAAAATTGATTTCTGAGTATCTTATATTTTGTAGTAATGGAAAATTTCACACTTAGGTTTGTATTTTGAAAGGAAGTTGTACGTACAGTTCATATGGAAAATGAGTTGGTATATTCTCTTTTCTATCAACCTCGGATGAATCTGTTTTAGAATGTTAAAAATCTGTTTTAAAAAATCAGATTTACAAACCTGTATTAAAGGATAACTGTATAAAAAGCACATGGAAGCTTTTCAGGAACAACAGCCAAATTAAAAAATATTTTAATTAACAGAAAACTTTGGCAAGATTTTCGAAAATATGTCCTTCCGAACACAGTTTGAAGGATGTAATAAATATCTCAAAAATGTTTTAGCTACAGAGTGTGACTTGACCCACATAAAAAGCTGGTAGAACTGTGATTGCACTATCACAGCCGTAATGAAACTTCTTCCCCCTATCTTGCAAACTTCCTTAGGCCTTTATTCACCCCTTATTCATCTGTTAGACAGAATAAAAAAGAACATAGAATTCTAAAACTGGAAGGGATCTCAGAGGTCTTCTAATCTAACCCACTGCTCAAGACAGGAGACTTACACCATCCTGGTCAAATGATTGTCTGATCTCTTCTTGAAAACCTCCAGGGATGGAACACCCACAACACTAACAGGCAGGCTATTCCACCGATTAATTGTTCTCACTGTCAGGAAATTTCTCCTTACTTCTACGTTGGATCGCTCTTTAACAATCTTCCACCCATTACTTATTCCCATATTGTAAAATTCAGTGAAACAACCAGAAGAGCAAGTATCTAAAATACTAATCTAATTGGCAAGTTCAGTAGTGGGTTCTAAATACTTTTGCTATCAGTTCATGTGCACGCTTGCACATGCGCGATGCTTCTGCGCATACACAGAAGCGTCCCGGGCGGGTGGGCAGAGCCTCCCACCACCACTACCGGTTCACAGAACTGGGCCGAACCGGGAGCAACCCACCACTGAGCAAGTTATATGCAAAGCTGTTATTTTCCTCAAATGCTGGAGATCATGCTAAATGTTTAAAGATTCAACTGGCTAAATCCTGCAGCTGACTGTTCTTTGAGCTTTACTTTGAGTTCAGGATTTTGCAAAAAAAAGGACGGATTTTCGAGATAAATCTATTGCAGCATTTAAAGAGGAAAGTCTCTTTAAGTCTCAGGTGCAGAGAATTCTACCAGCCATAAACAGCCTGCTAGGTAAACTTTAAAATATTCTTTCTTTGAAGAAAGCAGATTTAAACCATTTGGCGGTTGCGATGTGGAATCTTTCACTCAAGTGTGTAAAATTTCACATCCCTGTATAGGGTTCACTATAGATAGGCATCAGGGGGGCTATTAGTCTTTTATGTGAGCTTCTTAAGGTATTGTGAAAACTTTTATTGACTTTTCAAGTTTTCTTCTCCTTTCTCAGCTCAGACTCCAAAATCTGGAGAGCTGTAAAAGATCAAGGTTATTTAAAAACCTATAAAGGGACGTTTCCAGTTGCAGAACCACATGTGGAGAACATCAGTGTGTGATGGCAGAATGGATTCAAATTTCAAGAAGAATTTGAAGCAAAGGACTGTACAAGTAGCTCTTGACTTACAGATACAGATAGAGATTAACAGAGTTGGAAGGGACCTTGTGGGTCATCTATTTATTTATTTATTTTATTTGGAGGTTCTTCTATGCCGCCCTACTCCCTAAGGACTCGTACAGCATTTTAAGGCGGCATACAGCATTTTAAGAAAACAACCAAACAAATCATTAAAAACAATTAAAAAAACAATTAAAACACATATAACACCAAACATACATGGGGGAGACATCGGGTGTAATGTCGTCTCAAAATCACCCCGCATGCGCAAAAGCAAAATTGCACCGAAATCTCGCACGCGCGTGCGTCCCCTCACAAGGTTTCGGTGCGATTTTGCTTCTGCGCATGCACAGAAGCGAAATCACGCAAGGGGGTGCGCGCGCATAGCAAGGGGGCGCACCCCCAAAACTTGGAGATGCGCACGCAGCGCACCAGCACCGGTAAGAGGGCAACCCGCCACTGGATCAAAGCTCCATCCCGTTGAGATGAGTATCACAATTGAACCATTGTGGGAGTCTCCTTGGTTTTTTCGTCATGCCCTATGGATATCCCAATCCTAAACATGCTATGAATTCTGGGACATCTCCATAGAATTAAGAACAGAACAAAACAGAACTGGAAGGGACCTTGGAGGTCTTCTAGTCTAGCCCCCTGCTCAAGCAAGAGAACCTACTGAATACCAGTGATGGCGAACCTCGCGCGCGCGGGCCCACACCCATAATGCATTGCCCTCCCGCTGTGCATGCATGCACAAACCCTCCTGCGCTGCCCCCCCCCCCCGTGCATCTGTGCGGGGCTCACTGAAGCCTCCGGACTTCCGGTAGGCCCGTTGGGCCGTTTTTAGCCCTCCCCAGGAGGGTGAAAAATGGCCCAATGGCCCAACCGGAAGTTTGTTTCTGAACTTCCGGTAGGCCCATTGGGTCCGTTTTTCGCCATCCACAGGCTCCGGAGGCTTTCCTGAAGCCTGGGGAAGGCAAAAACGACCTCCCCCACCCTTCGGAAGGCCAAAAATCAGCTGCCCAGCACGCACATGCGTGCTGGAGCTGACATAGGGCAAGCCTCACGTGCCTTCAGATATGGCTCCGCATGCCACCTGTGGCACACGTGCCATAGGTTCGCCATCACAGACCTATACTATTTCAGAATTAGGATCTTAAGAACAAAAAAAAATTGACTGGCAAATCTAAACACGATCAACACAGTTTGTGAGATCCTTGGTGCTCCCTGAGCTTGGTTGTTTTCTTCCTGATATTTCATTATCAGACTAGGTAACATCATCAGGGTTGTGCTAGCATTGATTATGTTTCCTACTTGCATATGATGAAATGTCTGCAAGAAAATAACCAAGCTCAGAGAGTACCGAGGACCCCACAGTTCATCCCTGAGCTACAAATATTCTCTTCTATCAGTGTTACCAACGTGTGTTGTTGGTTGCCTGTTTAGCTTATCATGTAGAGTGTAAAGCAGTGTTTCTCAACCTCAGACTCTTGAAGATGGGTAGGGGGAGAATTCCGGAAGTCCAGACAGCTTAAAGGAGCCACAAAGTTGAGAAACACTGAGATAGAGAGATGAGTAGACGGATGTAAGAGCACCAGAGAGGCCATGCTGGAAAAGTAGAAAGAAGATCTTACATTGCAGCATCTATTTAATATCTCAGTTGCCTGAAGGTGTCCATAGCTCCCAAATGTGAATTAAATGGCCATTTTCCCCCTCTAGGGATTTATACCATTCATGTAGTGCAGGGGCTGGTTGCTCACTTACCGATACCGGTGCGATGCGTGCGCATCTCCACGTTTTGGGGAGGGCGCACACGCGCGCCCCCTCGCGCGATTTTGCTTCTGCGCATGCACGGAAGCAAAATCTCACCAAAATCTCACGAGGGGATGCATGTGTGTGTGAGATTTCAGCACAATTTTGCTTCTGCAAATGCCCGGAAGCAAAATCTCGCCAAAATCTCATGAGGGGACGCGTGTGTGTGTGAGATTTTGGCATGATTTGGCTTCTGCAAATGCCTGGAAGCAAAATCTCGCCGAAATCTCATGAGGGGACTTGCACGCGAGAGAGATTTCGGCGCGATTTTGCTTCTGCGCATGTGCAGAACCAAAATCACGCCGAAATTCTCACAAAAAGATGGTGATGCGCGTGACAGACCAGCGGAGACGGCACCGGAGCAGCTGCACGCAAATTGCGCAAAAGGGGCACTCCCTACCAGAGCTACACACTGGACAGCTCCGGTAGGAACCCACCACTGATGTAGTGACACCATAACTCAGTCACATCAAATTACATCATTCCAAATATTGCAAATTGCTGCAAAGGTTGCAAAATGAATTTAAATTTAACTTTCCTGCTCCAATGATTTTGGGTGCGATGAATTTCCTTCTTTGAGGGGATGTAGGTCTACCTGGAAATGTTGCATTGGAAGTCTATTAAATGGGGGAGGATGTCTGTTAAATGTAGACTTCACTGTAGGTGCATTTTTATAAAAGGATATTGATGGTCTCCATCTTAGCGCTGTCAGCAATGTCTCTCAACACACCCAAAGTTATGGAGACATCAGAGCTGCTCAACCATTTCTTGTCTTAAGGAATCTCTTGAATCTCTAGAAAGAGTGCAGAGAAGAGCAACAAAGCTGATTAGGGGACTGGAGGCTAAAACATATGAAGAACGGTTGCAGGAACTGGGTATGTCTAGTTTAATGAAAAGAAGGACCAGGGGAGACATGATAGCAGTGTTCCAATATCTCAGGGGTTGCCACAAAGAAGAGGGAGTCAAGCTATTCTCCAAAGCACCTGAAGGTAGGACAAGAAGCAATGGGTGGAAACTAATCAAGGAGAGAAGCAACCTAGAACTAGGGAGAAATTTCCTGACAGTTATAACAATTAATCAATAGAACAACTTGCCTCCAGAAGTTGTAAATGCTCCAACACTGGAAGTTTTTAAGAAGAGATTGGATAACCATTTGTCTGAAGTGGTGTAGGGTGTCCTGCCTAAGCAGGGGGTTGGACTAGAAGATCTCCAAGATCCCTTCCAACTCTGTTATTCTATTCTATTCTAGACTGTGCAGATCAGGCAGAACAATTAATCAGTGGAACAACTTGCCTCCAGAGGTTGTAAATGCTCCAACACTGGAAGTTTTTAAGAAGAGATTGGATAACCTTTTGTCTGTCTGAGATGCTGGCTGGGGAATTCTGGGAGTTGAAGTTCGCCAGTCTTAAGGTTGCTAAGGTGGAGGAACAACACTGTCTTCGATCCTGCAGGAATTTTTTTTTGCAGACGGCCTCTGGCAAACCTGTGAGGAATTCTAGATACATGTATGTCTCAATCGCATAATTTTAATCCAGCCTGTTCCCACTTTTAAAAAAGAGAGAAGCTTTAATATACATATTTTAATCAGTGGTGCCATGTAGACCAGACTCCCTGGAACAAATCCAGAACCAAAAGCTTAAGGGTGCTCCAATTCCAGCATCATGCTTTTTAAAAAATGCAAAAGTCATCAATCCCGATACTCTTCACTTCTCCCCTCCTCTTCTTCTTCCGCCTCCTCTTCTCCCCTGAAAATCCTTTGGAGAAGGTAAGAAGTGAAATTATAACAACCTTGTTATGCAGCATACCCAAAGTTAAAGAAAAAAAAAGTGTTGAGTGATGATGGAAGAAGGAAGAGAGACAAGAAGAACCAGCAGGAGACCTTGGTGAAAAGCGTGAGAATCAGTGGTGGGTTCCTACTGGTGCGGTCCACTCTCTCGTCCCGGTAGCGGCCCACCAATTGTGCAATTTGCGCCAGCTCGTCGTGAGGCGCCATCTTTTTTTCTGAATTTTTTTGCTTCCTGCGCATGCGCGGAAGCAAAATCTCGCGAGAGGATGCGTGTGAGAGAGAGAGATTTCGGTGGTTTTTTGCTTCCTGCGCATGCGCAGAAGCAAAATCTCGCGAGGGGACGCATGCGTGAGAGAGAGATTTTGGTGATTTTTTTTGCTTCCGTGCATGCGCGGAAGCAAAAATTGCCGAAATCACACACACACACACACACACACACACACACACACACACACACACACACACACACACACACACACACACACGTCCCCTCGTGAGATTTTGGTAATTTTTTGCTTCCTGTGCATGCGCAGAAGCAAAATCGCACAAGGGGATGCGTGTGCGTAGCGAGCGTGTGTGTGTGTGAAATGCGATGGTGCGCGCGCAGCGCACCGGTACGCAGGTAAGAGGAACCCGCCCCTGATGAGAATGTTCAAGTGTGTCTGTGTGTGGAATACTGGATGACATCTTTCTGGGGATCATGCCAACTCTGGTAGCACCACTAGAACATAGAGCATAGAATAGGGTTGGAAGTCTTCTAGTCCAACATCTTGATCAAGTTGGTGATCGTATACCATTTCGGACCAATGGCTGTCCAGTCTCTTCTTAAAAGCCTCCAGTGATGAAGCACCCACTTCTGGGTGGCAAATTGTTCCACTTATAGTGATGAAGCACCCTCAACTTCTGGAGGCAAATTGTTCCACTTATTACTTGTCCTCACTGTCAAGAAATTTCTCCTTGTTTCTAGCTTGGATCTCTCTTTGATAATCTTCCATCCTGGACCTCAGGTGCTTTGGAGAATAAGTTGACCCCCTCTTCTTCGTGACAGACCCTCAAGTACTAGAAGACTGCTATCGTATCACCCCTAGTCCTTCTCTTCGTTAGACTAGGCATACCCAGTTCCCTCAATCGTTCATCGTACTACTTTTCATATATATTTAAATGCATTCTCTTGTATATCCAGAGTGCCAAGAATTACATCACCATTCTAAGAAAAGGCAAAAAACCTGTTTGATGGCTGAGCTGCAATCGGAAAATGAGCTCAAGGTGTCCGTGTGAAAGCATTTGGGATAGACATTTGAAAAGGTCCATCTTCCTAGCCAACCTGAGGGATTTCCCAGGAGAAAGTCTATAGCTGTGATGGCGAACCTATGGCACGTGTGCCCGAGGTGGCACGCAGAGCCCTCTCTGTGGGCACGCGCGCCATTGCCAGCTGCTCTTCCAGGTTCCGCCACGCGCATGCCCATTGCTGTAGCGCAATGGTAGGATTCAGCCGGTTCGCACCGGTTCAAGTGAACTGGTTGTTAAATTACCCACCCCCACTATCAAAGTGGATCCACTTTGATAGTGGGGGTGGGTAATTTAACAACCAGTTCACTTGAACCGGTGCGAACCGGCTGAATCCTACCATTGCGCTACAGCAGTAATGGTTAACCTTTTTGGCACTGAGTGCCAAAACTGGAGTGTGCGTGTGCCGGAGCGCCGGAGCACCAGAGTGCCGGAACCCGGAAGAGAGCAGCTGGCCGGTGTGCATGCGCGCCAGAACCCGGAAGAGCAAATGGCCGCTGCGCACATGCGCACCGGTCAGCTGCTCTCTTCCGGGTTCCGGTGCTCTGGCACGCACACACTCCAGTTTCGGCACTCGATGCCAAAAAGGTTAACCATCACTGGTCTATAGGGAAGGAGTTCCCTGAAGCTAAAATATTTAAATACCACTAGAGGGAAGTCTACCCTTGAATTATTTTAGAGCTTGAGGCAGAAAGTCACCCTTGACCAAGATTCTTTCCCAAATCAACAAGCTTTTTGTTTGCATTTTTAAATTTCAGTCGATCCCAAAGCCTGAGAGAACTTACATCTGTACTGTGAGAGTTCCTTCTGAAAGTAACCAAAGGAGGGTTGGTTATCCAAAGTGATGAAAACTGTCCCTGTGCCTTCTTTTCGAAAGAGGGAGCCTTCTGCGTAGAAGTAAAATACTAAGAAATGGACACCTTAAAACTGACTCTCTCTATAAGAGTTTCATTTGAAAGCAGAGTAATTGGAATCTTTGTGTTGTATCTCCCACCCTCCTTCTAATAAATACTATACTACTAAAACTCTATGAATATAATTTTTTTATATTCCGGACAATTTAAGCATGAGTGGTTCAAGGAGACTGATTCACAGTCTTCTCTTCAAAAAATCAGGATCTTGGTCAATTCTTTCCCCCAATGAGAAGTTGGTTCAGTTAAACTGGTTTGATGTAGCATAGTAGTAGTCATGTGTTCTAGAACAGAGGTCTCCAACCTTGGCAACTTTATGAGGTGTGGACTTCAACTCCCAGAGTTCCTCAGCCAGCATAGCTGGCTGAGGAATTCTGGGAATTGAAGTCCACACCTCATAAAGTTGCCAAGGTTGGAGACCTCTGTTCTAGAATACAAACTATAGAATAAGAGAATTGGAAGGTACCTTGGAGGCCTTTTAATTCAACCCCTGCTCACGAGGACCCTATGCCAGGGATGTCAAACTCAAGGCCTGGGGGTTGGATCTGGGCCACAGGGTGCTTAGATCTGGGCCGCGGGGCTGCCCTGGAAACAGCGAATGGCCGGCCTGCGATGCCTCTGCCAGAGAAAACGGAGCTTGGGAAGGCTGCACTGGGCCCTCCCAAGCTCAATTTTCAGCTACGACAGCCTCCTGCAGCCCTCTGCCAGCAAAAAGTAAGAGGAGAAACTTTCTGACAGTGAGAGCAATCAACCAGTGGAACAGCTTGCCAGCGGAGGTTGTGAGAGCCCCAACACTTGCGACCTTCAAGGGGAGACTAGATTGCCATCTGTCTCAAATGGTGTAGGAACTCCTGCTTGAGCAGGGGGTTGGACTAGATGACCTACAAGGTACCTTCCAACTCTAATAATCTAAAAAAATCAAAATGGAGCTTGGGAGAGCCTGATTTCTGTTTTTGCTGGCCAGCAAAAAACGGACTTTGAGCTGGCCATGCCCCCCCTGGCCATGCCCCCCAGCCCCCCCGAGGTCAAACACTACCCCGATGCGGCCCTCAATGAAATCGAGTTTGACACCCCTACCCTATGCCATTCCAGACAAATGGCTGTCCAGTCTCTTCTTGAAAACCTCTCCACACCATAGCTTAGAATACAGAAGAACACAGAATAACAGGATTGGAAAGGATCTTGGAGGTCTTCTATCCCAACCCCCTGCACAAGCAGAAGACCTTACACCACTCTGGACAAATGGCTATCCAGTCTCTTCTTAAAAGCCTCCAGTGATGGAGCACCCACAACTTCTGGAGGCAAGCCGTTCCACTGGTTAATTGTTCAGGAAATTTGTCAGAGCTTCCATCTGTTACTTCTTGTCCTGCCTTCTGATGCTTTGGAAAATAGGTCATCCCCCTCTTCTCTTAGACAGCCCCTCAGATATTGGAAGACTGCTATCATGTCATCCCTAACCCTTCCGCTTCGTTAGACTAGATATAGTCTCTATATTATGGACAACCAGTTAAATACAAGCCAGCAATGTGCAGCAGCAGCCAAAAAAGCCAATGCAATCCTAAACTGCATTAACAGAGGGATGCAATCAAGCTCAAGTGAGGTACTAATAAAGCCTTAGTAAGACCACACCTAGAGTACTGCATCCAGTTTTGGTCACCACACTATAAAAAAGATGTTGAGACTCTAGAAAGAGTGCAAAGAAGAGCAACCAGGATGGTTAGAGAATTGGAGGCTAAAACATACGATGAACAGTTGCAGGAACTGGACATGGCTAATCTAGTGAAGAGAAGGACCAGGGGAGACAGGATAGCAGTATTCCAATACTTGAGGGGCTGCCACAGAGAGGAGGGGGTTCACCTATCTTCCAAAGCACCCGAAGGCCAGACAAGGAATAATGAATGGAAACTGAACAAGGAGAGATTCATCATGGAAATAAGGAGGAATTTTCTGACACTGAGAACAATCAACCCATGGAACAGAAGTTGCCTTTGGAAGTTGTGGGAGCTTCATCACTGGAGGCTTTCAAGAAGAGACTGGACTGCCATTTGTAGGAAATGGTGTAGGGTCTTCTGCTTGGGTGGGGGATTGGACTAGATGACCTACAAGGTCCCAACTCTGTTAATCTAATCTAATCTATAGTCCGCTGTTCATCCAGTTTAGCTTCCAGACGTCTTATCATCTTTGTTGTCTTCTCTGTACACAATCCTATCCTATCAGAGGGAAAGTTAGCCCCAAATTACAATCTCCAGGGAGCCTAGGTAATAATAGATGCCTGGAGGTTTGCAGCCGGAAAATGGTTTTTAAACAGTAATTACAATGGCCAAGAAAACAATTAATATGACAAATGAAAGAGAGGGAAAAAATCAGTCACAGAAAATCTCCGCAGAAGCTTCGGTGGCTCCAAAAGCAGGGGGTTGCACCCACAGTCTTAGCACTGACTCCCCCCAGATTCCCCCCAGAAAGAGAAACCCTTCTAGGCTTCAAAAGAAATGACCAGCAGTTCAATCTCTGCTTCGAAAGGAGTGGTTAATCCTGTCAGTCAAATCCTGCATTTTAATCCTGGTCCGAATGTAGCAGGCACAGTCTGTACTAACTGAGGTTTGCAAAGAGCCCTTTACAGAGTCCTGTAAACAACCCCAGCTAAGTCATTGTTGTAAAACCATCAGTTAAAATAATGCCTATCGGACTGTGGCCAGTCTAGGAACAGACTTGATTTGCGACCCAACTGATGATAGATAAAAACGGTCACTCATGCCCTTGTCACCTCTCGCTTGGACTACTGCAATGCGCTCTACATGGGGCTACCCTTGAAGAGTATCCGGAGACTTCAGTTGGTGCAAAATGCGGCTGCGCGTGCTGTGGTGGGTGTGCCAAGGTACACCCACGTGACATCGATACTCCGCCAGCTGCATTGGTTGCCCATCGGTCTCCGGGTCCAATTCAAGGTGTTGATCACCATCTTTAAAGCCCTTCATGGCTTGGGACCAGGTTATCTACGGGACCGCATTCTGCCTCATACTTCCCTTCGACCGGTTAGGGCCCACAGAGTGGGCCTCCTCCAGGTCCCGTCGGCCAAACAATGCCGGCTGGCGGGCCCAAGGGGGAGAGCCTTCTCTGTGGCCGGCCCCGTGCTCTGGAACCAACTTCCCCCAGAGACCCGAACTATCCCCACTCTGCTGGCCTTCCGGAAAGCTGTTAAGACATGGCTTTTCCTGCAGGCGGGGGGTAGAGCTTAATTCATTCGAGCCCACCCCCCAAGTATGTATGATGTTGAATGGTTGGTGATGATTCTTTTTATAGTGTGTTTTAATTTTTATATTTGCTTTTAATTAACTTTTTAGATTTTGGTTATTCTTGTATTTTCTCACTGTTGTACGCCGCCCTGAGTCCTTAGGGAGTTGGGCGGCATATAAGAATTCCAAAATAAATAAATAAATAAATAAATTCCATACACAGTAGCTTTCTCAGCATCAGGGGCAAAGCTGTGTTTAGCATCACCCCCGTTTTATGTTTTCGAAGGAAGCCTATCCCCATATAGAATAAAATGGCATCCTATGTGAACCTCACGTATGGGCTACCATCCAGAAAACTGAATGATAAAAACAGAATTATTTTTGTTAGGCATAACACCAGAAAAATACGATAAAGGAAATGTATATTTGATATTACATGTTCTAACAGCAACAAGAATTGTATTTGCACAACATTGGAAAAGCGAGGAAACACCTACGGAAGAAGATATAATTAAAAAAATATTGGACTGTGCAGAAATGGAAGATAAAAGAAAAAGAAGACACAGAATACTTTCGAACTTGGGACTTGCTTTATCAATGGTTGGATAAAAGAGGTAGAAATTAGGAACTTAAGTATTACTATGTAAACAAATTGACCCAGGCTACACTGTTCATCAAGCACATCTCTCTCTCTCTCTCTCTCTCTCTCTCTCTCTCTCTCTCTCTCTCTCTCTCTCTCTCTCTCTCTCTCGTATATATATACTGCCTTACAAGCAGACTGCCCAGGTTCAATTCCCACTAAGGGTATGGCTATCTGACGAGACCAAAATAGCTCGAAATAGATCTATAATAGTCTCCCTTTATTTTCATTTAACAGCAAAAAATGTTACACATATAGACAATATAGTTTGTTGACTATAGAAAACTGCCTGGATGGTCCCAGGAGGGCTAAAAGGCAAAAGGAAGCTGTGATTTTCCTTCCATACACCAGGATGACTCGAGAGAATAAACATATATAACTCTTTCATGGTGAAGAGCTGATAGGGAAGAGAACCTTGTGGCCTAGAGGTTAAAAACTACTGCCTTACAAGCAGACTGACCAGGTTCAATTCCCACTAAGGGTATGGCTATCTGACGAGAGCAAAATAGCTCGAAATAGATCTATAATAGTCTCCCTTTATTTTCATTTATTAGCATAGCAAAAAATGTTACACACACACACGCACACACACACACACACACACACACATACACACACACACACACATATAAATAGACTGGGTAGCCATTTGTCTGAAATGGTACAGGGTCTTCTACTTGAGCAGGGGGTTGGACTAGAAGACCTCCAAGTTCCCTTCCAACTCTGTTACAGGTAGTCCTCAATTTACAACGGTTCATTTAGTGACAGTTCAAAGTTACAGTGGAACTAAAAAAGTGACTCATGACTATTTTTCACATTTACTGCTGTGGCAGCATCCCCATGAATGTGTGATGAAGATTCATACGCTTAGTAACTGACTCATATTTATGACAGTTGCAGTGTCCCAGGGTCACGTGATCTCCTTTTGGAACCTTCTGACAGGCGAAGTCAATGGAGAAGCCAGATTCACTTAACAACCGTGTGACTGACTTAACAACTGCAGTGATTCACTTAAAAACTGTGGCAAGGAAGGTCGTAAAATGGAGCAAGACTCACTTAACAACTGTCTTGGTTAGCAATAGAAACTTTGGGCTTCGTTGTAGTCATAAGTCAAGGACTACCTTTATTCTGTTCTGTTCTGCTCTCTTCAAAAGACAGGCTGCACCTTTAATCAGAGTACTTCCCTGTGGCACGTGTTTGTCGAAAGCACACTTTATATTTGCAACGTTGTGGGTCATCTCACCACATCCCGGCAACCTTCATCCTCCGTGAATATTTGTGAGGGTGCCTGGCTTAGTTGTATCCACCCAACGGCCATTTTTCTCGGTTGGATTTACGTGGAGAACGTTCATTTTCCCCCAAACCATTCCATGCGAGTGATTTTTTTCCCCATCTACCCGGCCAGTCTCAAGTCCATAAATCTTTGTTCTTTTTGCTGAATTACACCACAGGCTGACAAGTTACTCCAATATTATAAGCTACATGTTTTTGCACACTCCTGGAACGCGCTGGGCTAACCAGTCAAAACAATTCTGAGGCCAGCTGGCCCTTTGCGCTGGACTGCTTCAACAGCCAAGAGATGCTTTCTTTGAAGTTGTACGCCCTTCTTTTTGCTCCCCGGGCTTCCTAAGATGTATGAATAAGTATCACAGCAGCAACTGCTGCTTTTCTGTCTTCTCCCTTGCAGGGACAAATTTATAGCCACCTCTAAGGAACACTTCCTTCTCCTCCTGATCTGCAGCGCCTGAAAGTGTCTTTTGCCTTCGGGAGAAATCCGCACCAACCTGTTTGCCGATCGGTTTAGCAATAGCAATAGAACAGCGGTGTCCGACTCGGTTTCATTGAGGGACGCATCGGGGTTGTGTTTGACCACGGGGGGTCAGGGTTGGCATGGACAAGGTGGGTATGGCCAGCTTGACTTCACTCGTGTCGGGGCGTGCCTGTGGTAGCCGACCACTCCGCCAGAGAAAATGGACTCCCGAGCTTCATTTTCGGCTGTGACGGCCTCCCGCAATCCTCTGCCAATGAAAACGGGGCTTGGGAGGCCGTGGGCAGCCCTTGCGGCCTCCATTTTCAGGTGAGATGGCCTCCTGCAACCCTCTCCAAACAAAAATGGAGCTCCATTTTTCCTGGCAGAGGCACCATAGACCAGTTCTTTGCTGTTTCTAGGGTGGCCCCACGGGCCAGATCTAAGCACACCGTGGCCTGGATCCGGCCCATGGACCTTGAGTTTGACACCCTTGCAATAGAACTTAGACTTCTGTATGGCTTCATAGTGCTTTAGAGCAGGGGTTGCCAACCCACGGTCCACGGCCCACTACCAGTAGTGGGCTGCGGTCTGTTTAAGCCCCCAGCCCCTGGTAGTGGGCCATGGCCTGTAGCCCCTGGTACTGGGCCATGGGAAAAATGGGCAAGGGCAAGCACGCGAAGCTCCATTCGCACAAGCAGCGGGCAAACGCGGGTACGCACGCGAAACTCCACTTATGCGAGCAGAGGGCACTTGCGCGAATGGAGCTTCATACGCGAGCACAAATGCCCTCCATTCAAGCGGCCTCCACTTGCACGAGTGGACCAGGGATGGGTTCTAACTTACCTCGCCGCTGGTTCACTTCCTCCTGCGCTGCGTGGCTGCGCCTTGTGGGCATGCGTGCGTGCGCAGTGCAGAAAAATTTCAAAAAATTCAAAAAAAAGGCCAAAAACAAGAGGGCGGCGTATGCGCAGTGCGAGAAACTTGGCTTCTGCGCATGCGCAGAAGAAAAAAAAATCAGGGAAAAAATCCCCCACAAAAAAATCCAAAAAAAAGATGGCAGCGTCCATTGACCGGCACAGACAGAACTGGTTCCGTGACGTCATTGTGATGTCATCAGCAGTTTGCTACCGGTTTGGGCGAACCGGTCCGAACCAGTCCGAACCCACCTCTGGAGTGGACCTTCGCATGCAAGTGCAAGTACCCACCACTCACCTGAGTGGAGCTTCTTGTGCGAGCAGCCTCCGCTCCTGCGTGAAGCCCCATTTGTGCAAGAGGAGGGCACGTATGCCACTCACACAATTGGAGTTGTGCGTGCGCATATGTGCCTGCCATTCATACGCTCTGAGCCATGGTGGCACAGTGTTTAGAGTGCAGTGCTGCAGGCTACTTCTGCTGACTGCCGGTTGCCTGCAATTTGGCAGTTCAAATCTCACCAGACTCAAGGTTGACTCAGCCTTCCACCTTTCCGAGGTCGGTAAAATGAGGATTCAGATTGTTGGGGCCAAGATGCTGACTCTGTAAACCACTTACAGAGGGCTGTAAAGCACTGTAAAGCGGTATATAAGTCTAAGTGCTATTGCTATTGCTATTGCTCTCCCCCATCCCCACCCTGAGGCAGGCCACCAAGCTGGAAAGGGGGGGGACCCCTGCTTTAGAACAGTCTTTGGGGATTTTCAAGGAAAGACTGGACATTCATTTGTCAGGAATGGTATGGAGTTTCCTGCTTGAGCAAGGGGTTGGACTAGAAGACCTCCAAAGTCCTTCCAACTCTCAACGGATGAAAGACATAATTACACTTTCCACCTATGAGTGGATTGCCAATACAGGTATTCTTCAACTTACAATCATTTGTTTAGTGACTGTTTAAAGTTACAACGGCACAGAAAAAAAGTGAGATATGTGACCATCTTTTACTCTTATTCTCCAAAGCACCTGAGGGCAGGATCAAGCCTAAAAGTAAGGAGAGATTTCCTGACTTTGAGAGCAATTAATCAGTGGTTTATCTCCAGAAGTTGTGGGAGCTCCATTACTGGAGGCTTTGAAGAAGAGACTGGACACCATTGGTCCAGAGTGGTATAAGGTTTCCTGCAGGGGGTTGGACTAGAAGACCTCCAAGGTCCTTTCGAACCCTGTTATTCTATGTTCTACTTTATTCTGTATTCTGAACCATGGCGTGCGATCTGGTTGGCTTCACCTCCTTAGGAGGATCTGCCTAAACAGGGGGGGGAAATGTTCCTTGCCTGATTATGCAGATTTTTGCGAGGCTCAAGATACGGAAAGTGTCTTGAGAATTCAAATCAGGACATGATGACAGAGCCTGCTGAAGAGTCCAAGGTCAGGATCACAGCAAGGGCTGGGGTGTATTAAATCTTTCCTGTGATATAATTTACGTAATAACCTGTCATGCTGTAGGCTTAGCTTCATATCTCCTATGACTCAATATTAGAATAGAATAATAATAGAGTTGGAAGGGACTTCGGAGATCTTCTAGTCCAACCCGCTGCTTGAGCAGGAGACCATATGCCATTTCAGATAAACGGTTGTCCAGTCTCTTTTTGAAAGCCTCCAGTGATGGAGCACCCACAACTTCTATTCCACTGATGGATTGCTCTCACAGTTACGAAATTTCTCCTTATTTCTAAGTTGCTTCTCTCCTTGGTTAGTTTCCATCCATTGTTTCTTGTCTTGCCTTTTGGTGTTTTGGAAAATAGGTCGACCCTCCTCTTCTTTGTAGGAGCCCTTCAAATATTGGAACTCTGCTACCATCTCACCGCTGATCCTTCTTTTCCCTAGGCTAGCCATACCCAATTCCTGCAATATAAAATATTCCTTCCTATATTTTAGCCTCCAACCCCCTAATCATCTTTGTTGCTCTTCTCTGCACTCTTTTCAGAGTTTCAACATTTTTTTCTATCGTGGTGACCAAAACTGGATGTAGTATTCCAAGTGTAGTCTGACTAAGGCTTCGTAAATCGGCACCAGAACTTCACGCGATCTTGATTATTGAGATTATAAATTGCACCCAACTATGATGCAATAAATCCTACAATAGATCTATGATAGAAAGATCCTCTCATCAGTGCTGAAATCCAATTTTTTTTACTACCGGTTCTGTGGGCGTGGCATGGTGGGCGTGGTGTGGTGTGGCTTGGTGGGCGTGGCAGGGGAAGGATACTGCAAAATCTCCATATTCCCACCCCACTCTGGGGCCAGCCAGAGGTGGTATTTGCCGGTTCTCCGAACTACTCAAAATTTCTGCTACCGGTTCTCCAGAACCTGTCAGAACCTGCTGGATTTCACCCCTGCGTGAGGCTCTCTTTGCTGCATCCAAATTGTACGTCGGTTGGAAAGAGATGGAAATTTAGGGGTCAAGAATGAAACTTTGGAGGTAACTGGCAGAGAAGAGTGAAACCCCGAATCCAAGACATCAGAGAATAGGAGGTTGGAGAAAGCTGATTTATCGCACGGAAAAGAGTCGAAGAAACAAAGCTGTGTGGTCACAACAGGAAGCTTTGCAAAGGGTATTTATGGGAATCTACAAACCATAACTACTTTCTCTCTTTTCTCTTCCTCCTCCTTGTTTAGCAGCACACCAATTACGTGTCCTTGTGGCCAAATTACCAGGGTTTCATTATCATTAACATTCGGAGGGCGGTAAACAAGTTTATTTATGCTTGAGCACTGCAGAAGAAACGAGTCGCACAGAGGAAGGGAAGCTGCAAGTAGGTGGCCCAGATTTTTCGTTTTGTTTAGTTTGTATCCCTCTCCCCCTCGGTCTCTGCCCTGGAAAACAGCTCTCACAAAGCCTGAACCCTCCGTCTGCTGTTCTACAAGCCACCCTGGGTTAAGGAAAGGACTGGTGTCCCTTATTAAAGAAAGACTGGGGTGATGATTTGCTCAACACAGTCCTGGGTGGTCAGACTTTAATGGGATAATTGGCTCCCCTTTGCTCCTTCCAATGTTTCTGATTTTAACCCTTTCCTCCTTAAAAAAAAACACCATTGTTGAGACCCTCCTGTGTTCTTCCCCAAAGATGGGCAATTGGCAATGAAATCTGATATCCATTGTGAAACCAGTGACCAAAAGCAGGACTTTAGGAGCCGCGGTGGCGCAGTGGTTAGAGTGCAGTACTGCAGGCTACTTCTGCTGACTGCCGGCTGACTGCAATTTGGCAGTTCGAATCTCACCAGGCTCCAAGTTGACTCAGCCTTCCCTTCTTCCGAGGTCGGTAGAATGAGGATTTTTGACCTAGGAGACCGCTTAGAAAGGGCTGTAAAGCACTGTGAAGCGGTATATAAGTCTTATTGCTATTGCTATTCTATTCCTATTCCTATTGTATTGCCATGGTGGCGCAGTGGTGAGAATGCAGTATTGCAGGCTACTTCTGCTGACTGCCGGCTGCCTGCAATTTGGCAGTTCCAATCTCACCAGGCTCAAGGTTGACTCAGTCTTCCCTCCTTTCGAGGTGGGTAAAATGAGGACCCAGATTGTTGGGGGTAAAATGTTGACTCTGTAAACCGCTTAGAGAGGGCTGCAAAGCACTGTACAGCAGTATATAAGTCTAAGTGCTATTGCTATTTAGCATCAATTCAGCATCAATGCAAGCAGAAAATGTCTATACAGATAATCCTTGGCTTACAACCATTCCTTTAGTGATTGTTTGATTCTTGCAACGGCACTGAAAAAAAGTGACTTAGGAGTCGGACCTGTTTTCCCATTTATCACCACTGCAGCATCCCCATGGTCATGTGATCAAAATTAGGACGCTTGGAAGCTGACTCGTAGTTCAGGCTACATGTTATGTAGTCTGAAACACGGGTGATGGCCTCTCCCTGCCCATCCCTAAATTCAGAACGTGGGTGGAAGATTAAGGAAGCCTTCCACCATAAGCCTGGATGCTGTGAGTGGGTGTGAGAGCGTGGCAGAATTCTGATCTCACCTCTGCCCCAGTTTCTTCACCGTCCGTTGTGCTCCTGGGCAAGATTCCTCACTTTGCAGCGCCTCTTCTCTCCTCAGTCACAGATAATAAAAGGAATATATTATATGTTACATTCTAAGCTAACAAGCAGCCTTATTTAGTACGATATCCTCTAAATTATTTCCTCCTCCTCCTCCTCCTCCTCCTCCTTCTCTTCTTCTTCTTCTCCTCCTCCTTCTTCACCTCTCTTCTTCTTCTCCTCTTTCTTTTCCCTCCTCCTTTTTTCCTCTTCTTCCCCCTCCCTCTTCTTCCCCTTCTCCTTTCTTCTCCTCTTTCTTCCCCCCCTCCTGTTCACACATCGCAGTAAACCATGATTTCATTAACTGTGATTTACTGAATAAAGGAACAGTTAGTTTTGTTCCCTCCAGGAGCCATCATCCATGGCTTACTACCATGGATAGATCCATACATTTATACAAAACCAATCAAATTCTATTGTGGCTTCATCTTTGATGATGGAGCTTCTACTTTGCACTATAGTCTGCATAATCAAATAACAAATTGTTGGGTTGTCCTAAAGGTGTTTTTTTCAGGAAGCAACTGGACTTCCTTGTATTTTCTTTGAAGACTATTCGCTTCTCATCCAAGAAGCTTCTTCAGTTCTGACAGGATAGCGGGGAATGGAAGGATTTATATTCCTTGCAGACAGCTGGACATTTTAGAAGGTCATTAAAGAACTTGAGAGGTTTACAGACTTTTAGCTATACAATTTGGAACCAGGAGCACTACTTGGGTGACCCTGAGGACACAGATAAACCTCCAAGTGCTTCAATGACCCTCTAAATACACGATCTCAAACGTTGTTTCCTGCAGAGGATTCAGCTGCCTCTGCTTTCCTTAAGCAGACTAGGGGAGTGGCCAATTAGCCCCAAGTCTTACTCCCGAGGAGACCTCCTCCAGAGTAACCATTCCTGCCTTTTGGCAGCTCTGCGTGCCCTTGCATTCAGAAGAGGAGAAGCCTCTTCTCCCTCATCACTGCTATGAGGTGCTGGAGGTTCCGAAGGCCCTGGATGAACCTCTGCCTCTGGCACCGAGTCCTCGCCAACCTCCTCACTGTCCAACTCGGGCACCAGCTGCATAGGCCGCTTGCGCAACACTAAGTCGGTCTCCTCTCGAACGGGATCCACTATCAGCTGCACGGGCTGCTGGCGGGCCACAACAGCTGGCTTATATGTCTGTGGAGTTACTTTTTCCAGAAAGACTATTTTTTTTTAATCACAGTGTTTTCCAACAGATCTTTACTTTCAAGAACATACGCTAGAGATAACATAAAATCAACAACATGTTTTTCAAAACTTCACCCTAGAAATACCGTATATAAAAAGTCACACAATCTACAGATTACAATGGTCTGAAGCGGCTGGATTGAAGTCAATGGCTGGAATCAGGAAATACATTAAAACATGCAAATCTAGACTCTTGAGTCTGTTGATGGACGAGGGGAAGAAAGAAGCAATTTACAAGGTTAAAATGCACAAAAGTGTCAATGATTACCATTGTGAAATAGTCCATTAAAAAAAAGACACTCAAAAAGCCAGACAATATTTGATTTCTTTTAGTGTTTAAACATTTTATTAGATTATAGAATAAAATACAAAATACAAAAGTAAATAGGAAGACACAGTAGAGGGGGAGGGAGGGAAAAAATAGCCTCCCCTGACTCCCTCTGTTGCAGTAAAATAAAGCATTAACATCAAGCCACAACCTTTTGCTTTTCCATAATAATATGAACTAGCCATTTCTATAGAAAAAATTCAATCTAATTGGTAAAACTCAAAATCAAACTTTCATTTTCCTCCACCTCAAGCACAAAGGTCAGAAGCGGTCCTCATATGGCAACAAAAGTACTTATATTCTTTTCTTTAATCAAAACCGTCAATTTAGCCAATTGTCAATAAAATTGACAATGTTTTATTTTTAAGGCTATGCCCACTAGATCAGTGGTTCCCAACCTTTTTGTGATCGAGTACCACTTGGAGGTCCCGTACAGTCGCCGCATACCACCTGGTTCCAGAGAAACTAAATTCGATCAGATATCACTTTATTTCCATAATTGTACAAGTAGAACACGCAAACCAACTACGAAAATAATAAGTATATAAGTATACAAAATAATAATAAAAATAGTAACATACACACTGAGATGCAGTAATGAATATCAAAGGGTAACTTGAGTCAAGAGAACATAGTGCTAACAATAACAGAGTGAGATTAACCTTAGCTCAAGAGCTCGCTACGACGCGCACCTTCTCGCGAGGGTTCTACTGCGCGACTGCTGAGAGTTCAGAACAGTCACCGTTCCTTTTTTGGCCCCGCGCATCCAGCAACTGGATTCTCGGGCCACTGGGACCAGGTGGGTGGCGTGTGGCAACAGTTGCAAATCGTTGCCAGATTATCTTGTGTTAGGCAGTAAACATTTTTGTGAAGTAAAAAATAACTAACTAAAAATCGTTCATGACCCCGAAAGTGTTTGCGTACCACCTGGAAGGCCCTCGCGTACCACTAGTGGTACACGTACCATAGGTTGGGAACCACTGCACTAGATAGAAGAGTTATGGTAACCCCAAGCATGGAGATTGATGGCACAGAGAACCAATTATATCACAAGCTAGTACATAAGAGGTGGAACTTGCTTTGTGAGGTCATAGTGCACTCCCCCCCACCAATTGTGATGATGCAGGAACTGGGTATGTCTAGTTTAATGAAAAGTAGGACCAGGGGTGACATGATAGCAGTGTTCCAGTATCTCAGGGGCTGCCACAAAGAAGAGGGAGTCAAGCTATTCTCCAAAGCACCAGAAAACAGGACAAGAAGCAATGGATGGAAACTAATCAAGGAGAGGAGAACCAACCTAGAAATGGGGAGGATTTTTTTTTGACAGTGGGGACAATCGGCCAGTGGAATGGCTTGCCTCCAGAAGTTGTAAATGCTCCAACATGAAGTTTTAAAGAAGAGATTGGATAACCATTTGTCTGAAGTAGTGTAGGGCTTCCTGCCTATGCAGAGGGTTGGACTAGACGACCTCCAAGGTCCCTTCCAACTCTTCTATTTCTATTTCTGAAAAAGAGACTTATGACATCTTGGCTTACTACAGTTGTCCCAAGTCCCTAGAAAATCCAGCTGGATATGTCTAGTCCAGTGATGGCGAACCTTTTCGGCACCAAGTACCCAAGCCGGAACTCGCGTGTATGTGTGCATGTATGCATGTGTGCATACCGGAAACCCGAAGACCAGCTGGCTGGCGCACGCATGCCTGTTTTTGGGGCATTTTCAGACCGTTTTTCGAGCCGTTTTCAGGCCATTTTTCGAATTGTTTCGGGCCGTTTTTCGGGCCCTTTTCGGGCCCTTTTCAGGCACTCCGGCACTTGCGAAAACCAGCTGGCCGGCGCGCCCAAAACCAGAGCAGCTGGCAATGGCACACGTGCCCACAGAGAGGGCTCTGCGTGCCACCTCTGGCACGCATGCCATAGGTTCGCCATCACGGGTCTAGTCTAACAAAGAGAAGGACTGGGGTGACATGATAGCATTGTTCCAATGTCTAAGGGGCTGCCACAAAGAAAAGGAAGTCAAGCTATTCTCCAAAGCACCGGAAGGCAAGCAAGAAACAATGGATGGAAACTAACCAAGGAGAGATCCAACTTAGAACTAAGGAAAATTTTCCTATTAGTGAAAGCAATTAATCAGGGGAATAGCTTACCTCCCGAGGTTGTGGGTGCTCCATCACTGGAGATATTTAAGAAAAAATTAGACAGCCATTCGTCCCAAATGGTACAGGGTCTCCTGCTTGAGTAGGGGTTGGACTAGAAGACCTCCAAGATCTCTTTTTTTTTAATAGTTTTTATTAAGTTATTTTAAAATATGCAAAAAGACATAATACAAAAAGAAAACATACAAATAAGACATACAAAAAAGATAGATATATATATATATATATATATATATATATATATATATATATATATATATACAAATATATATATATATCTATATCTATATACAAATCAAACTTGTATATCACTATATAGTTTCATTATCGATGTAATCTATATATATATATATATATATATATATATATATATATATATATATATATATATATATATATATATATATATATATATATATACATACATGAAAAAAAGGAAAAGGGAAAAAAATAAATTACATACATTAAAATAAAAAAAAGATCTCTTCTAATCCAATTCTATGTTCTGTGTTTTATTTTTCACAATAATGCACAAGAGCGAACAGTGAACCCAGGTACCTCTATGCTTTCTCCTAGGATAGTAAATCATGGCTTAGTGCTATATAGAAGCTCACTATTTCACGTTACAAATTTAACTTGTTTTACAATTTGCACTTTCAAATGTTAAGTTTTGTGTAAGAAATTGAATGGGGTTTTTTTTACGCTCAACATAATGCTGAAATAAAATCTTCATGTTCTGTTCTTTTTCTTAAAGCCTACAAAACCACCCACACCCACCCACATACAAACTTTACAAACAAACTTCTGAAAAATATGTTCAGATTTCTCCACTGATTATACTTTATACTTTATACTTTATACTTTTAAACTTTGATTTTGGTTCTCAAAATGAATTTGTTTTTAATGGGGCAATGCTATATCAGTCATAAATATGAACAAGACCTACAGAAATCTTTTTAACATATTGAAATGACATTAATATAGTCATAACACTTTTCCTTAATGAAAACTGTTACGATAGAAGTATGGGGAGCATTGTTGGGCGTGGTAGATTTTTTTCTGTGTGTGTTTGTAGGTCACAATCTTTAGATGAAGACACAGAAGCGTAAATATAATTCCAGAAAGATAAAAATGAGAAAAACAAGCACACATCTTTGGATATATCTCCGATTCAAAGATTGTAAGAGTTATGGATTGCTATAGATCAGTGGTTCTTAACCTGGGGTGTGTGCACCCCTGAGGGTGAGAGAGAGCATTTCCAGGGGTGCGAGAGAAATTTCAAAAAAATTTTTAAAAAAATACGAACGAGTCTCCGGCACTGTGCATGCTGTCGCCATTTTGTTTTTGGCAGGTTTTTTTTATAAAAAATCAGGGTTTTTTTGTACTGCGCATGCGCATGTGCGCGAAGCATGTGCGTGGCCATGAGGCGAGGCCACGCAGCGCGGGAGGAAGCAAACCGGTAGCGAGGTAAGTTGGAACCCACCCCTGGCCAGATCTAAGCATCCCGTGGGCCATATCCGGCCCCTGCGCCTTGAGTTTGACACCTCTGCTCTAATGGAAGAAGCTGGGTCAAAAGATGAGATCCTTCTAAGCAACTAAAAGTACAAGAAAGATTCAGCAATTTTAATAGGGGAGCCCTAATTTAAGAGCAACCATAAATGGCAGGATTCTGGTGGTAACAACAAGGAGATTTATTTATTCTATTTTATTAAATTTATATGCTGCCCATCTCAAGATCAAGTGACTCTGGGCAGCTTTAAAAGTTTTTAAAGTTTCCGAAGATAACAAATAATGGAATCATCAAGGACCCACTGCCTTCCACTTCTGACTTTATTCATTACTTTCAGTTAACCTTGAAACTTCCACGAACCACTGCAAATGGTATTGATGTTTGTGGACAAGTATTCATCTGTTTCCAGTCCCGGAGACACAAGAGCGACTACAAAGAAGAAAGGAAGCCTTTGTTGTTGTTGTTGTTGTGAATGTTGTTGGTAAAATAATAATTTCCCTTTTTCCTCTGCTGGAGAAAATGTTGACATAATGGAATTTCACGGCAGGTTCACTGTGCTTATTCCTTTTAAGTCTAAGAGATCTGGAATGGGATTGAGTGTGGTCAGATGGAAGTTTGCAATGTCTATTCTTCTATCTGGAAACGCCAAGGTCAGGTGCCGAAAGCTTGTTCTTGAGTACGAAGATCAATTAAGGTATCATCCACAGAATCCTCTTCCCAACTTCTTTTATTCATCCAAATAATCAGTGTCAACTGCTCAACTGCTGCTAGGCTCAACTGCTGTTCCTTCTAGGAACCTCTGGCAGGTTTTTCATTGCCCACCTGGGCAAGAAGACTAGGTATGGGTGGAAATCAGCTGTCTTCATCCAGAATAACAGAGTTGGAAGGGACCTTGGAGGTCTTTTAGTCAACTCCATTCTCAAGAAGTAGACCCTATATCCAGGGGTCCCCAAACGTGGCAACTTTCAGACTTGTGGACTTCAACTCCCAGAATTCTCCAGCCAGCATAGCTGGCTGGAGAATTCTGGGAGTTGAAGTCCACAAGTCTGAAAGTTGCCACGTTTGAAGACCTCTGCCCTATACCATTCTGGACATGTGGCTGTCCAATCTATTGGTAAAAACCTCCAATGATGGAGTATCCACAATTTCTGAAGGCAAGCCATTCCACTGATTAATTGTTCTCACTGTCGGGAAATTTCTCCTTAACTTTAGGTTGCTTCTCTCCTTGATTCGTTTCCATCCATTGCTTCCATCCAACAGAGAGCCCATCATCCCCTTTAGGTGATGGCTTAAGTAAGGTTACAGGAAGAGAGAACCAGCTGGAACAGGACTGTGGCATTGAACATTCCCAGGCTGCTCCGTAGGATGTAGAGTTTAGATTGAGAACTCTGGTTTCTACAGATAGAGCAGAATAGCAAACCAAGCAGTTATTGTTTGATATCAGTGATTGCTGTAACTAACTGAAAATTATTTTGGTAGCTTTTTCTACTTTTAGGTTTCTCTATTTTCACTTAACAAAAGTGGGGATTCACTTAATAACCATAGCAAAAAGTTATTAAAATGGGGCACAATAACATAATTGAAAGGAACCTTGGAGATCTTCTAGTCCAACCCCCTGCTTAGGCAGGAAACCCTATATACCATTTCAGACAAATGGTTATCCAATCTCTTATTAAAAACTTCCAGTGTTGGAGCATTCACAACTTCTGGAGGCAAGTCGTTCCACTGATTAATTGTTCCGTCAGGAATAATAATAAATAATTGTTAGTTCTAGGTTGGTTCTCTCTTTTATTAGTTTCCATCCTTTGCTTCTTGTCCTGCCTTCAGGTGCTATGGAGAATAGGTTGACCCTCTCTTCTTTGTGACAGCCCCTCAAATATTGGAACACTCATTGCTATCATGTCACCCCTAGTTCTTCTTTTCATTAAACTAGATATACCCAGTTCCTGCAAGTGTTCTTGATATGCTTTAGCCTCCAGTCTTGGAGGTCTTTCAAATCTGAAAGTACATCTCTCCCCCCTCAGCTTTACAACTCAAGAACCTAGGGACAGTTCTTTCTGAGACCTTTGCCCACCCCCATTACTTCTGAAGGCTAAGCTGCCTCTTAGCTGACCATTGTCTAATCTAATCTGCAGATCTTCCTCCTATCTTCCAAGATCATGGTCACCTACCATTACATATATGGACAACTTATATCTTCTTTTTTATTGTTGCATTCCAACAGTTTTAGCTATAAAGCCTTTGGCATAAACCAGCGGTGTCAAACTCAAGGCCCGTGAGCTGGATCCAGCCCGCGGGGCGCTTTGATCTGGCCCATGGGCCACCCTGGAAACAGCGAAGGACTGGCCCTCTGTGCCTCTGCCAGTGAAAACAGAGGGTCGCGTACAGCCCTCCTGAGCTACCATTTTGCTGGCAGAGGGTTGCAGGAGGCCGTCGCAGTCGGAAACGGACTGCGGGAGCGTGTTTTCTCTGGCAGAGTGCTCGAGCCACCACAGGCGCCACCGACATGAGTGATGTTGAGCTGGCCACACCCACCCAGGTCACGCCCACCTGGGCCCCCCAAGGTCAAACACAACCCTGATGTGGTCCTCAATGAAATTGAGTTTGACACCCCTGGCACAAACACACACTGACGCGTGCGCACGCGCACACACACACACACACACACACACACACACACACACACACACACACACAGTCTTTTTATTGTCAACAGGGCTACCTTTATTAGGGCGGTGGGGTGGTCCGCAATTAAGATGCTGGGCTTGTTGGCTGGAAAGCCGGCAGCCTGGGTTTGAGACCCAGTACTACAAGACGGGGTGAGCTCCCATCCTCAGCCCAGCTCCGGCCAACCTAGCAGTTCAAAAGCATGCAAATGCAAGTAGATAAATAGGTACCACTTTGGTGGGAAGGTAACAGCACTCCAAGATGTCATGCTGACCACATGACTGCGGAAATGTCTTCGGAGAGAGTTGGCTCAATGGCCTTGAAACGGAGAGCAGCACCGCCCCCTAGAATCAGCAACAACTAGCGGAGTAAAATCCCGCAGGAACTCCCCCTCTACTTTTATTAGTCCTCTGAAAAATCTCTTGTGTGGATTAACTGACCACCAAGGACTTTTAATATTAGGCTAAGAGTGGCAAAGAATTACTAGTTGCAAACCTTTGATTTAGGACAGCTCACGTTTTCTATGCTAAACCCAAGAATCTTCAACTCATTTACAATCCCGCATGTGGCAAGCTGAGATATAGGAAATGATAAATGCTTTTCAAAAATTGGGCTTTTCTAAAAATGGAAGACCTGAAATGCTTTCCTTTCAGAGTCCTCTTGATGAAGCCAGAGGCGCCTTGATCGTTTCTCATTATTTCCAAAGCGAAGATTGTTCCGCTGAATTTTCTCACTGTATCTCCTGAATGTGCGGACCTGGGTGGCTGAATTGGGCATGACATAATCGCCGATCATGTGGACTCCAATTATCCTTCTTCAGTTGCCCCACAATGGAGTTGACTGGAGCATTATTAAAAGGTCTTTTCATCAGCCAGAATGCGGTGAAGGAAGCCATGCCCAGTTCCTCTTCTGCATTAGATAAGTGTCATTTAGGAGAAGCCTGGGAGAGGGTTATTGGGTGTGTGGTTTGACAGCCCCTCTCTGCAGCATTGCTTGCTGTGTCCTGGCCACCCACCGTGTCTATACTTCATAGGAATCTCATTCACACAAGGATTAGCATGGGAGACTCTTTATAGATTATATTATACATACCGTATTTCTCGGAGTATAAGACGCACCTTAGTTTTTGGGGAGGAAAATAGGGGGGGGAATCTACCTACCAGGTATTCATCTGGCTAGTGTCTTTAGTCTGGTCAGCTTCAGGACATTATTTTATCCCTTGGTTAGGACTTAAAAAAACCTTCTTCTGAGAGAGTAACAATGAAAGAGCATGCAAGCCAGTAAGAGCTGGGAAGATCGTTAGCACCTGGTTAGGGCTAGAAAAAAACTTATTCAGAGCAAGTAGAGCATTGAAAAAACCCTGCAAAGACTTAGGGCTGGAAAAACATTCTTCTGAGAGAGTAACAATGAAAGAGCCTGCAAGCCAGTAAGAGCTGGGAAGATAGTTAGCACCTGGTTAGGGCTAGAAAAAAACTTATTCAGAGCAAGTAGAGCATTGAAAAAACCCTGCAAAGACTTAGGGCTGGAAAAACATTCTTCTGAGAGAGTAACAATGAAAGAGCATGCAAGCCAGTAAGAGCTGGGAAGATCATTAGCACCTAGTTAGGGCTAGAAAAAAACTTATTCGGAGCAAGTAGAGCAATGAAAAAAACCCTGCAAAGACTTAGGGCTGGAAAAACATTCTTCTGAAAGAGTAACAATGAAAGAGCCTGCAAGCCAGTAAGAGCTGGGAAGATAGTTAGCACCTGGTTAGGGCTAGAAAAAAACTTATTCGGAGCAGCTTCAGCACATTATTTTATCCCCTGGTTAGGACTTAAAAAAACCTTCTTCTGAGAGAGTAACAATGAAAGAGCCTGCAAGCCAGTAAGAGCTGGGAAGATAGTTAGCATCTGGTTAGGGCTAGAAAAAAACTTATTCGGAGCAAGTAGAGCAATGAAAAAAAACCCTGCAAAGACTTAGGGCTGGAAAAACATTCTTCGGAGAGAGTAACAATGAAAGAGCCTGCAAGGTAAGAGCTGGGAAGATCGTTAGCACCTAGTTAGGGCTGGAAAAAAAAGCTACATTTGAAGTATAAGACGCACCCAAATTTTCAGCCACTTTTAGGGAGGAAAAAGGTGCATCTTATACTCCAAAAAATACGGTACATTAATGGCCATATTAGCATGGAAGACAGTTCCAGGATGATAATGAGCAGGAGCTCTGATGGGTTGGCCTCCTTTTTCACCATTGCGTCATCGAGCAGTTTTTAAAAGACTTTAATAGTTGATCTTGCTGTTTTCATGGCCATCAAGATGGCTTCAGCAACGGACATAACCCACAACAGAAGAGCGGATGGTGAAGACGATGGAGCTGGCTGAGAGGGCAAAATGGACAGCTTTCATTGGAGAAAATATATGAATTTTTAGGCTGATTGGAAACTTCTTTTGGACTTTCTGCGTGAAACAGGGGAAAAAATGAAATTGCAATACATGAGTTTGAAGATTAGACAAGAGATAGCAGATAATGAAAAAAATAAAACTTATGTTGTAATCTTATAGACCTTAGAGAAATAGATCTATCTGAATTTGTACTTACAACTGTTGTAAAAGGAAAATACACAATACAGAATAATAGAGTTGGAAGGGACTTTAGAGGTCTTCTAGTCCAACCTCTTGCTCAAGCAGGAGACCTTATAGCTGTGATGGCGAACCTATGGCACGGGTGCCACAAGTGGCACGCGGAGCCATATCGGTGGGCACGCGAGCTCAGGTCCGGCGTGCATGTGTGCACCAGCCGGCTGATTTTCGGGCCTTCTGGGCCCACTGGGAGTCAGGAAACAGGCTGTTTCCAGCCTCCAGAAGGGGTGGGGAAGGCCGTTTTCACCCTCCCCAGGCTCCTAGGAAGGCTCTGGAGCCTGGGGAGAGCGAAAAATGGGCGTGCCATTGCATGCTGGGAGCAGGGGGGTCATGCGTGCATGTGCGGGGGTGCATGGAATTATGAGTGTGGGCACGCACACACGTGATCCCCACATCCCCCCCCTTTTGGCACACGAACCAAAAAAGGTTCGCCATCACTGCCCTATAGTATACCATTCTAGATAAGTGACTGTCCAGTCTCTTCTTAAAAGCCTCCAGTGATGGAGCACCCACAGCCTCTGGAGGCAAGCAGTTCCACTGATTAATTGTTCTCCCAGGGTGTAAGTCAAAAATCAGAAGTCATTTCTTTTTCTTTATTTATTTTTTGGCACTTTTGGCTTTTTTTTTCTTTCTTTCTTTCTTTCTTTCTTTCTTTCTTTCTTTCTTTCTTTCTTTCTTTCTTTCTTTCTCTTTCTTTCTTTCTCTTTCTTTCCTTTTTTCTCTCTCCCTCTTTCTCCTTCCTTCCTTCCTTCTTTTTCCCACCTTATTACTTTTGGTTAGATTTTTATCTTTCCAATTTTAAAAAAAATCTAATAAAGTTATCATAAAAAACCCACAACACTTCAGCAACCACTACTCTGTCCCTCTTTCAAATAGTTAATATGCGGCTTTAAATTTTAGAAGTAAATTGTAGAATTAAGCATGTGTTTATTTCTTTAGCTCTCTACAGGAGAGGGAAAAAAAGGTGCATATTTTTTTACGCAACACTTTCCTTAAAAAAAGAAGAAGTGAAAGGTCACCCAAGGTGAAAGAAATGGAACTGGGGAAGAGCTTACAAATTGTAGTACTCTTTGTGGCTGACTGCTGTGTTCCTTAGAAGCGCAAAGGTTTATATTGTTAGGCGCTTCCTGCTTCCCAAGGCATGTGGCTTATGCCTCCAGAAGAAGAAAAAACATCCAGGTAGTTTAGCATTTTATTTACAAAAGTCAAAAGTTCTGATAGATCTAAAGTGGCCCTTTAGATCTATCCAGATTTCCTCCAGAAGAAGAACATCCAGGTAGTTTAGTGTTTTATTTACAAAAGTCAAAAGTTCCGATAGATCTAAAGTGGCCCTTCTCCAGATCAGTCCACCATTAGACACTCTGCCCCCAACCACCTCATCTCCATCCTAAGAATATTTTCCCCCAAGGTCTTTCGGTTCGTAGCTAATTGACCCCGTGACCCTGTTCAGAAAATATGGTTAATAAAGTTAGGGAATAGCGAAGAGAGAATGTGCTGACCCTGTCGCTGGGGAGTAGAATTGGGAGAAGAAAGCAGTTTTAGCCTCAAACCGGCCCCCATTTTGTTCTGGCTGAGAGCCCACAGGAACTTGGACATGGCTAAGTATTAACAAGGAGTAAAGATGTGATAAGCTAAGCAGGCAACTTAGCAAGAATGCCATTTTAACATTGTCTGCACTTTCTTTATCCAAGGTTTATCTGTATCTACACATTTCTCGGAACAACAGGGGGTGGCTTTTTGGTGGAACCTGGACTTGAAACCAGCGACTAAGTTTGCTTTTTAGTCTTCTTCATCTTCTTAGCGTCCCTCTTGGTTGCTGGTCTGTGGGTTTGCAGTGTGTTCACAAGCCATCAATGCTAATGTGACAAGAAGGTTGTTTTTCAGCCGGCTTGTCACAAAGCCTGGCATTGTTTGGGGGCTGAGAAGGACCAGGGGAGACACGATAGCAGTCTTCCAATATTTGAAGGGCTGCCACAGAGAGGAGGGGGGGGTCAAGCTATTTTCCAAAGCACCTGAAGGCCAGACAAGGAACAATGGATGGAAACTGAACAAGGAGAGATTCAGCCTAGAAATAAGGAGACATTTTCTGACAGTGAGAGCAATCAACCCATGGAACAGAAGTTGCCTTCGGAAGTTGTGGGAGCTTCATCACTGGAGGCTTTCAAGAAGAGACTGGACTGCCATCTGTCAGAAAAGAGAAATGTAGGGTCTCCTGCTTGGGCGGAGGGTTGGACTAAATGACCTACAAGGTCCCTTCCAACTCTGTTATTGTGTTATGTTGAGACTTTGGAAAGAGTGCAAAGAAGAGCACAAAGAGCTAAAATATATGAAGAACGGTTGCAGGAACTGGGCATGGCTAGTCTAGTGAAGAGAAGGACCAAGGGAGACATGATAGCAGCCTTCCAATACTTGAGGGGCTGCCACAGAGAGGAGGGGGTCAAACTATTTTCCAAAGCACCCGAAGGCCAGACAAGGAATAATAGATGGGAACTGAACAAGGAGAAATTCAACCTGGAATTAAGGAGACATTTCCTAACAGTGAGGACAATCAACCAATGGAACAGAAGTTGCCTTCAGAAGTTGTGGGAGCTTCATCACTGGAGGCTTTCAAGAAGAGACTGGACTGCCGTCTGTCAGAAATGGTGTAGGGCCGTGGTGGCGAACCTATGGCACGCGTGCCACAGGTGGTACGTGGAGCCATAGCGGCCGGCACGCGAGGGTTCCCACCGGCAAACTGGAAGAGCGGAAAAGCGCACTTCCGGTTTGCCGGTGTGCTGTTTTTTGCACTCCGGAGGGTTCAGGGAAGCTCCCTGAAGCTCCAGAATGCAAAAAACTACAAAACGGACAAACCGGAAGTGCACTTTTCCGCACTTCCAGTTTGTCCGTTTTGTAGTTTTTTGCATTCCGGAGCTTCAGGGAGCTTCCCTGAACCCTCCGGAGTGCAAAAAACAGCACACCGGCAAACCGGAAGTGCGCTTTTTCGCACTTCCGGTTTGCTGGTTTCGTCGTCCCAGGCTCCGGTAAGCCTTTGCGCGGGGGTGGGGGGGTGCGCATGCGCAGGGGGCAGCATGGGGGGGTGTTGTGCGCATGCATGGGGGGAGGGAATGGGTGTGGGCACGCGCGCGAGCGCGCCCCCCCCTTTTTTTGGCACGCGAGCCTAAAAAGGTTCGCCACCACTGGTGTAGGGTCTCCTGTCTTGGGCGGGGGGGGTTGGACTAGATGACCTACAAGGTCCTTTCCAACTCTGTTAATCTGTGTCTTTTAAAGTCAGTGTAGGGAAGCCGAATTTGCTTAAGATCTGCATGATTCATTTAACAATTGCAGTGATGCATTTAACAACTATGGCCAAAAAGGTGCTAGAATCAGGCACTTACTCGCTTAAAAACAGCTTTGCTTAGCAACGAAAAGCTAATTAACTGTAGCTGTATTTTATTAGCATCCGCACAGTCACGTTGTCAAAATTCAGACGATTGGCAACTGACTCATATTTATGACCGCTGCTGTGTCCCAAGGTCATGCAATTCCCTTTTTTTTTAAAAAAAATTATTTTTTCAACAAACATTACATCATCAATCAATCAGTGTGTTGTCTGGGTACAAAATTTTTGTGTCGACATCTTTTACATTTACCACCATTTTCTTAGTATATATACAACTCTACTTTTACATTTCAATTAAGCTTATCTTCTATCAAAAACATTTTCCTTCTCGCTTTATTTAATTTCATCTCTCTTTTTATTTATATTCATTTTCTATCCAATGATTAAAAACACTCCCATATATTATAGTACTCCGATTCTTCTTTCCCTTTGATTGCCATTGTTAATCTATTCATTTCTGCACATTCTAATATTTTCTTAATTATCTCTCCCTTTGTAGGGATTTTTCCCGCTTTCCAATGTGATGGTCTTAAGTGTGAGGACCAATTGTAAGTCACTTTTCCAGTAAATGTAAAGGGTCACTAAATAAATTGGTTGTAAGTTCACAACTACTTGCATTGTTTTTTCATTCATTTTTAAAAAAATAAGCTATTTATTTATCTTCCATCTGATCTCAAGAAAATTCACTCCCCTCCCAATCTCCACAGACCCAAAGTTTTCCCAAGCTTTGAGGGGCTTCCACAAAGAAGAGGGGGTCAGTTTATTTTCCAGTTTATTGCACCAGAAGGCAAGACAAGAAGCAATGGATGGAAACTAATCAAGGAGAAAAGCAACCTGGAATTAAGGAGAAACTTCCTAACAGTGAGGACAATTAACCAGTGGAACAGAAGTTGCCTCCAGAAGTTGTGGGTGCTCCAACACTGGAAGTTTTTAAGAAAAGACTGGACAGTCACTTGTCTGAAATGATATCAGTTCTCCTGCTTGAGCAGTGGGTTGGACTAGAAGACCTCCAAGGTCCCTTCCAGCTCTATTCTGATTGATTGAAGTTCCTTCAAATCATGCATTCCCTTTCTTTTCTTTCTTTTTAATGCAGCGGTGAGAACAGCTGCTTAAATGTCCAAAGTTTAATTTCTTGTTTTCTTTATGTCTATGAATTCCATGCTGGCTAGGGAATTCTGGAAGTCCACTCACCTTAAGGTTTGCCAAGGTTGAGAAACATTGAACTAGCTCAGAGCTACCGTAAGTAATATTGTTCTCCCATTATTAACCCACACTGCTAGCTTTTCAAGATATAGAACAGTGATGGCGAACCTTTTTTCCCTTGGGTACCAAAATAGTGCGTGCATGCGCTATTGCACGCTCGTGTGTGCCCACACCCATAATTCAAAGCCCCCCACTTGCCCCATCCCCCTGTGCATGCGTGCGTGACCCCCCACTCCCCCATTTCCTGACTTCCACTGGGCCCAGTAGGCCCATTTTTTGCCCTCCCCAGGCTCCAGGGGCTTTCTTGGAACTTGGGGAGGGCAAAAATGCTCCCCCCTGCCACCCCGGAGGCCCTCCGGAGGCCAAAATTGTCCTCCCAGAGCCTCCGCATGAGCCAAAAATCAGATGGCGTGCATGCACATGCACATTGGAGCTGAGCTAAGGCAACGGCTCGCGTGCCGGCAGATATGGCTCCACGTGCCACCTGTGGCACCCGTGCCATAGGTTTGCCATCACTGATATAGAACATAGAATAATATGATTGGCAGGGGCCTTGGAGTCTTCTAGTCCAAACCCTTGCCCATGCCAGGAGATCTTACACCATCATCCCAGTCAAATGGTTGTCTATTTTTGAAAACCTCCAGTGATGGAGGCACCCACAACTTCAGATGTAATCTGCATATTATTGCTACCAGAAACCAGTGAGTTGAGATTTTGGAATGAAAATGGGTAAAATGCTCGAAACCTGTAAACCAGTGGTGAAATCCAAATCATTTTACTACCGGTTCTGTGGACATGGCGTGGCGGGCGTGGCTTGGGTGTGGCACAAAGGTGGGTTCCTGCCGGAGCTGCCCGGTGCGCAGCTCCGGTAGGGAGCGGCCGATTGCGCAATTTACGTGCGACCGCTCTGGAGCCCTCTCTGCCGGTCCACTGCGTGCGTCGCCATTTTTTTCCGCACGTCCCCTCAGATTTCGGCGCAATTTTGCTTCCACACATGCGCAAAAGCAAAATCGCGTGAGGTGGTGTCCGCGCGTAGCGAGCACACGCCTGAAGTGTGGAGATGCGCGCGCAGCGCACCGGCACCGGTAAGGGAGCAACCCTCAGCTGGTGTGGCAGGGGAATGATATTGCAAAATCCCCATTCCCTCCCCACTCTGGGGCCAGCCAGAGGTGGTATTTGCCGGTTCTCCGAACTACTCAAAATTTCCACTACCGGTTCTCCGAACTACTCAAAATTCCTGCTACTGGTTCTCCAGAACCTGTCAGAACCTGCTGGATTTCACCCCTGCTCCAAACCTGTAAACAGATGACACATTGCCACAACACACTTGTTTATTTTCCTTGTACTGAAACACATCCTCTAGAGTTTAGTGTTCCATTTTTATGAATTCAATTAGAAATTTAGAAACGTAATCTCTGCTAACCTTTTTTTTTTAATTCAGAATTTGACAGGGCTAATTCAGAAGGGTTGTATTGTGTACCCTGGGATTTAAGACTTTCACATTTGAATATCTTTGGCAAGGAGAAGGGGAAATAATATGCCCTTGTTTTTCAAGAACTGGCTTCATTTTCCTTTTCATGTTGATATTGGTTGGTTTTCACATCAGCCTACAGAATGTAAATATTGCATGACTTTTTAAGTTGGGCACTTTTTAAAGGGCACACTGTTTACCCTGGAACTACAACTATGCCTATCTGTATACTAAAAAAACAAAAAACCCTTCAGCTCAGAAACGGGGGTTTGAAGACGGTTATAATTATAATCCAGGAGGGAAAATGAGCGGGAACGCTTATTTAAAACCGAACCGCGGTGTCTGAATGATTGATCTTGAACTTGCTGACCGATAGACCCAACGGTTGCCATTTCACGTTTTGCTTTCAGCAGGTGTCCTCACTTCCATCTACACTACAGCAACGTAACATTCAGAATACTCAAAAAACGCACAACTGGTTTGGCACGATTAATACATTAATTAATGACACTCGCGGTCCACTTCTGCGCCGTTTGAGGTCTCCGTTGCAAGAAGATCCCGCCCGAAACCCGTCCAATTTCTCACGTTTCGCAGTAAAATGTCTGCTCTCTGCTAACTAGCCCATTTTGGGTTTAGACTCAACCTTCCGCTTTGGGTGCTTGGAAAAAATCCATCGTAGGGTTTTTGTAGTGGGAAATTGCAGAATATTTTTTTAAAAAATGCTTTTGTTTGTTTGTGGCCGATGGGTTTGCATGCTGCTTCTTGATTTTGCATTTGGGTTTGGTTTTTTTTATTATTATTATTATTTGCATTGGGGAACCCACCGCCTCCCCTCTGCCACTAAAACAATAGAAAAATGCCCTTTTCCCTTCCATCTTGCTTTCTACGTCCTTGGCGTTTTTATATAGCATGTCTGTTTGTCTTCTCTTCGGGATTTGCACGCCTTGGACGCCTCCCCCCCCCCCCTCCCCGAGTTTGCAACCCGTGGTATTGCATCGCTCTGCGCAGCCCTCGGGATCCCAAGCAGCGTCGATTAAGCCAGCATTCGTGGAAAATGCTGGCTACACCTTGAAGCCATCCCGGGGCGCTGGGCTTGGTGACTGGCTGGCTGGCGCTGCCCAGCCAAATGCGTGTAAAGTCAACACAACCTATTTATAGCGCAGCCTGCAGGCTTTTGTGTAGCTTGTTTTCTTCTTCGGCGTTGCATGAATGGGGAGGGGGGTGGGGTGGAGTTGGGGGTTTGCGTATGCGTGGAGTGGGGAGAGGAAGTGGGGGCGTCAATCCCAAGCCGGGTTCTGAAAAGGGAAAGCCTTGTAGATCCGTCCCGGGTTTTCCGCACGACACAGAAGGCAGCTCCTATGTCATAAGCAAAATATGCGAGGCCGCAAAACCCGGAGTAGATTTTTAGGGCAGGATCGGGATGCTCCTTGGACCTGGACTTGGCTGGGAAGCAGGCTGATTTGGCTTGCCAAGGTGGGGCGGCAGAAAGGGGAGGCCGGCGAGCTCCTGTTTCTTGCTCGGAGGTTGTGCAATTCATGAACGTAATCGAGACGGTTCTGGCACCTGCTTGCCGGTGGATGTGATCCCCGAGTGGGATCCACTGTTAGGTTATTTGCTTAGAAGGGTTCTCTAGCAATTCACAAAACACCCAACATGGAATAACGGGGTCGGAAGGAGATCTTGGAGGTCTTCTAGTCCGGTCCCCTGCTCAGGCAGGAGACTCTACCATTTCAGATAGGTGGCTGTCCAGTCTCTTCTTATAAAACCTCCAGCGATGAACCAAAGGTGGTTTTTCAAGAGGCAACTGGACTTTCTGGTTTTTCTTTGAAGACATTTGGCTTCTCATCCAAGAAGCTTCTTCAGCTCTGGTGGGGAATGGAAAGATTGATACTCCTTGCAGACAACTGAAGAAGCTTCTTGGATGAGAAGAAACGTCTTCAAAGAAAAATCAGAAAGTCCAGTTGCCTCTTGAAAAAGCATCTTTGGGACAACCGTGACCTGGATGACTGAGAATCTCCATAGACCTCCAGTGATGAAGCACCTACAACTTCTGGAGGCAAGTTGTTTCACTGGTTAATTGTCCTTACTGTCAGGAAGTTTCTCCTTAGTTCTAGGTTGCTTCTCTCCTTGATTAGTTTCCACCCATTGCTTTTTGTCCTGCCCTTCAGGTGCTTTGGAGAATAGCTTGACTCCCTCTTCTTTGTGGCAGCCCTTGAAATATTAGAAGACTGCTGTCACCTAGTCTTTCTCTTTCTTAAACTAGACATACTCATTTCCTGCAACTTTATCAAAAATTTTAGCCTGCAGATCCCCAATCATCAAACTTGGAGGTGAGTTAAAATTTGGAGTAACCATCCAGAGATTCAAGTCACTCATCCCTCATCAGTTTATGGATTGCTGAACTACAGTTTATTGCATGTCAGAACTGGGTAGGGTTTACTTCTAACCTCAAACCAAGCAAGCCCAAATCAGGGAATTGTTTGATTATTAAATCTCAGCATCTTTGAACTTTCAGTTCAGCAGCATCTGGAATGTCACAGGTAGCCTATTCCTGCCTTAGGGGGTTAGGGAATTACTTCTGCTAGCTGGAAACACACACACAAATAGATGAGCTGATCTGGCTGTAAAAGGTAACCTCTTTTTTTTAATCTACCTTGCTATACATATCTGATTGACAGGAAGATATTATAAAAGTTACACTCCCCCAATTCAATGAGAGAGTAAAAGAACTTCACCTGTTGAATTTCTACCCAGCTTCTAGCACAGTGTTTCTCAACCTTGGAAGTTTGAAGATGTGTGGACTTCAATTCCCAGAATTCCACAGCCAGCAACGCTGGCTGGGGAATTCTGGGAGTTGAAGTCCACATATCTTCAAACTGCCAAGGTTGAGAAACAGTGTCTAGCAGTTCTTAGTACTGGAGCTTTCTGTATATGGTATATATGTGTCTAGAAAGAAGCTGGGGATTTCCAGTCATTTTTCCTCAGATTAATTCATGCCCATCTTCAGTGGCAAAACTTACCGTAGTTTAGCTTTGGCTACGCAAACTTTGCAAGATCTTTTTCTCTTGGGATGAATGGGTAAACAGTTTTCTTGTTCTTTTACGATGAGCGGATAAACAGAAAAAAGGCACGGAAGATTATTTCGATATATGATTATTGCAGCGAGCTTATTATTTGCTCCCAGATAGAAAGATCCAACACTTCCCACTATAGAGGAATGGACAGTAAAGTGAACGGATTTTGCTGAAATGGATAAATTGACTTCTTCGATGAAAGAAAAGACAATATCCACATTTATTGGCGGCTGGAAGCCTTTCATGGATTTTTTTTTGCATAAAAATGGAAACAAATAACTTGTGATTTATGGTTTTAATGATTAGATAACATAGATATTAGAAAGAAGAGTAATAAGGTGAAACTTTAAAGAGAGAATATATTTCTACCGTGAAACATACTGAAAGCCACCTCCTTATATCTTTTTCCTTTTTCTATTTCCTCCCCCTGCTTTTTAACTTATTCTAATTTTGTTTGTGCCTGGCTCCTTTTACTGATATACTGCATATGGTTTTCGTGCAGAGTCACTTCGAGAGTGAAATGGGCGGTACCAAAATTTGACAAATAACTAAAATAAAATTTTCTTCAGCTTTTTTCCTTTTCTTGCATTTTTTAGTTTTTCTAAGATTTTTTTCTTTTTCTTTTTTCTTCCTTACTTTATATCAGTTTGTATTAGTTTTTATCTTTTTGTTTAAAAGTTTTAATAACAGTTAAATCTTAAAGGAATGATAGCCGCAATCTTGGAGAGTGCCAGAGCTTAAAATTTTGTATGCTTTGAGTCAAGATGCATAATTTCTGCTCAAGTTATTGGAAGAAGTACCTGCTAAGTCTGTTATGTATTTTCTCTGGAGAGAGTTATTTACAATTATTTTGTTCCACATCTAGGATGAAAGATGCAATCCCCAAAAATGAAGCAAAATGGTAAGAAAGTCAAGTATGAAGACCTCATTGTGGTTGTGCATGAAACAACCCACCCCATCCTCAATTTCTGAATTAAAAAAATGATGATTCCTGTCCTGAATACATAACTATATAATAATTCCCTGACTACAGAAAACAATGGATTTGTTGAAATATCAAAGCTCTCTAGGAAAAATGATAATCATTGATTGCTTTAAAAAAACAAATTTGTAGTTGTTCTAACATGATTGGGAAATGCAAATGGTTGTTCTTGTCTATGACTAAGAAAGAGAGAAACACATTAATTGCATGTGTATATATATATTACCAGAAATGTTTGGTGGTCTTTTAATTGGGTAAGAAACCATACTTTTAAAAGGAAAAATATTCAGATATCAATCTACCAGCTAACTAAAATCAGACCACAGAGAAAGAGCTCAAGTTTCATATTAATTTTGAGTCCTGCCTATCTGAAGCTGCTAAACTCATGGATGCATCTCAGTAAACTTTGCATGAAATTTGAGTAGATGTCTGACATAACAAAAACAACTTTCCTTGCTTTCTGCCCTAGACTGACTGGTAATGAAAGAAGGAAAAACCTTCACAAGGCTTGAGAAGGTTGTGATTCAAAACAACTCATCCAATAATACCAGGTTTTAATTTATCCAAAGCTCTTGCTGGAATCTCTTCTTCAATAATTAGTTAAGCGAATACTTGATTTCCAAGAAAACACCCACTTCAGCCTTCCTGATTAATGAAATCTTAGGAATTGAAAATTCTTGATACGTAATTCTTGTGTTGCAGAAAAATCTCAGGGGGGAAAAAAGCAAAGAGCTCTTAACCCAAACGCCAGACATATAAACAAATTGCTGCCGAAATAATGAACCAGTTAAAAAGCAAATTAGAAAGCTGTAATTGCAGCACAATTTTAATTTCTGCCTTTAAAATGTCCAGCTCACTATTAAAAGTGGTCGGTGAATGTCTAATAGTCCTTCTTCATCTTCCTTCCTTCATCTCCATCTTCTTTCTCATTGTTAAGAATGCTTAACATTCTTTCTTCCTCTCTTTCCCCTCACTCCCTTCCTTGCTTTAATAATTCTACTCCATCTGATTTATATCCAAAAGCATGCAAAGAATGTTATGCATCAGAGGAGAAACCTCATATGTTGTTCACCAGATTATGTAAAGCATTTGAGAAGTGAGATGAAGAAGAAAAAAAAGAACATTTTTAGAAATTACTGAAAAGCAGTAAGTGATGAATTTGGCTGCATGAAACCCAAAACTCTTGATTTAAATAAATATGAATGTTGTTTGTTTTAAATCTATGCGGTGACAATGGAGTTCACAAGAAAGGATGTGAAGGAGTGACGAACAACATAATGGGAACAATATTTTCATATTGTTTTAATTATGAAGTATCCAATCACTTTTGCAAAGCTCATTCTTAGTTTTGTATTCAGGGTTTTCCTGGTTTTCTCTTCTCCTTCTCCTTTATTTACATCGCATTCAGGTTCTGAATAAAATTTGGTGCTCTTTTTTTCTTAGTGTTAACTGGTCAGAACCAAAAAGATGGATTAAAATAAGACTCATAGGATCAAAACTGTAAAATGGTATAGAATCTTTAGGTCAGTGTTTGGTTCTTTAGGGGAAAAAATTTTTTTGCACGCTTCAAAGTAAATGTGTTCAGGCACAAATGGAAAATATGAGAATATATTTCCATAACACTGATGATGTTACCTAGTTTGGGTAATTAAACATCTGCAAGAAAACCACAAAGCTCAGAGAGCACCCGGGGACCCCTCATTTCAACCCCCAGCTACAAATATTCTCCTTAAATGGTCTATTTCCATAGATGTGTGGATGGAATAGAACAAAGTGTAATTCTGCCTAAAACAGATATACAATGAATAATGTAATCAAATGGGTTATTTGATTGTAAGCAGACTTTTATAAATAGTTGAACTCACAATCAGATAACCCATTTGGTTTCATAGTTCAGTGTATATCTCTGTGGAGATTCTCAGTCATTCAGGAGAACTGAAGAAGCTTCTTGGATGAGAAGCTAAATGTCTTCAAAGAAAAACAAGAAAGTCCAGTTGCCTCTTGAAAAAGAGCTGAAGAAGCTTCTTGGATGAGAAGTGAAACATCTTCAAAGAAAAACCCGAAAGTCCAGTTGCCTCTTGAAAAAGCACTTTTGGGACAGTTCATTGTATACCCGTTTTAAGAAAAACAAAACAAGAAAAGAGGCAAAAAATTTAAAACCCAGAAAATGAAGAGTTCACCAAATTCACATGTCACACTAAGGAATTAAACCTTCACAGTTCACAGAACACAATTCTTTAGCTCGGAAACATATTGAATCAGAACCAAACAAAACACACTATACACAGGGTGTGTAATGTTTGAAATTTGTGTGTGTAATGTGTAGTGTGTAATGTTTGTAGTGTGTAATGTTTGAAATTTGATCGCTTCTTGAGACTGGCTGCCCTATAGTTTCTTGTGGTCTTACATTTTCTTTGTTCAGCAGGTTGATCGCTAAGAGTTGTGCTTGTGTTGGACACAAACATTGGAGGGGTGATAAAACTGCAACTCCGAATGAGGGTGTGGCTGACAGCCTGGAACCTCACTAGAGGGATGACATCTGCAAGAAGTCCTCATCTTACAACCTTTCTCTTTATTTGTTTATTGATTAGCACTTGGGCCATATCAACCTGCAGAGTTCCAGAAACAAATTATTACTAAAATTTGATAAAAGCAATTTAAAATGGAATTGGATAAAATACAATTTAAAATGAAATTGGAATAAAATATGATTTAAAATGAAATTGGAATAAAATAGTCTAAAATAAAATTGGAATAAAATACAGTCTACAATAAAATTGGAATAAAATACAAGAATTTAAGACGGGGGTCTCCAACCTTGGCAACTTTTAAGACTTGTGGACTTCAACTCCCAGAATTCCTCAGCCAGCAAAGCTGAGGAATTCTGGGAGTTGAAGTCCACAAGTCTTAAAGTTGCCAAGGTTGGAGACACCTGATTTAAGATATAGATAAAATATGATAAAATAATAATATTTTGGTATCACCCCTACAGTCTACCCCATAGTTATGCAATTAAAATTTGGGTGCTTGGGAACCAACATGTATTTATGACACTTGCAGCATCCTGGGGTCATGTGATCTTTCTAGCCAACCTCTGACAAGTAAAGTTGATGGGGGAAACCAGACTCACTTAATGACCACAGGGGTCGTTTCAAAACTGAAGTGATTCACTAAACCAGTGTTTCCCAACCTTGGCAACTTGAAGATGTCTGGACTTCAACTCCCAGAATTCCCCAGCCAGCATTCGCTGGCTGGGGAATTCTGGGAGTTGAAGTCCAGACATCTTCAAGTTGCCAAGGTTGGGAAACACTGCACTAAACAACAGTGGCAAAAAAAAGGTGGTACAATCAGATGCAACTCACTTAACAAACATTTTGCTTATCAATGGAAATTTTGGTCCCAACTGGTCCCATCGTACATCAAGGACTACCTAAAGTGGTAATTTGAGTTTGCAGATCAAATGTGATATCTCTTCTATTAAAAATATTTGGTTTTTTCTATAGTTGTCAGTCTTTTGAGGTAGGTCTGCACAGGAAAAAGACACATCGGAGGTAGGCTACATTACTGGAACCATTTGTCCATGATGATCAGAGGTGGGTTCCTACCGGTTCTAACCGGTTCTTTAGAACCGTTAGTAAACTGGTGCTGACGTCACTGATCCGGTTCTGCCGGTCCGTGGGTGCCGCCATCTTGTTTTTGGCTAATTTTTGCTTCTGTGCATTCGCAGAAGCTGAGTTTTTGGCACTGTGCATGCGCAGGCATGGGCGCGCTTCGTGATCACGCGGCGCAGAATGCGCGCACAGCCACGTGGCACAGGAGGAAGTGAACCAGTGGCGAGGTAAGTTAGAACCCACCCCGATGATGATATAAAGAATCCTTTGAGCAGGGGGGGTTGGGCTAGAAGACCTCCAAGGTCCCTTCCAGCCCTATGATTCTTGGAACCTTAAAAGCTTGACAGCTTTCCCATTTCCCTGCCTCTTTTATTAAATAAAATAAAATTAAGGTAATGCAGCGTTTCCTTCTTGCACCTCCCTGCTTACCTGGGCTAAGCTCCTGTTTTACTAATAATAACTGCACATTTTCTTTTTTTATATATGATACTTAGTTTATTCAAAGAAAGTTAAAATACAAATGCCAAAAATATTTAAAGAAAAGACAAAATAATAAAAAACACAACAAAGATATTAAAAAGAAAAAGTGTCTTGAAAGAAAAAGAAAAAAAGACTAACACATATACTCATAGCATCCTCCCTAGCTGAATGCTGATTAATATAATGCAGCAATATAAGTTTCCCACCTCTTGCAAAACAGACCAAAATAATTTTAAACTACTAAACCCGTTTACAAATTGTTAGCTTGTCATCTATATACTGTACCAATAACAAAATAGTGAACAGGAATAACAGATTAACAGAGTTGGAAGGGACCTTGTAGGTCATCTAGTCCAACCTCTGCCCAAGCGGGAGACCCTACATAATTTCTGACCAAGGGCAGTCCAGTCTCTTCTTGAAAGCTTCCAGTGATGAAGCTCCCACAACCTCTGAAGGCAATTTCTGTTCCACTGGTTCTCACTGTCAGGAAATTTCTCATTTCCAGGTTGAATCTCTCTTTGTTCAGTTTCCATCCATTGTTCCTTGTCTGGCCTTCATGTGCTTTGGAAAATAGCTTGACCCCCTCCTCTCTGTGGCAGCCCCTCAAATATTGGAAGACTGCTATCATGTCTCCCCTGGTCCTTCTCTTCACTAGACAAGCCATGCCCAGTTCCTGCAACCGTTCATCTATGTTTTAGCCTCCAGTCCCCTAATCATCCTGGTTGCTCTTCTCTGCACTCTTTCCAGAGTCTGAACTTTTTTTTTATAGTGTGGTGACCAAAACTGGATGCATTATGCTAGGTGTGGTCTTACTAAGGCTTTATAGAGTGGTATCAGTACCTCATTTGATCTCTATTGTAGTAATAAATCGATTATAGTAATAAACATATGGAAGTATGAAAGTAATTCCTGAGCTAAGCTCATGTTTTACTAACAGTTGCTGCCCCTTAACTCTTCTATCCAGGCAGAAGAATAGTAAAAAGGCTCACATCTACTCCATCGAGAACCAAGGTAATAAGTATCAGCTGGTGAGGATTTATCTAATTTAGATCAATCAATTAAGTCTACATTAAGTTACACGAATGACAGTAGGGTGGACTCAATGCAAGCTAAGCCTTAAAGTGATGTCTTTAGCATATGGTGCAAAAACTTGTGTGAACCCAACTGTTGTGGCTTAACAAACCATGGTTAAACAAACCACAGTTTTATCTTATCAGCTGCTGCTCACAAGTGATGGGGACATCAATGCATAGCATCTATTGCCACAGGTCTGAATGAAATAACCAATTACAGTGGTTTTTGATCTTTTCTTCACCATGGACCTCCTTCTGTGGCCACAAACCATGGCCATGGATTTCCAAGACTTAAGATTTAAATCATAACATTTCTTCAAGTCTTCACATGCCCCCTGTGATGACATCACACCTCTCCCAGGGGTCTGTGGACTACCGGTTGAGAACCACTGACCTATTATAGACCACAGAGAAACCTAAGACTACTCACTGTTTTTTTCAAACACTGCCACCAGTTGCAATAAATGTGTCATAAATGTGGATTAAAATGTAAGATATAAGTTAATTATTATTTTTTATTCAAAAAGTTTTATTAGTACAAAGTACAAACATTTTTCTCTTTTCTCCCCCCCCCCCTTCCCCCCAAACCCCTCCCCCCTCCCACTCCCCTTACCCTCCCCCCTTTCACCCCCCCACACCCGGCTTCCCAGAAAAAACACAGGGTATAGTATTCAATAAACATAATATTAAAGTATACTAACAGATTATTAATTTCAAAATTTCTCTAGTTCTTTAACTCCTAATTACTCAAAACTTTTAAAACATAATCTAAAAATTAAGTGTATATCATTAATAAACTAACATTCCAATATATAAAATTATTACTATATATCTTTCATTTAGATAATCTTTAAAATATAATAATAAAAAGAAAAAAGGGAAATTTTCTTCACCATCTCGGCCAGATGCGTAACCATCAACGTCAATTCCTCAATAATAAATGATCCTTCTTCCAACACTATATCCAACACGAAAAAAGTTAATTATTGTTGTTTTAATTGGTTGCAAGAGGATTCAGAGGTAATTTTCTTCACACAACCAGCCAACTGCGGTGTTCCTTCTTAAACAGCAAAAGTAGCAACCCATCTTTTGCAATTCAAACAAGACTTTCCAATATAGACCCATTAGGATCTTCCTGCTCTTGGCTTTCTTAAGAACATTATGTGTTTGAAGAATTATTCACACAATAAAGCTTTTGTTCCTGGATGTGTTTGGAATGAACTCAACCTCATTGCTGAAGAACTAGAGGCTGACCAAATATTGTTGATCCTTCCCCCAAGCCAGCATGGGGACAAGGGGAGCTGTAGGAGCACCTAGATTGGGGAGAGGCAACTATGGCCCCTATATGACCTGTGGACATGAACTCCCAGATTTTCTGAGCCAGCATGGCGGGCTCGGGAATTCTGGGAGTTGAAGTCCACAGGTCGTAAAGGGGGCCATAGCTGCCCACCTGTGACCTAGAAGAACAGCCTGCACTGCATCTGTTGTTGACTTTACATTCAGACCATCCTGGACTACATTCTGTTGCATTTGACAATCGCTTCTTTTGCACAACTCTGTACCAGGTAGTCTTTGACTTACAGCCATTTGTTTAGTGACCATTTGAAGTTACAATGTCACTGAAAACAATGACTTATGAATCACACTTATGACCACAGTCACATGATCCAAATTTGGGTGCTTGAAAAATCGACATCAATTTGCAAGGTTTGAAATTTTATTTGATACAAATAAAGTGCTTGCAATTAGAGTCAAGTTATAAATGAGAGCTTTGGAGGGTTCTTAGAGAAGGGAGTTTCAAGGTAGGTTTTGCTTATTGTTCCTCCTAAGTTCATTTGGTACATATTATGGTGTCTACACACACACACACACACACACACACACACACACACACACACACACACACACAGTCACTTTATCCTCTCAACAGCCTGTTTGAGGTAAGGCCGAATGACCAAAGATATCACATTTAAACTCACTTCTGGAAAGATTTCAAATACCATCTTGCAGAAGAGAGATGAAACACATCCATTCTGCTATGGATATTCCATATCCAAAGCTACCTAATGAATCATAGAATCACAGGGCTGGAAGGGACTTTGGAGGTCTTCTAGTCCAACCCCTTGCAAGAAGACCTTATACCATCCCGGACAAATGGTTGTCCAATCTTTTCTTGAAGACCTCCAGAGATGGAGCAGCCACAACTCTGGGAGGCAACTTTATTCCATTGATTAATTGTTCTGGCTGTCAGGAAATTTTCCTTACTTCTTTAATGAGCTTCCACCAGGGATGGGTTCCTCCTGGTTCAGACCGGTTCGCCTGAACCGATAGTGGCCCGCTGGTGACATCACGATGACATCACTGACCCGGTTCGGTCAGTGCCGGTCCGTGGGAGCCACCATCTTTTTTTTTTTTTAAAATTGAATTTTTTTTCTTCTGTGCATGCGCAGAACCCGAGTTTCTGGCACTGTGCATGCGGTCGCCATCTTGTTTTTGGCATTTTTATTTTTTAAATTTTGGGGGGGGGGTTGCACTGCGCATGCGTGCGCGTGGCCATGAGGCACTGCCATGCGTCGCGGGAGGAAGCGAAGCAGCAGCGAGGTAAGTTGGAGCCCACCCTTGACTTTCACCTTCTAGTCTTAGAATCCTCCTCAATTTGTTGAAGGATTTTCACGATTCCCAGCCCCACGGCTGGTTGGTTTGAAGGAAGAACTGTGGCTTCAAACGTTTGGGAAGAAGCATACAGGTAGTCCTCAATTTACAATGCTTTGTTTAGTGACAGTTCAGTGTTACTCTCACACTGAAAAAACGGACAACTCCTTATACTTATGACTGTTGGAGTGTCCCCATGATCATGTGATCAAAATTAGGCGCTTGGGAATCGGAATATATTTTGCAAGGGTTGCACCATCCTGGAGTCACGTGATCGCCATTTGCAACCTTCCCAGATGAGCAAAGACAATGTGGGAAACCAGATTTGCTTCAGTGTCACGTGATTCACTTAACAACCGCAGTGATTCACTTAACAACTGTGGCAAAAGAAGGTTGTAAAAAGGGGGTGCGGCTGACTTGACAATCACCTTAACAATGAAAACCCTGATGCCAATGGTGGCCATAAATCAAAGGATGACTTATATTTTCCCATGCTACTTATCTGACAGTGTTTTTCTCCTCCTTGGAAACTTTTAAGATTAGATTAGATTATTATTAGAGTTGGAAGGGACCTTGTAGGTCATCTAGTCCAACCCCCCGCTCAAGCAAGAGTCCCTACAACATTTTGGAAAAATGACAGTCCAATCTCCTTTTGAAAGTTTCAAGTGTTGGAGCTCTCACAACCTCCGCAGGCAAGCTGTTCCACTGGTTGATCGCTCTCACTGTCAGAAAGTTCCTCCTTATTTCCAGGTTGAATCTCTCTTTGGTCAGTTGCCATCCATTATTCCTTGTCTGGCCTTTGGGTGCTTTGGAAAATAGCTTGACCCCCTCCTCTCTGTGGTATCCCCTCAAGTATTGGAACACTGTTATCATGTATGGACTTCAACTCCCAATTTTTTTGTAAAATGCCAACCGGCGCCAGAAATGTTGGACAATAGAGCCATAAATTTACCTGCTCCGCTGCAAGAAAGTGACTCACAGTTTTGAAATAATAAGCATAACCATCCTCAATCTGTTACGCCAATGTTTCTCAACCTCAGTAACTTTTAAGGCTGGTGGACTTCAACTCCTAGAATTCCCCAGCCAGCATGTGAGGGACCACTGTGTAAGAAGGACGCTGAGGTGATTTGTTCACATGGAGAGGAGGAATAAGGACTAAGTCTTTAAATCAGTGTTTCTCAACCTTGGCAACTTTTTAAGATGTGTGGACTTCAACTCCCAGAATTCCCTGTAAAATGCCAACCGGTGCCAGAAATATTGGACAATAAAGCCATAAATTTACCTGCTCTGCTGGCAAGACAGAAAGTGACTCACAATCGGAAATAATAAGATTAACCAGCTTCAATCTGTTAGGCCAATGTTTCTCAGCCTCAGCAACTTGAAGATGTGTGGACTTCAACTCCCAGAATTCCCCAGCCAGCATGTGAGGGACCACTGTATAAGAAGGACGCTGAGGTGATTTGTTCATATGGAGAGGAGGAATAAGGACTTAGTCTCTAAACCAGTGGTTCCCAACCTTCCTAATGCCGCGACCCATGCCCCGCCCCCGCGCCCCAACCGTGACCCACCCTGCCACCGCCATTTGGGTTCTTTTACCCTCTGCGCATGCGCAAAGCGTGCTGCGCATGCGCAGACAGTAAAATAACCCAAATGGCGGCAGCGGGATGGAGCATGGTGGGGGTGCGGGTTGTGGGGCACGATATGGCCAGGCTTGTGGCAGTGGGGGGGGGGAGCTGAGGATGCCGGGGCGACCCCTGAGAAATGGCCGTTCGACCCCCAAAGGGGTCCCGACCCCCAGGTTGGGAACTGCTGCTCTAAACCATTGTTTCTCAACCTTGGAAACCTTTAAGATGTGTGGACCTCAACTCCCAGAATTCCATGTAAAATGCCAACCGGTGCTAGAAATGTTGGACAATAGAGCCATAAATTTACCTGCTCTGCTGCAAGACAGAAAGTGACTCACAATTTTGAAATAATAACTGTAACCATCCTCAATCTGTTAGGCCAATGTTTCTCAACCTCAACACTTTTAAGCCATATGGACTTCAATTCCCAGAATGCCCCAGCCAGGAAGGAGTTGAAGTCCACATGTCTTAGTTGAGACTGAGAAACACTATGTTAGGATATCAGTATTAGGATGTGCAGCTCTCCATTAAGTTGAAGAATTAAGAGACCAAAGTGGATGGGTGTATGGTGACTTAATACAATTTGCAGATCTCAGCTTGCCTCATTGATTATTGTGATCTGAACTTAGTGTTCTTGACACATGAATAATGTCCAACTTTCTTCATTACCTCAATATCTCTCAACCTCAACAACTTAGAATAACAGAGTTGGAGTGGACCTTGGAGGTCTACTAGTTCATCCCCTGCTAGAGCAGGAGACCCTATTCTGGATGTACTAGAAAGACGTGTGGACTTCAACTCCCAGGTGATTGGAGAATTCTGGGAGTTGAATTCCACATTTTCGCTGTTGGCAAGTTTAAGAAACTTTGCTACCCTTGGGCCAAAGATGCTTTTCAACAGGCAACCAGATTTTCTTGTTTTTTTTCTGCCTTGAAAACATTTTACTTTTCATCCAATGGGATGCAGAAGCAAAATGTTTTCAAGACAAAAAAAAAAGTCCAAAAAAGTCAAGTTACTTTTTGGAAAGCACCTTTGGCACCAGCATGACCTGGATAATTGAGACTCTGTATAGATATTCGCTACCCTTTTGTGACTACAATATTGTTTGGCTGGCATTGTGAGTGATCCATTTCTCTGAGATATACTGTAATTTGTAAAGAGCACACATAAACACCGCACAAAACAAGGAACACATTATGCAAGGGAAAAAGCTGATGTCACCTTGATGATTAATCTCAAAATGTTTTTCAAGCGTATGATTTACAATATGTGAAGTTAAGGTTGAAAGGTTATCCAGGGATATTAATATTACAGTAGTACTTTTAAGCATGTTTTTTTTACAGCTTGGAAGGTATCAGGTGTGTTGTTTTTAATCTCTCATGGAAGTTGAATATTTGTCTTGTCCTTTGTGTTATACATTTCCTTTCTCCCATTTTGCTTTCCACAGCAAACCAGTGGAACATTTCAATTTGAATTTTCACATGCATCCAAGGAATAAACAAAAGGCCACAAAGTGTTATGTGTAGGTAAACCATGCTTTATTTAACCATGGTTAACGGAATAAATCACTCAGGTTTCAAGGCAACCAAAAGCCAAACACACCTCTCTAGAATGTTGTATAAACCAGGCCTAGGTTGCTTTATTCCCCATTTGTCTTTCAATCCAATTAGCAATTGATTTTAATTGATGTGTGCATTTCAAGGCTGCACAGAAGGAACTTACAACCGGAAACTGGGTGTTTTTTTTGGGGGGGGGGATTGCATTAGAGTCTGCTCAATTCCTTTAATATGCAGATGTTACTGATTCCTCCAGCTGCACATCTTTATAACAAATCAGTTGAATAATCATATTAGGTAAAATTGATTAAAGCTTATTTGCTCTGCATTAATTCTACATAGGCTTTTTAAAAAATCTGTTTTGTGTCAGCCATTATGTCAGGAAAGCCATTCTTCATTCTCGGAGGTCTCTCTTTCGGATGCAAAATTCTAACACAATTCTTTTGTTAGAATTTTATGAGTGGTTTTTTTTGGTTAAGAATTTAGTTTGCAGTTGTGTCAATTCATAGGTCACTTCACAGGTGTTAATTTTTTCATCTAGCAGCCAATTTAGGTGACTTGTTTGGAGGGCTAATAAAGGATTGTGCCCTTCAGGCGCAAAAGCCTGTTCTCCCTTATGTTGTAACTGTTGTGTCAGGTTGGGAAAATCTATGTTTATCAAGACACCTTGCTCTGAATATTGCTGATAACTAGGAACTTGTTAGACGTTCACCCATTCCTGTTTTCTTCCCCCAAAGCTTCAGGCAAGATTTACTGGCCTCTGGATTTAAATCTCTCGATGGGATTTAGATGGGATGGGGGCAGTGAGGGAATAAAAGGGTCACCTAACACCTGAAAACAAAACGTAGCTTCCTTGTGGCTTGAGATTTGGAATAGCACCGCACCACATGCAAACCGGGTCAATATATTGCTATGGATGAGTTAAGCAGGTTGCATTCACACGTGTCAACCGGGTCGAGTTTTAACCTTGGTTCCCATTTTTCAGGGAACCCCATCGAGTAGATTCAGGGTTCAACGACGTCAGGCCAGGCAGGAAAGTAGCAGTTACCGGCCTGGAAACCCTCGCCAAAGCAGGCGGCACTGAGTTCACACGACACGTGAAACCTCGCTGGCTGCAAGGCGTCGGTCGGGCTGGCTCGACATCCCCGGCTCTCCCGTTCCCCCCCCCCCCCCAACGTGTCAGACCGGTCTCGGAGCCTCCGCATTCCGGCGGAACGGGTTGCGAGGCCCAGCTCTGCCCAGCCGGCGTGCCCGGACTCGCGCCGTTTGCCAAAGGAGCCGCCGTGGAGGCGCGCTCGGCTCCCGCGGCCCGGAGGCTCCGTTCCCAGGCACCCGCCCGACCTTCCCGGGCTCCTGCTCTTTGCCCGGGCTCGGCGGGGAAGGGGGGTGGGTGGGAAAGCCTCTCCCCTCCCTCCGCTCCCCCTCCTCTCTATTTTTATTTCGCTATTTTTTGCTGCTGCTGCGCCTCCCCGCCTCCGCCCTGCGCCGCCTCCCCGCCTGCCTAGCGAGTGTGTCCCCCCCCCCCCCTTGACAGCTCCAAAAGCCCCGTATCCCCCTCGGGCCGCTCCAGCAGAAGCCGGGAAGCCCCCCAGCCAGGCGAGCCCGGTGCAGCTGCAGCCCGATCCTTTTGCAAAGCTCGCGTGCCCCCCTCCCCAGCTCCTTTGGCAGAAGCGGCCAAGGACGCCCCCGGAGCGCCCACCCGCTGCAGAAAGAGGCGGCCAGGCACCGGCCGCGCGGCGCTGCTCCTTCCGCAGGAGGAGGAGGAGGAGGAGGAGGCGGCGGCGGCGGCTCTGCGCCCAGGCCTGCCTGCAAGCCGAGGGAGGAGGAGGAGGAGGCGCCGAGGAAGCCGCCGCTGCCCTCCCTCCTTCCCTTCCTCCCTTGCCCAGCCCAGCCTCGGGGAAGCCGCCGAGCGGTGCAGGGTCGCGCGGCGCTTTGTTCCCGCAGCCGCCACGCGTGGATCTGCAGCAGCGGCGGCGGGAGCCAGAACCGGGCATCGCTCCTCCCCTGGTCGGAGAGTCCGAGGCTGAGCGCTAGCGGGAATCCGCCTCCTTCTTGCTTTGGGCAGCCGGAGAGGCCGGCCGGGAAGGAAGGAAGGAAAGAAAGAAAAGAAAGAAAGGAGGAGAGAACAGCAGCAGCCGCCGGGCCCTGCCCTGCCCTCGCGCGCCTCCCCCCCGGTGTCCTTTCCGCCCCGCGGATGGCAGCAGCGCGGCGCCCGCCGAGTGGCAGCCGGGGACGCGGCGGCCGGTGAGGCTCCCTCGGGGCGGCCTTCGCAGCCGAGCCTGGGAAAAGGGGCGGAGGAGGAGAGGAGGAGGAGGAGGAGAGCCGAAGGGGCGGCGCGGGGGAAGCCTTGCCCGCCCGCCCTCCTTCCTGCCTGCCTCCCTCCATTCATCGCGGCTCCGGATTTTGCCTCTCGCCCGCCCAAGAAAGCGCCAAGGAGGGCAGGAGGAGCAGCGGCAGCCGCGGCGGCGCAATTGCGCGATCGCCCTTCGCAGGCAGCAGCCTGGTCGCTCGGGGTTCCCGGCCGAAAAGGACCCGGGCGGCTCTTTTCGGCGGGGGGAAGCGCCGTTTCCGCTCTCGGAAAACCTCGGGATTGAAGACAAGGCGGCGGATTGCGTGGCTCCTTCTCCTCCTCCTCCTTCTTGGTCCAGGCAGGGCCGAGTCCGCTCCGGGCATTTCTCGGCCGGCCGAGCGGGAAGGCAGGAAGGCAGGCGCAGGACCCGGTGCGCCCCCCAGCCGCTCTCCCCCCTCCCCAGCCCTCCAGCCAGCCCAGCCTCGGGGACCCTTTTCTTTCGACCAAGCGGGGCCGGGAAGCCAAGCCAACATGGAGGTCGAAGATGCGGATTGCTCGCTGCGGCGCCTTCCGTGCGGGCTCCTTTTGGATGAGAGCAGGCGAGGCTGAGCTGCTTTCCCCGGCCTCCCGTCGTAGCTGGAGGAGGAGGAAGAGGCGGCGGCGGCTCCGGAGCCTCCTCGGCGAGCCCCAAAGCAGGCCCGGACCTTCCCCCCCTTCGTTCCCCATTGCCCCCCAAAGTGGGCCGAGCATTTCTGCCCCTCTCCAAAGCACAGCCGCCTCTCCGGAGAGCGCTCGGACGCTTCCCTCCCTCTCTCCCCCCCCTTTTTCAAACCCCCCGTCCCTCCCCCCTCCCTCCCTCGGCGGGTGGGCTTGTTTTTTGTTTCCTTTGGCAAGGGGAGGGGTTTAAAGCCTGCCCCCCCCTTCCAGGATTTGGCTTGGGCTTGTCCCGGGAAAGGGGCGAAGAGGACTCGGATTGCGGGGATTTTGGGTATTGTTGTTCTTGTTTTTTTGCCAAGGCCGTTTTGATCCCAATTACGACTCACCAAACAGAGGAATGAAGCCTGGCGTCGGAGGGGGGTCCCTGGCCTTGGTGAGGGGGCTCCTGCTTCTCTGCATCGCGCTTTGCCTGCGGCCAGCAAATGGAAAAAGTGAGTGTTGGCGTGGGGGGGGGGCTTGGTTGAGTTGGGGGGGTAGAGATGGCCCGTCCGGGCTTTTAGTTTGGGAAATGTGGGGCGGGGGCAATGCAAAAGGGGCGCCTTCCAGCCGAGGCCGCGGAGATGGGAACCAAGGCGGGGTCTCCCTTTTTGGAAGCGGGTTCCCCAAACGCGCGTTGGACCCCTGGCCCTTTCCCCCTCGGCCGGGAAGAGCGGGCTTCGCTTTCCCCTTCGAGGCTTTACATTCCCGGCCTCGCTGAGGTTTTTTTGGGGACGAGGGGCTCCTTTCCCACGACCCCCCTGGAAAAGCTTTCCTTCCCAGCCTGGCTCGACTGGCCACAGGCGGAGAAGAGCGGGCAGGGTGTGTGTGTGTGTTGGGGGCGGCTGTCTGGCCTCGGCGCCCCTTCCAGCAGCCCGCAGGGGCCTCCGGGCGACCCAGCCGGCCTCCCGCGCAAAGCAACCGGCTCGGCTTTCCCCGCTTTCCCGGAGGCGGCTTGGAGACGCCCGGCGAGCCAGCCGTTGCGTAAACAAGCCGAGCGCGCCGGCACCTGGAGCGCTGTACCCGGCGGCGGTGGCGGGCGGCCCTTGGAGACCCGAACAGCCGGCAGCCAAGCCGGGCCAGACTTTAGCAATCCCCCCCCCCCAATATCTCCCCCGCCAGCCTTGCTTTATTTTTTTTAATTTTTTTTAGGGGGAAGGGTCTCTTTTGTGTCGAAAAGGGCGCAAAGGCAGGCGAGGCAAGCATTTGGGTGCTTCCAACCAGCCCAGGCGGAAAGCCTCTTTTGCGGACAAAGATTATTTTTGTGTGTGGGGGGGCACGACTGTTGAACCTCAAGGGGCCCTGGATGCTTTGGGGAGGGAGAGGAATTGTCTCCCCCCACCCCACTTTGCTTCCCTCTGTGCAAAGAATCAAAACGCGGGAGAAAGGAAGAGTGTTTTTATATAACTCTTGTTTGTTTATACGCCGAGGTAGAAGTTGCAATTAGAATGTTACTCAGTGAATACTCATCGTCCAAGCTCCAGGGCTGGTGAGAGTAGGAAGGCGGTGGATGCCTCTTTGTCCTCCTCTCCTCCCACCCCACCACTGAAATGTTTTGATTTTTTTTTTTGGAAAGACAAAAGAGGGGGCGGTGGAGAGGGGGGAGAGAGAGAATTGGGCAGGGCCCTGTTTTGGTGCAATTCCTGAGGCTGTACCCTTAGACAGCTGGTGGCTTCATGGTTGAGCAGAAGGTGTGGGAGAGAGAGAGAGAGAGAGAGAGAGAGAGAGAGAGAGAGAGAGAGAGAAATCCTACATGACCTCCCCTGTAAAAGGAGGGGGGGGTGAGAGAGAAGACAACTTTCTTTGGTGGTTTGTGAATCAGTCAAATGGGTGGAGAAAGTGCCACCCTCCGGATTGTTGCTAGTGGTGGGGTTGGGATTCCCTTCCCCTTGGCCCTGGTAGGAAGGAAAGAGAACTTACCTCTTAGGTTCAATAACAGGGTCAGTGTGTAAGTGCAGCTCCTTGGGTTTTTGTGTGGGGCACGGGGACTTTTGGGAAGGTCTAAACCCAGTTGGGGCAAGTGTTTGACCTTAGGGACAAGTGCCTCGATGGCTGTTATGGGATGACAAGGTCAAAATGTGAGTCATAGATCACATTTCTAAAATAGCGTTGTTCCACCTCTTCTTCCCAAGGGCTCAAAACCAACCCCCCCTTCTCCCCCCCCCTGTGTTTTTCTCTACAAGTTTAATCTTTGACTGCACGTAAGGATTTAGGCCAGGACCCAAAAAGAAAAAACAACAACAACAACTGCAAAACTTTAATCCGTTTAGCGTTGGAGTAAAATGAGAAGTAGGCAAGTAAACAAACATGAGTGCAGAAGAATCGTGACTGCCTCTGCGTAGAAGCCCCATTGATTTCGGCGTCGAAGCGGCATGTTCTAGCTTTTGATGATTAAAAAAAGATTATCCTGTTAGGTGTAGTTCTTTTAAAGTACAGTACGAGCATAAAAAGGGCATTTTATTCGTTGTTATTGATCTCGTTATCCACTGTTTCCTTAAACAATGGCATTGCCAGCAAGGGGAAAAAAAACACCCCAGGATTTAGACGACTGTATTAAAATATTCATTAATCTGTAAAAAAAATATCTTAATAAGCAGAGTGAACGAATATGTGTTTACAATGGATGAAAAAAATGAAAACACGTTGGTTGGCTGATTTGTTTTGTGGCTTTAAGAAAAAAAAACCCAATCTCTTGAAGAGAGAACACCCCACTCCTCACTCCCACCCCAGTGCACTGCTCTCCTCATTGTAACACAAGGAACATCTAGTCTTAGTTTTATGCGTGTGTAGTTTTTTTTTTAAATACATAGAATGTGTCATAGCTAAACTCGCTCTTCCATTTTCGGTCATAAGAAGTCATGCATTCCTAAATAGGAATATACAAGAGTTGGAACCAAAATAATATGGAAAGGCTGTCTCTGATCTTCAGTTAATATAGTTTTGAAATCTTAGGTATGATTGGTAGGTAAAACAATAATTAAGATGTCAGTGAGAGAAGAGGGGATCCTGGCTTGGCCCCTTACAGGGGAGGCATCACCGATAGGGAACGAATTTCCATCGCAGTTTTGACCTGGTTTGCTTTTATAGGCCTTCAAGAAAATTCTTAAAATTTGCTGACTTGCTTTTGACCCTCCCTTCTAATTTCTAATGCTGTTGTCAGATGTCACTTTTTGTTGAATTGTTTCCTTCCTTTGCCTGGGCAGGCGAGCAGTGTTTACTGCCCAAAATGATTTTCAATAAAATATTAAAAACTTGTTCTGCTGGGGTGTTTGAGGGGCAGCGTCGTTTGTGGAATCCAACGAAAAAGAACAATTTTTGCACGAGGCGGGTTTCCTTTGCATTCTAGGGCAGTGAGTGGCCCCCAACCTTTGGGGCACCAGGAACTGGGTTCTATGGCGTAGGGGTCTGCAACCTTAGCAACTTTAAGTCTGGAGGACTTCAACTCCCAGAATTCCCCAGCCAGGAAGGGTAGGGTTGGGGACCCCTACTCTAGACAGCAGTTTTTATATGTACTCGCTGTAGAAAATTCTTCCTCTGCCCTGATGAATTCACCAGTAGAGTTGGGTTGGCATTTTAAGCCAATCTTCTCCCTTGTTTTATTGAGTGGGGGTGACTTGTAAGTGGGGAAGCTAATTCAGTTGTGGTTTGGTGACCTAAAATTGTGTCATTTTAATAGAGCGTGTTTCAGCTCTTCCGTGTTAGATCTCTCTAGCGCTGGACACTTAGTCAAAACCCTTAAAGCTGTAATTGTGTGTGCATGTGTGTAGTATCAACATCAGTATCTCTTAATGCGCTCGTTGATAAAGCAAATATGGTTAGTCTGAGTGAGTGAGCCAATCGTGTAAATTCCCTGCGTCATTTAGATACGGGAGTATAAAATGGGTTTGACACTAAAGGAATTGTTTTGCCTTTCCGGAATCTAATTGATAGAGTGATAGATAGATTTCTTTGGAGAACTGCTGAAGACACTTTGCCAAGATACACAAGGAGCAATAAACACTTTTTTCCTAGGAAATCAGGCCCTGTGGTCTTTTGTTTGCAAGCTAATGATATTTGGGCTTAACCTTGGAGACTGCCAAGTGTTTGGTTACCTTAGGACAGCTGTTTGTTTTGTTGTTTTGAAGGAAGAAGCGTCCAGGATAGTTGCGCTAAAATTTTAAGAGCAAATATTATTAGCAGGGAATTATAATGGCTGCCTTTATCCCAGCCTATAGTGCAAAAAACACCATTAAGAATCTGCTCCAGATATTACGATGCAAAAGGATAGAAGCAATGAATGCATGAAAAGATGTAGTAAACCGTATCATATTAGATGCAGCAGCTGGTAAGGCATGGAAGGATTGGCATGTCTTAAGAATTTGAGAATTTTCTGCATGTTCATATTCCATTAATAGGATTCTTCCTTAAGAACACATCTATATAATTCTAAAACTCTCTGTAACTTTTAACTGGCTGAAATGGTGCATCTTTGGGGCAACACTTTTTCAACCACAGTACCTCAAATGGACCCATTTACAGAATGCATCTAAAATCCAGGATTCCCCTAGAGTGAAAATTTGGCAAATTGTACAAAATATGGCACAAAATTATCAAGTATTATGACATTACTAACTATAAAACATTTTCCGTACAAGCCCTCATATCTGACCAAGCTGTACAGCCCAACATGGCCTGCTTTCAAGACAGATGCATCTCTGAATATCTCTTTGACTTTTTAAGAACTTTTCAACTAAGTTAGAAGCTCTGCCATTGTTGGAGGCTTTGAGGAATCTGGTAAGGAAATATCTCTGAAGTGATAATCCAATGGGTCAGAATAACAGAGTTGAAAGGGACCTTGGAGGTCTTATAGCCCAACCCACTCTGTTCAAGCAGAACTGTCTAGTCTTTTCTATGGTTCTCTGCTGTTGGTAAATCCTGATTCCCATTTTTAGAGTCAAATCATAATGCCTGGGTTGAGCTAAAATAATCCTTTTCAAATAATCAGTAGATCTATAAGTGAACTTTTTAAAAAGTAAAATATTCTCCCAGTTTTCCCACTTGAAAGCAGCTTTAAGTAGATTTGTGATCTATTCTTAAAGGGCTGTAATTGTTGACCTAATCCGATCATGGTTTATGAAATCGATCCAGGAAGTTTCATAATTATTATGTAAGCTATTGGGATAATACAGGTAGTCCTTGAGTTGCAAGCATTCGTTTAATGACGGAAGATACAACAGCACAGAGAAAAGTACTTATGAACTTGTTTTTTGCACAACCGTTGCAGCATCCCCGGGGTCATGTGATCGTAATTCAGATGCTTGGCGAGTGGTTCATATTTATGACGCTCGTAGTGTCCCAGGGTCATGTGATCACCTTTTGCGACCTTCTGACAAGCAAAGGGAGGGGGGGGGGAAAGCCAGATTCACTGCTTAACCATGTTACTAACTTAACAACTGCAGTGATCACTTTACAGATATGGCAAGAAAGGTCATTAAATGGGGCAAAACTCACTTAACAAATGTCTCACTTAGCAACAAACATTTTGGGCTCAATTGTAGTTGTAAGTTAAGGACTACCTTTACTTTCACTCTTTATTGGAGCATCCTAAAATGCTTAGCCAGGTTATAATAAAATCCACATATGTGCAAAACCAGCGACATAGACTCTGGTTACTATGCAGAGCATGAAAATACTTGTTTCATCATCAAGTTTATAAATACTGAGAGCTGGAATGTTCTCCACTATTTCATCATACAGAGACACTTCCTTAAAAGAACAGTAGTAATGAAAACATTTCAAAACATTTTTGCGGTTATACCTTTTTTGAGGTAATATTTCTTAGATGTTGCTTTTTAAAATAATTGCTGTAGATGTTATAAGGAGCCTGAAACGGAATTTATTTCTTTAATTGTTGTGTATATAGATAAAGGCAATATAATTTGTTTACAGAATTTATAGAGACTGCATTTGCTGCCCTGAATGATGTAGGCCAGGGGGAATCTAATCTTGGCAACTTTAAGGCCTGTGGACTTCAACTTCCAGAATTCCCCAGCCAGGCCTGTGGACTTCTGGGAGTTGAAGTCCACAGGCCCTTAAAGTTGCCAAGATTGGGCATGCCTGATGTAGACTAAATATGCAATGGAAGTATGGTAGTTACACAATTCCTACTTTATAGTAAATTACAATAAATGAAGAGGCCGGCGTGGTTCAGATGGAAAGCCGACAGCCCAGGTTTGAGACACGAGCACCACATGACGGTGTGAGCTCCCGTCCTCGCCCCAGTTCCTGCCAGCCTAGTTGTTTGAAAGCATGAAAACGCAAGTAGATAAATAGGTACCACTTCACTGGGAAGGTAACAGCGCTCCATGACGTCATGCTGGCCACATGACTGTGGAAATGTCTTCGGACAGCGCTGGCTCAATGACCTTGAAAAGGAGGTGAGCCCCATGCCAGAGTCGGCAATGACTAGCGGAGTAAAATCTGCAGCCTTTTACAATAGGTAAATAGGTAGGATAGATAAAGACAGGAGAGATAGATGATAGATAGATAGATAGGCAGGCAGGCAGGCAGGCAGGCAGGCAGGCAGGCAGGCAGACAGACAGACAGACAGACAGACAGACAGACAGACAGACAGATGATAGAAAGATAGAAAGATAGATCAGTGATGGCTAACCTTTTTCTCGTGTGCCAAAACCGCGCGTGCGTGCCAGCACCCATAATGCAATGCGCCCCCCCTGTGCATGCGTGCACGATCCCCTGCCCCTTCGCACATGCGGACGCAACTCCCCACGCTCCCCCATCCCCTGCGCATGCGCGTGCGACCCCCTGCCTCCCGTTTTGGGCCTAACAGGCCTCCCTGCAGCCTCCTGGGACCAAAAATGGGCAATGGGGGCTGCCGCACCCTCCCGGGCTCCCCATGCATGCGCACAAGATCTCCGCCCCCCCCCCCGCCTGCACACACAATCCCAGCGCATGCACGTCTCCCGCATGCGCCCCTTGCGAATCCTGAAAATTAGCTGGCCGGCGGGAGGCGCACACGCGCATGCGCAATGGAGCTGAGCTGGGCGACGGCTCACGTGACCGCAGAGAGGGCTCTGTGTGCCAGCTGTGGCACGTGTGCCATAGGTTCGCCATCACGGGTATAGATTATTACCATTTCACTTTGTTGTTTGTTTGTACACTGAGAGCTTATGCACAGAGTCCTTGTGTCCAGCCACACATGGCCAATACAGAATTCTATTCTAAAAAAATAAATAGGTAAAAGAATTGATTTAGTTTTGGTGTAGCTGGTTTGGTGGACATGCAAAGCTAACATGGCAAATCATATATGACTCCGTCTTGTATGAGTATGAAATATTGGATTGAATATTCAAATACGACATGAAATATTTTAAATCAAATTTAGTAAGTTGGAGTAGCATAAGGGAATTTCTGCTGCCTTATTTTTTGAGAATTCCACAAATCCTTACAAATATTTGTAGCTGGTGGGGAGTTGGAAGTCCTGAACTATTGGAGGAGACCAAACTATTCCCTTATGCAGTGAATTTGTTGTTCCACTGCAGGTGTAGTCCTTGACTTAGAACCATTTATTTAGCGGTCATTCGACGTAACGGGGGGGAAAGCAAGACCCGCTTAATGACTGCATCGTTTTATCTGCAGTAATTTCCTTACCAGCCGTGGCAAAAAAAAAAAAAGCTTGATAAAATGGGGCATGACTCATTTCACAATTGCCTTGTTTAGCAACAGAAATTCTGATCCCAGTTGCAGTCGTAAGTCAGGGACTCCGTGTATTTGGTGTCCATCCACGTCCAGTGAAAGAAAGCCGCTTCGGAACACGGGTCTCAAACCGAGGTGATCAATTCCTCTGAAGAAAATCCCACCCGTGTTCACTGAAGTTTTATTTCCAGCTACGCATCTTTGGGGATGAAATTGTGTGTTTTCTTCCACTTAAGGAGCTGACCGATCCTGGGCAGATAAAAATCACATCTCTTTCCTTTTGATTTCCTTCCATCCCTTTTTCCTGGTTTGGAAGGACTTTCCCGGACTTCGCTTGTACAAGAAGCCAACAAATAGCCTTTAAAAAAAACTATATATATATGAAAGGAAGTTATGGGGAGAATGTTATCATGTGGAGCCCTGTGATTGATGATGTCGCATGATAGTTGCGTTTACTCGGAAGTACTTGGAAGTGTGAACGGAGAATGCAAGACTTTCTCGAGCTTCCACTGTGTTTGGAAGCTCATGGAGGAAGAGGAGGGGGAGGCAGCCTTTCTGGGAGGGGAGGTCCAGAGGAGCCCAGAGCTGGCCGAAGAAGACGATGTTGCGGTTGTGGTGTTTGTGCGAGAGGCCAAGCCACCTGCTGCTTGATGCACTCGGCTGCGCCACATCTGCAAACACAGCGCTGACCTTCTGACTTCTTCCTATCTTCACTATTTGAACAGTCTTGGCTATTAAAACAAAATGCAAAGCGGTAACACTCTTGTTTTCTAAGCTTCCCAGATTTCAAACAAGGCTGACTATGTAGCAATCGCAGTTGTGGTAGCCTTAGCAATTTCCGCTCCCTACCGTGGTGCTAAAAGGTTGGCGAACTCTCTTCACTTTTCTATATGTCTCCATAAGCATGATCTCAAATGAGACCTCTTCCTCCACACAAATCCTACAACTATTTAAAAAGGACCCAATTAAATAAAAAACAAAGGAGGCAAAACACGATGCTAGTCCATTCATTTCTTTTCTTTTATTTATTTATTAGTTTGTCAAACATGTACAAGATAGCAAGTATAAATATGACCATGGACATGAATGAAGGAAATGAATACAAATAAATGGGGACAGTAGGACAGGGACGGTAGGCACGCTGGTGCGTTTGTGCACACCCCCTTTATGGACCTCTTAGGTAGACAGTTTAAGGTTGACGCTGTGAGGGTTTGAGGCTGTAACAACGGAGTCGGGTAGAGCATTCCAGGCGTTGACCACTCCGTTGCTGAAGCCGTATTTTCTGCAATCGAGTTTGGAGCGGTTTACCTTGAGTTTGTATCGATTGTTTGCCCGAGTATTATTGAGGTTGAAGCTGAAGACGTTGACAGGTAAGATGTTGTAGCGGACAATTTTGTGTACTATGCGTAGATCGGACCGCAGGCGGCGCAGTTCCAGATTGTCCAAGCCCAAAATTTCAAACCTGGTGGCATAAGGGATTCTATTGTGAGTAGAGGAATTTATGAAAGGAAGGGATCCAAAAACTAAGTATTTGTCGGTGGCAAAACTAGCGGGAAGCTTTAGGATGATCCTTCATTGGAAGGGGAAATTTTTAGTCATGTCTTTCAATCAATAGGATGATATAAGGCCTTATATGAGACTTTTGTAAGGTCTTGATAAGATCCCACTTGGAATACCGCATCCAGTTTTGGTCACCAAAGTTTGGAATGGAGTCCCAAAGGTGCTTTTTCAAGAGGCAACTGGACTTTCTGGTCTTTGAAGACGTTTTTGCTTCTCATCCAAGAATCTTCTTCAGAAAAACCAGAAAGTCCAGTTGCCTCTTGAAAAAGCACCTTTGGGACAACCATGACCTGGATGACTGAGAACCCCCATAGACATTTGGAATGGAATGTTGAACAGACACGGATGCAGGAACTTAGTTTATGCCTAACTGATAGTTTAAAGCAAAACATTGTAAACATGGTTGAATTCAGGGGTAGGCTGCTGGGGGTTCGGGAGAACCTCTAGGTAAGATTTTGTGCAGTTCGGAGAACCCCCAAATCCCACTCCTGGCTGGCCCCGCCCATCCCTCCCAGGAGTCTCCACGCGGCCCGTTTTGGTTGCCAGGTAAGTGCAGGGTGCACGGGGAGGCTTGGGGAGGGCGAAAAACTGGCCTCCAGAGGGCCTAAGGAGCCTGGGGAGGCCGTTTTCGCCCTCCCGGAGGCTTGACAAAAGCCTCCCCCTCCCATGGCGCAGGAGGTCAACTAGGCCATGCCCACCATGGCCACACCCACCCAGCAACTGGGCAGAGAACCACCCGCTAAAATTTTTGAAACCCATCCATGGTTGAATTGTTGTTGAACTGATTCTTGAGTAACCTATTAGTTTTAAAAATCTTCTCATTGCAGCCCCTAGTCAGTTGCGTTCCTAACATTGAGGTCTCAGCTCTGAGAGTCGTGATACTGATTCAGGTCTTACGATTGGATTAGTTCATCGAACATTGAATAATAAGAGTTGGAAGGTATCATAAAGGTCTTCTAATCCAACTCCCTGCTCAAACAGGAGACCTTATACCCGTGATGGCGAACCTATGGCACAGGTGGCACGCAGAGCCCTCTCTGCGGGCATGTGTGCCGTCACCCAGCTCAGCACTGCGCATGCGCATGCGCCTCCCGCTGGCAAGTTGATTTTTGACCCGTTTCCGGACTTCCGGGAGGCCCGTTTTTCACCCTCCCCAGGTTCCGGAGGCATTCCTTGAGCCTCCGGGAGGGCGAAAACGGCTCCAGAGGCCCTCTGGAGGGACCGGGAGAGCGCAGGGGGTCGCATGCGCATGCGTGGGGGGAGTGCGTGGGGTCGCGTGCGCATGCACGGTGTCTCGCAGGCATTAAATTATGAGTGCCGGTACGCACGCTTTCGGCATGCGACAAGAAAAAGGTTAGCCATCACTGCCTTATACCATTTCAGACAAATAGCTGTCCAATCTCTTCTTGAAAATCTCCAATGAAGGAGCATTCCACAACTTCTGGAGACACTGATTATTTTTTTTTTAATGTCCGGAAATTTCTCCTTATTCTAGATTGGATTTCTAATGATCTTCCATCTGTTAGTTCTTTTCCTGCCCTCGGGTGCTTTGGAGAATAGGATAAACCCTCTTTGTGATAGCCCATCAAATATTGGGAGACTGCTACGTGTCACTCCTAATCCTTCTCTTCATTCGACTAGACATATGTAGTTCCCTCAGTCGTCTACCTTATGGCTTAGCCTCTAGACCAGTGGTTCCCAACCTTTTTTTGCCCATGTCCCACCTAAGCATCTCTAAAATCCTGACATAGCCTGTGACATTTAATTCTTACTATTCAAAAAGTGAACTACCCCCTACTCAGGGGAGCCTAAAAGGCCATTAACTTGGTTTAAACAGGGTTCCAATTGCCCCCATTAAAAATCAAATTGCCCCCCTGTGGGGCGTGGACTCCTCGTTGGGAACCACTGCTCTAGACCAGTGATGGCGAACCTATGGCACGGGTGCCACAGGTGGCATGCAGAGCCATATCTACCGGCACGCGAGCCGTTGCCCTAGCTCAGCTCCAGCACGCATGTGCGTGAATGCCAGCTGACTTTTGGCTCGCGCGGAGGCTCTGGGAGGGCGATTTTGGCCTCCAGAGGGCCTCCGGAGTGGCGGGGGAGGCGTTTTCGCCCTCCCCAAGCTCCAAGAAAGCCTCTGGAGCCTGGAGAGGGCACAAAACGGGCCTACTGGGCCCACTGGAAGTCGGGAAACGGGGAGTGGGGGGGTCACGCATGCATGCGCAGGGGGGTGGGGCAAGTGGGGGGCTTTGAATTATGGGTGTGGGCACACACGAACATGCGATAGCGCATGCGCGCACTATTTCGGCACCCGAGGAAAAAAAGGTTCGCCATCACTGCTCTAGACCCTTTATCATTTTTAAAAAAAAATTGAGAATGTGTTTATTCTGGGTTGAGAACATGTTGCAAGTGGGAGGGGAACTTGAAATGACTTCTTGGAAATTCAAAGTAATGTGTTCATCTGGCCCAAACAAGGCTTACCTTTGTGGGAACAGGTGGAAAATAAATGCTGTAAGAGCTTTATTTGTTTTGGAGGGTCTATTGTACTTACACCTGAGTTGAGGGAGATGGTGAGTACCAAAAAGCACCCCCCCTTTCCTCCTGTAGGAGCCAAAATATTTATGTTTTCTAGTAACTGGATAGGGTGGGATGGTCAGGTTTGTTTGTTCGATTTTTGCAGTTCCCAGAAGTAAATCGTAGATTTAGTGGAGGGGCTACTCTGAGGAAACGAATGTGAAGAGAGGCAGATTGGATGAAGTGGGCCTCTGGAGTTGTTTGAAATGTGGTAAGAATGAATGTCCCACCAGATTGGAGAAGGCAAATTGCAATGATGGAGGTAGACAGTCAGGTAAAAATAAGTGTTTTGCATCCTGGTTTGAACTGAGTTCTTAAAAATGCTTGAAACGCCAAGGTGTGTTACAGATAGTCCATGACTTAACAACAGCTCATTTAGTGACTGTTCAAAGTTTTACAACGGCACTGAAAAATGTGACTTATGGCTGTTTTTCATACTTGACTGTTGTGGCATCCCCATGGTTACGTGATCAAAATTCAGATGCCTAGCAACTGACTCACATTTACGACGGTTGCAGTGTCCCGGGGTCATGTGATCCCCTTTTATGACCTTCTTTCAAGCAAAATCAGTGAGGAGGCTCAGATTCACTTAACCACCGTGTTACTAGTTTAACAACTGCAGTGCTTCACTTAACATCTGTGGTAAGCAAGGTTGTAAAATGGGGCAAAGCTCACTTAACAAATGTCTCACTTAGGAACAGAAATTTTGGGCTGAATAGTGGTCATAATTCGAGGACTACCTCTACTGATGGACCTCTGCTTCCTGAATCATTTACTTTATTACCCCAAGTCACTTCTCAAAAAGTACTATCAAATTTTGAGGACTGGTGGTAAGCCCCTTCCTTCAGCACTGACATAAATTCAGATGGTTGCTGAAAAAATTGTTGTAACCCGAGGACCTACCTGCATTATAAAAACAACAAATCGTTGAATGATCTTTGTCATTTCAACACGTTACTTACTCTTGGTGATTTCATCATTTTTTTTTCTTCACAGGAAGACTTTGGGAGATTTTTAATATATTTCGGCCTACCTGGCAATCATTAAATCTGTTGAAATATCTATGTTGTGGTGGGTAAAGGGTTGGTGTGTAGATACCCTAATAAAAGCCAGTTTTGGGTAATCTATCCAGGTTTGGAAAGCACTGTTTTATATTCTAATGCAGAGGTCTTCAAACTTGGCAACTTTAAGGCTTGTGGACTTCAACTCCCAGACTTCAACTGGGAGTTGAAGTCCACAAGTCTTAAAGTTGCCAAGTTTGGGGACCCCTGTTCTAATGCTCCAGTGATCACATTTCAGTCACCACTGGAGCGACAGAGAAGAGAAATATTGCCAGAATGCAGAAATGATTATAGTTTCTACTCAAATATGCTTCAGAAAGCCCAAATATTTTCCTTCAAGGGCAATTTAGAAAAAAGATAGGCAATGAAGCATATGTTTAAAAATCTCTGTAAAGAATAAATACTTCTTTAAAAAACTCAACCAGGAAAAAGCAGCAAGGGAACTGCATCTCAAACAGGTTTTGTTGATTTATTAGCTTGCTTAGAAAAATGAACAATTAAAAAGAATTGCCACCGAGTCATTTAATAGACACATGCTGGTATCGGGACTTTCACTTTATTTATTGCAATTTGATCTCGCTTTTCAAAATAATAGCTCTCTCCAAAGATCCTATAGTTTATGCAAGTGTAAATAAACATGCAGTAAATAGATTAAAATAAATGTCTGCAATCCTTTCTAGGGTAGTTTTGGTGGCCAGATTTTTTGCAGGAAGGAAAGTCTAGTTGAGCAGGCAGCGAATTAATGCATTCTTGACAGGGTCCCCATGACTCTGAAAAGTTTATTTACAGTTAGTCCTCGACTTAACGAGCACAATTTGAGCCCAAAATTTATGTTGCTAAGTGAGACATTTGTTAAGTGAGTTTTGCCCCATCTTTCTTGCCACATTTGTTAAATTGAGTCACTGCAGTTGTTAAATTAGTAATACGGTTGTTAAGTGAATCTGGCTTCCCCACTGACTTTGCTTGTAAGGTCGCAAAAGGGGATCACATGACCACGGGACACAGCAACCGTCGTAAATACAAGTCAGTTGGCCACCAGCATCTGAATTTCGATCACGTGACCATGGGGATGCTGCAATGGTCATAAGTGTGAAAAATGGTCCTAATAAACTTTTTTCCAATGACGACGTAACTTGGAACAGTCACTAAATTAATTGTAAGTTGAGGACTATCTGTATTCATTTATTAAATATATATGCTTGCCCATCCTGAATAGACGATAGAGAAACCATAATATCCAATGGTGGGTCCTGGGCACTTTGAGTCTTGGGGTGGAGATGTTGGAGACCACGTGGTCAGAATAGCTCAAATTCCTGACCCTCTTAGATAAAAAGCTCCCACATTTTGCAAGCTCCCCTTTGGCAAGGCATCGTAAACATTCTTTTCCCACTTCCTGAGGGGCTCCTTCCGAGATTTATGGGGTGGGTGGCTGGTCTTGAAGCAGATGGCTTGTTTCCATTTCCCTTTGGTATGTAAAGGCCGAGTCTTTGAAGAAGGAGAGGCAGCGATACTTGTGATGTTGTGAGGCCACAAAGGGGGTCTGCCTTGGCCATTCAGCCATTCTTTGAGAAGCAGTTGGCTGTGTGTGTGTGTGTGTCTCCTTCCTCTTTGTCTTGCATTATTTATCTTGGGTTGACAGGGCAAGCAAAATCGAACCTGTTGGTAGGGTTAGGGTTGGGCTGATTGCAACCAAATGGAGATTTGTATGATTGCGTTTGCATTTGTGTATATGCCCTTGTGGTTGGGCGCGTGCGTGTCCGTGTGTATTAATGGCATTTAATACGTAACAAAGTAGTAAGTAGTAGTAAGTAACAAAACAAGTAAGCAAAGGTAGAGTGTAAGAAAAAGAAAAAGGATGGAAATAAAAGCAGTTTGTGTGATTGTATTTTTGTAACGTGTGTGTGTGTGTATTAATGGAATTTTTAGATACGGTAAAACAAGCAAGAAACAGAAAAATAGGCAAAGACAGAAATTGAGAAAAAGGAAGTAAATGAAAACACGCATATAAAATTATCTCTTCCTTCGTTCAATTTATCGAGTAATTGTCATCTTAATCTTTTCCCCAACTTTTAAATCCCCAAATCAGGAAACCGCCCATTTGATCTTTTTTTCTTTCAACAAAAGATCCATATAAAGTTTCTTGTCCTTCAGAAAAGTCTTTGTCATTTTTTTCCTCCACTTCGCCATTTCTGTAAGTTCAATTTGTTTTATAATCCAGCCTTTCATCACAGGTACAATATTTTCTTCTTCTTCTACAATGTTGTGATACCATCATCCTGCTGCAGTTCACCATCTACAATATTAATTTCCTACATTACGTTTCGGATTCCATGTCCATAAAACCCAGTAGGAATAATACCATACAATAAATAAATAAATAAATAAGTAAGGAATAATACAGGTAGCCCTCGACTTACAACAGTTCTTTTAGTGACCGTTCAAAGTTACTATAGCACTGGAAAAAAATAAAGAAAAAATCGCCTAAATTCGTGAAAAAAATGACATGACCATTTTTCATACTTATGACCGTTGCAGCCCAGTTACAACCTTTGTAGCTTCCCCATGATCACGTAGACAGTTCAGACAGTTGGCAGCTGGTTCATACTTACGACGGTTGCAGTGTCCCTGCGTCATGTGATCCCCTTTTGACAAGCAAAATCGACGGGGAAGCCGGATTCAATTAACAACCAGGTTGCTAACTTATCAATTGTAGTGATTCACTTAACAACCGTGTCCAAATGGGGCAAAACTCACTTAACAAATGTCTCACTTAACAATAGAAAATTTGGGCTCAATTGTGGACGTAAGTCGAGGACTTCATCCGGCTGTTAGTCTGCAATATCTTTTGGCATCATTGTATGGACTTGCACCCTATTTATTTATTTATTATTATTATTTTGCTTTTCAGAAGTTGTTCCGTGTGAGAAGTTGTGAGTTATGTAACCATCACGATTAAAACAGTACGGCTTTGCACCGCTGATTTCTGGAAATGTTTTATTATAGGCTAGTGAGGGTCGAAAGTTGGTGGACACATACTCAATTGCCCCCCCCCCCCCAGCTTTTTCTTTGCTCCAACTACTTGCAACTATATTGCTTTTATTCCCTTCCAAAGGGCTGTATGGCAGAAGTTTCTTTGAATGTTCTGGGGTTTTTGGGGGGGAGGGGGAAGGGAGCTACTTGGAGGGGGGGCTTAGAACCAATCCTTTGATGTTTGAGGGAGGGTTAAGTTGCATTGTTTTTGGTGCTCCTTGCAAATTTTATTGCTGAGACAATCTTGGGATTTCGTCTTTTCTCTCAAGAAATTGTACCCAAATTCCTTTCCTTACAGATCGAGAGGCGAATTTCACGACATCATTCTTGATAGACAGACACACAGATACAGACACGCATACACACACAGGCGCGCGCACGCACACACACGCACACACACACACAGAGTGTTATCTTGGTAGTCATCATTAATTGGTTCCGGGAGGCATGATGACAACCAAAAACAGTGAGTACCAAACACATTTCCCCCCTAAGGAATAATGTAGTGAGTCACGAGGCAGGTGACACTGACAAGTTCTCGCTTGTGCGTCAAGTACCAAACAAACAATGAGTACAGGGCAAACGTTTTGCGTCAAAATGCGTTGAGTACCAAATTCGAGGAGTTTCAAAGCAGTTGAGTACCAAGCTACCACTTGTGTGTGTGTGTGTGTGTGTGTGTGTGTGTATGCATGCTGTACACTCGAACCTCTGTATGTGTATCTGTACACACACACACACACACACACACACACACACACACACACACACTGCCTTTATTATTTTTACAAATAACTCAAGGTGGCAAACATATCTAACACATCTGCCGCCTCTTATTTTCCTCACAACAAACAACCAGTGAGGTGAGCCTGATTGAGAGAGTGAAATTGGCCCAAAATCACCCAGCCTGCTTTCATGCCTAAAACGGGACTAGAACTCACCGTCTCCTGGTGATTGGCCCAAAGTCACCCTGCTGGCTTTCATGCCTAAAACGGGACTAGAACTCACTGTCTCCTAGTGATTGGTCCAAAATCACTAAACTGGCTTTCCTACCTCAGGTGGGTCTAGAACTCACTGTCTCCCAGTTTCTAGCCTGGTGCCTTAGCCACTAGGCCAAATGGGCTGTTTGTCTTTTTCTGTGATGATCTTTTCTCTTTCAACATATTTAAGATGCTGTTAATGTTTGCCCTAAACGCGTGTTGAGAGATAAAGGTAACCAACAAAAGGTTGGTTTAGAGATACCTAAAAGCAAACTGTTACAACCAGGTCTAGCAAGATGCTCGGATCCAGGTATTGTTTCATATTTGTACGGTAGTACTGGGTTTTTTTTTTTTAAATGAGCACAATTTTGTGGCTCTGGGATGTGAAATGGCCGTGACATGGTCTGAATCCCTGGATGGGTTGTTTTTCTAAGTAGAAACTTTGCGTCACTTTGTTATTGTTTATGGTTTATTTTCTTTATTTTGTTTTAATTTGCGTGCCACACAAGGCTTGTCATGGGGGGAGGATTAAATGAAAAGGTAAATAAATGCATCATGGCCTCTTCATTAGGACTCTTATTACAGTTATTAAAGTACGAAACTCCAAACTTGAAATAATCTTTCACCAGTTCCCCTGGGGAACAAAACAAAGAAAAACTATTAAAGAAGAATAAGAACGTAAGGTTATAGGATTCCTGGCTTACAATGAATGAGTTGTGTGTTAGTGTACAAAAACTGCTGGATTCCCTTCATTAAAATTTTAATGAGCTGATAAACTAGGAATTACTATTTTGAATGCAGCTTACCCTGGTTTCCTTCTCTGTTGTTCCTGACAAACCAGAATGCTGAATAGCAATGCATCCAAGCTTATTCTTCATTGAGGAAATTGGCTAGCTTGAGTCAGGGGTGAAATTCAAAATTTTTCCCTACCGGCTTGGTAGCGTGGCTTGGTGGGCGTGGCAGGGGAAGGATACTGCAAAATCTCCATTCCCAACCCACTCGGGGGGCCAGCCAGAGGTGGTATTTGCTGGTTCTCTGAACTACTCAAAATTTCCACTACCGGTTCTCCAGAACCTGTCAGGACCTGCTGAATTTCACCCCTGGCTTGAGTGCAATGCAAAGAGCTCAACTCCTGACTGGTTCACAGGTAATCCTTGACTTACGACTGCAATCGAGTCCGGCAATGACAATCTAGGAAGTTGAGGTAGTCATTAAGTTTGTTGTTATGTAACTGATTTTACAACCTGTTTTGGGGGAAGTAAATGCCAGGTTTTGTCAAAAACATCATAAATTGCGGTCACAAATTTCTGGGGCGCTGCAAACGGCCATAAATATGGGCCAGTTGCCAAGTCTCCAAAATCTAACCACATGACTAATATGGCCGGGGGTGGGAGCCGTTGGAACTTTGGAACCAGGTCGTAAGTGATGGGTCCATCGTAACATTGAATAGTTGCTAGGTGAGTGGTCGTAATTCAAGGACTACCTACAGGTGTTTAGGAGGGGCAAAGATAAAGTCCTGTGCCTTAATGTTGTAAGTACAGACAGTCCTCGACTTATAACAGTTCATTTAGTGACCATTCAATGTTCAAATGGCACTGAAAAAAAGTGACTTACGGCTGTTTTTCATACTTATGACCATTGCACCATCCCCATGGTCACAATTCAGATGCTTGGCAACTGGTGTGTATTTATGACGGTTGCAGTATCCCGGGGTTACGTGATCCCCTTTTGCGACCTTCTGATAAGCAAATTCAATGGGGAAGCCGGATTCACTTAACAACCTTGTAACTAATTTGACAATTGCTGTGATTCACTGAATAACTGTGTCAAGAAAGGTGGTAAAATGGGAGCAAAACTCACCTAACACTTGGCTCACTTAGCCACAGAACTTTTGGGGGCAATTGTCGTAAATCGAGGACTATACCTGTATCTTGGCTTGCTGTTACAGACAATCAGAGGATTGTCTAGTAAGCCAGAATTTCAGTGATGCACCCAATCCATGTGCGGGCAGGCATCTAGGAATCTAGGAATCCGCAGATGTAATTTCTTTCCCCTGTTCGATTCAAAGCACCTCTTTTTTAATGGTTTAAAGCAGCCTTGTCATTTACAAAGCTTGTGCAGCTGTCCCTGGTTGTCCCCAGGTGCATCTACCAGCATAGCTGCTTTGCTGTTTTCCCCAGCAAAGGGAAATGGCTGTGCTCGCACACGCAGGGGGAAGATAACTGGGAGTAGCTTTTGAAGCAGTTAGAATGAGGTGGCTTTAATGATGCGGTGGCTTTAATGATGCGGTGGCTTTAATGATGCGGTGGCTTTAATGATGCTAAAAAAAGTTGTGCTAAAAAGGCTGGGTTCACTCACTATATGAAATGACAATATGGTCACCTCTGTTGTGTCTGAGCGTGTTGTGCGAACTAGCTATTGTGGTTTATGCGCTAAATAATGGCTTAGTGTGATGTAAGATCCGGCGACTGTTCAACAAACCTATCAAATGGAGAGACAGCTATTGTCTTTGTCTTGAGCTGCAAAAGTTGCTTTGTAGTTGAATGTCACACAGTGATTTTTATTGCCTGTTATATGTATATGCAGGGAGATGCATCCCTATTCATTATAATGGTTTATTCCTGAGCACGTGATTGATATGTTCGTGTACGCATGTGTACATTCCTTTTCTCCGATCTTTCCTTCTGTTCCTGGCTTCCATTGAAGCAAGACCTATTTTTATATCAGAGATGTAAACTAATGATGATTTATTTGTTTTTGTACTGAAATAAATATTTTTACTTAGACCTTAAACTATGGTTTCTTTTCTAATGTCTGATGTCCGGGAAAAGATCTATTTCTCCTTTGTGAGATTAATTATCGCCTCTGTCATTGAACCTTTGTAATCTTTGTAGTTTTTTTTAATTTTAATTTTTTTGGTCAACCCAGAATCACTTGTTGAGATGGTTGAGTCAATACGCATTGGATAAATAAATAAATAAATGGAGAGGTTTGGAAAGACATAATTTTCCCTGGGAGTTGTAACATTGAAAGGATTTAAAATGCTATGCTGCAAATTTTGAGTTACTTTAGATACAATAAATTTGCCTTCCTTGAGTTATTGTCTTTTCGTGCTGGGAGTTGCTTATGAAAATCAAAATTGAACACATCTAAAGGGCACCAGGTTAGAGAAGAGCAACCATGTGTAGTTAAACTCTCGGAATTACGTAGTGGTGAGAAGAAAATTACAGAGAGTTTGCCTGAAATGCTGAATGAATAATATTATGTTTGATTTTATGCTTTGGAAGACACATTGTGTGTGTGTGTGTGTATGCTGTACACTCGAACCTGTGTGTGTGTGTGTGTGTGTGTGTGTGTGTGTGTGTGTGTGTGTGTGTGTGTGTGTGTAAACCACAGTCCAATGAAAACACACGGCAGCCAAAAAGAAACTGTAGCACTCTTTGAACAAGGATTAGATTGTCTTTTTATTACGTTAATTTCAAGGCAAAATAAACAAAAATAAGAACTGACGTATTAGGCAGTCATTAACTAGAGTTGAATGGAAGATTTTTTTTTTTTTGAAGAAAAACAAGACGCAAAAAAGTGAACTTGGCTAGATAAAGATACAATGGCTGAATGTTAGATATGATTTATGGTATGAAATAATTCAAATCTTATTAAGCCATCATATGAACTTCTTTTAAAACCTCTAAATTCAATTTCTCTATAAGCCAAAGCTTTCCTCGTGGGGAATAAAAGTCTTATTAAACTGTTGGAAAATCGAGAACTGATTTTCCTAGATGAATTCTTACTCATTCTCCCAGTGTCGCCCCAGTTCATATTTTCCATTAAACTATGGTTTACTGGATAAATCACAGATAGCTGCATTTACACAAAGGCAAAATTTTGGGTTAAAAACAGAAGTGACTGGATTCACACATGACAGAGAGTATTCTCTCCAGGGATGGTATTCACTAACCTTCCCTACTGGTTCGCAAATGTGAGCGTGTTCGCATGCTCACTTCGCTCGGAAGCGCCCCTCCACGCATGCGCACGCCCCTCCACGCATGTGCTTTGCTCGCTTGCGCACCTTCCGCACATGTGCCTGGCCTCAAAAACGTGCCTAAATCGGACGGCATAGAGCCAGGGCGGGTCCACCCGCGATTTCCGCTACCAGTTTGGGCGAACCGGTCAGAACCGGCTGAATACATCCTCTGATTCTCCTCCATTAAAGAGTTCATGTGAATCCAGCAATGGTTGTATTGGCGGTGTGACCAAGAAGCAGGAACCAACTGCATCATTGTAATTTGTAGCTGGCTTGCATTGATGCTGGCTTCTTTGAGTTTGCTTTAGCCTAATGCCAGACCATGACAGGTAATCTTCAACTTACGACAACAAATTTCTGTTGCTAAGTGAGACATTTGTTAAGTGAGCTTTGCTCCATATTACGATCGATCTTGCCACTGTTGTTAAATGAATCATGGCAGCCATTACGTTATGGTTGTTAAGTGAATCTGGCTTCCCCATTGACTTTACTTGTCAGAAGGTCGCAAAGTCCTACGGGAGTTGGGCAGCATATAAAATAAATAAATAAATAAATAAATAATTATTATATAAATAATAAAATAATAAAATAAAATAAATAAAATAAAATAATAAAATAAAAAAATAAAAAATAAAATAAAATAAATAAAATAAATAAAATAATAAAATAAAATAAAATAAAATAAATAAAATAATAAAATAAAATAAAATAATAAAATAAAATAAAATAAAATAAAATAATAAAATAAAATAAAATAAAATAAAAAAATAAAATAAAATAAAATAAAATAAAATAAAATAAAATAATAAAATAAAATAAAATAAAATAAAATAAAATAAAATAAAATAAAATAAAATAAAATAAAATAAAATAAAATAAAAAAATAATAAAATAAAATAAAATAAAATAAAATAAAATAAAATAAAATAATAAAATAAAATAATAAAATAAAATAATAAAATAAAATAAAATAAAATAAAATAAAATAAAATAAAATAATAAAAAATAAAATAAAATAAAATAAAATAAAATAAAATAAAATAAATAATAAAATAAAATAAAATAAAATAAAATAAAATAAAATAAAATAATAAAATAAAATAAAATAAAAAAATAATAAAATAAAATAAAATAAAATAAAATAAAATAAAATAAAATAAAATAAAATAAAATAAAATAAAATAAAATAAAATAAAATAAAATAAAATAAAATAAAATAAAATAATAATAAAATAAAATAATGTGGATCATGTGTCCCTGGGACACTGCAACTGTCATAAATATGAACCAGTTGCCAAATATCCGAATTTTGTTCACATGGCCATGGAGATGCTTAAGTGTGAAAAATGGTCAAAAGTCACTTTTCTGCACCGTTGTAACTTTGAATGGTCATTAAGCGAACTGTTGTAAGTCAAGGACTATCTGGATTTAGTGTTTGTCAACCACCTCTAAACTTTGTGCATTTTCCATCTCCAGTGTTCCTGTAAAGAGGGTATTAAAATGTGATTCCCCCCCAGTTTACTTGGGCTCCTTAACTGGACTCGACAACGTTAATGCAATAAGTAGAAGCTATGCGGATATTCCTTCCCTTTTCTCTATATGTTGTCATATTAGAGAGTTGGTTGTGATTTTGTATTGTTCTGGATTTTATGCTAGAGGCCTCAAGATCTTCCCCCTTAAGTGGAGATTCACATAGTTTAAGAACTGTGTATCTGAACCTTAGCCAGTTTAAGATGGGTGGACTTCCAACTCCTAGAATTCCCCAGCCAACATGGCTGGTTGGGGAATTTTGTGAGTTAAATCCCACACATTTTCAAGTTGTTAAGGTTGAAAAGGGCTGTTTTAGATATATAGATCTGTAGATCTAGTCCAGTCAGTATTTTAGAGCAGGGTTGGTCCAAATTTTTATTTTTTGTTTTTGGATTTTCCACTTACTAAGAACCCTTGTGTCCCCAACAGTTGTAGCAAAACAGTCTATAGCATTTAAACTTATATACCACTTCATAGTGCTTTACAGCCCTCTCTAAGCGGTTTACAGAGTTCAGCATATTGCCCCCAACAATCTGGGTCCTCATTTTACCCACCTCGGAAGGATGGAAGGCTGAGTCAACCTTGAGCCTGGTGAGATTTGAACAGCTGAACTGCTGAACTAGCAGTAGCCTGCAGTGCTGCATTTAACCACTGCACCATCTCTGCTCTAGTCTGAAGTGTGGGGACATAACTAATAGCAAGGGCTGCCTGAAGCACCTGTTACTCTGAGGACCAAAGCCTACTTCTGCCTCCTCTTCCTCTTCCTCCTTTCTATTTCTGCAACTTGATTGATTTAAGAGTTTTTGCACTGCTCAGTTCCCGTAAGCTTGAAGGAACTTTCAGAATGACACAGCAAAGTTTAAAATAGAGGTTTAAAAAATCCAAGAACATAAAAGCATCATAAACCTTGACAGTATCACTGTGAGGGAGTGGGCTTTTTCTCATCCCCAGATTCTTCCCTAAGTAGTCAAGCATTCATGAGTCCCCAGAAGCTCAATAATATATCGGAATAGCAGAATAACACAATTGGAAGGGACCTTGGAGGTCTTCTAGTCCAACCCCCTGCTTAGGCAGGAAACCCTACACTACTTCAGACAAATGGTTATCCAACATCTTCTTAAAAACCTCCAGTGTTGGAGCATTTACAACTTCTGGAGGCAACTTGTTCTACTGATTAATTGTTCTCACTATCAGGAAGTTTCTCCTTAGTTCTAGGTTTTTTCTCTCCTTGACTGGTTTCCATCCGTTGCTTCTTGTCCTGCCTTCAGGTGCTTTGGAGAATAGCTTGAGCCCCTCTTCTTTGGCGCAGCCCCTCAAATATTGGAACACTGCTATCATGTCACCCTAGTCCTTCTCTTCATTAGACTACTAGACATTCCCAGTTCCTGCTCAGAACCATTCTTCATACAGGGCAAAACAAAGGGGCCATCATTAGTCCTGTTCTTGGGGGTTCCTATAGATAGCAAGAAACCATTGGGTGGAAAGATTCTTATGGATATCCAAGCCTTGAGACATGAAGGTCTTTATAAAAGTTGCAATCAACAGTTTTCTTCTTAAGAGCTGCATTACTTAGTGACATAGTTGCTGGTCCTAATTGTGGTTGTTAACATAGCTCGGTTTGCATAAGATGTTGAATTGAAATCAAACCACATTATGGGTTGAGAGCCCTGGTGGCGCAGTGGTTAGAATGCTGTACTGCAGGCTAACTCACTGCTCACTCCAGGAGTTCGATCCTTACCGGCTCAAGGTTGACTCAGTCTTCCATCCTTCCGAGGTCGATAAAAGGAGGGCCCAGATTGTTGGGGACAGTATGCTGACTCTGTAAACCGCTTAGAGAAGGCTGTAAAGCACTGTGAAGCAGTATAGAAGTCTTAAGTGCTATTTTATATTCTATTCCATTCTACTCCACTCCCATGGTGATGCAGTGGTTAGAATGCAGTACTGCAGGCCAACTCACTGCTCACTCCAGGAGTTCGATTCTGAGTGGCTCAGTATTGACTCATCCTTCCATCCTTCCGAGGTCGGTAAAATGAGGACCCATATTGTTGTGGGGCCGTATGCTGACTCTGTAAACTGCTTAGATTGGCATGGAAAGCACTGTGAAGTGGCATATCAGTCTAAGTGCTATTGCTATTAATGGGTAGTTTCATTTTAATTGGCGAAAGCTCTCCTATACATCGTAAAGTCTGAGTTGTTTAAAGACCAGAATATTAGCAAAGTAAGTACTGGCAAGTGTCTTCATAAAGCTGTCTTTATTGGTGGAAGAAGAACTCCATTGCTAAGTATAATCTTGAAGAGACTTTAGCTCCGAATTCCAGGGATTGTTTGGTGCCTTTTCCAAACAGCATTAAGCTGTAATGATAATACGGAGGGTTAGTTGTTTATTGAGTATATTCATTTATTGAGTGTTTAAAAATTATGGCTTATAGCAGGGGTGTCAAACTGGATTTTTTGAGGGCCGGATCAGCATTGTAGTTCTCCACCGCAGGCTGGACGTGGTGGGGGTGGGGAACGGGATGGGACAGACGCCTCCTGCAGTACCCTGCTGGCCAAAACAGGATGCAGGAGGGCCGCATGAGGACCCCCTGCACCCTGTTTTCGGCCTGGACAGCCTCCTGCAGCACTTTGCCGGTCAAAATGGGGCATGGGGGGCCTCATGCGGGCCCCCACACCCCATTTTATCCGGCAAAGTGCTGCAGAAGGCCGTCCAAGCCCCAAAACGGGGTGCAGGGGGTCTCATTCATGCATGGTGCATGCATGGCGAACACTTATTTACATTTGATTTCTAATTTTTGATTGACCTCACACAGGGATAGCCAATGGGCCACATGTGGCCTGGAGGTTATAAAATGCTCAGGTCTGGTATAATGGCTGACCCATCTACTGCACATCCTATCTTAATAAGTTATCTAATATTCAGAGTATCAGACTTATAGTCTCATGAAAATAATTGGACATTCGGTTGGCATCTTCTTCTGGTAGCAAGGAAAAGTTGTGCTAAAATTAGATTTGGAAGGAAAGTGTAGGAGGAGAAGCTGGAGGCGGAGTTGAAAGAGGAATCAGCCTAGAATCCCTATGTAGCCACAAATGAATGAAGTCCAGCCTCCCTTGAATTCCATTGACCCTTATCTAACTCCAAGCAGGTGCTAGTTGAGAAGATCCCTGTGCGTAGGCTTTTAGCAATAAAGCAATTTAATCGAACTGTCACTGTGGACCTTCTGTTTTGTGCCCAACAGAAAGTTGATTTATGTTTGCATTTCTAACAACATGAACTGAACTGTCTTCAATCCCGCTCTTTTTGTCTCCCCAGTTTGTGGGCCAAACATCGACATACGCAACAGTATGGAGGAACTGAAGCAGCTGGAGGGCTGTACAGTGGTGGAAGGATATCTCCAGATTTTGTTGATCAATCAAGGAGAGGACTTTAGCAACTTCCGCTTCCCCAAACTCACCATGATCACGGATTATTTGTTGCTTTTCCGCGTGGCTGGCCTGGAGACCCTCAGCGACCTCTTTCCAAACCTGACAGTGATTCGGGGCAAGAGCCTTTTCTACAACTACGCTTTGGTCATCTTCGAGATGACCAACCTCAAGGAAATTGGGCTGTACAACTTGAGGAACATCACTCGGGGAGCCATCCGGATCGAGAAGAATTCTGACCTCTGTTACCTGTCCACGGTGGACTGGTCTCTGATCTTGGATGCTGTTTCCAATAACTACATTATAGGAAATAAACTGCCAAAAGAATGTGGGGATTTGTGTCCAGGAACGGTGGAGGAGAAACCGCTGTGTGAGAAGACTTCCATAAATAATGAATACAGCTTCCGCTGCTGGACTTCCAACCACTGCCAGAAAAGTAAGAGTTCATTGATGGTTCAGTTTTAACTAATGCTGTCACCTGTGTAATAACACATACACACACACTTACTCACAAAAATGCATATGTTTGTTGTCTTCTCCAACTTTGATCAGGGATGTCCAACCTTGGCCGCTTTTAAGACCTATGGACTTCCAACTCCCAGAATTCACTAGCCAGCATAGTTGGCTGGGGAATTCTGGGAGTTGAAGTCCATAGGTCTTAAAGCGGCCAAGGTTGGACACTCCTGAATTAGATGCACAGGTAGTCCTCGAATTACAACAGTTCGTTTAGTAAACGTTCGAAGTTACAAGGGCACTGGAAAAAGTGACTTATCACCATTTTTCACACTTACAACCATTACAGCATCCCTATGGTCACATGATCAAAATTCATATCAACTGGTTCATATTTATGACAGTTGCAATGTTCCGAGGTGATGTGACCATCTTTTGTGACATTCTGACAAGCAAAGTCAATGGGGAAGCCAGATTTGACTTAACAACCGTGTTACTAATTTAAGATGATTCACTTAACAAATTTGGTGATTCACTTAACAAATTTGGCAAGAAAAGTCCTAAAATGGGGCAAAACTTACTTAACAAATTCTCTCTTAACAAAAATAAATTCTGGACCCGATTGTGGTTGTAAATTGAGGACTACCTGTATTGTGACTGCAATTCCCATATTCCCAATGGGCATTTATTTATTGATTTTTAAAAAAATGTATCCTGCTTTTATTACTTTATAAGTATTGTCATGTTATTCGGTAGTTACATTCCCAGCATCTGTTGTGTGCTGTGTTGGGTAAGGTTCCTGGGATAAATTTTACGCTGAGCGGTACTGTATTAGCGTTGATGTATGTGAATTTAGGGGTGGGGTGGGGAACTTTTTAAAGTGTTACGCATTGGGTTAAAATAGTCTGCAGTAAGCCAGCTTGCCTGGGTTGCTGTTTTGAACTAGGAATTCTAGGAAAGTATCTTACAAGGTAGCTTCCTTCCTCTATTATATTTGCATTCTATTTTTGTTCTGTAAGGCAATTCAGTGTGATGTATAGAAACCGTCTCCTATCTTGACCTGTTTCACTTCAGCAAATGTTTGTTCGGATCAAGTGCCCTTGGCAGTGTCCCATTTTGACCCGCAAATAAATAATAATATGTTGTTAGAATCGTGCATTGAAAGAATGGTTTGCTAGGATTGAGAAGAATGTATTCATGGGGGTCAGGATTGAGCTCCAAATTGAGCTCCAAATTTATGTTGCTAAGCAAGACACTTGATAAGTGAGCTTTGCTCCATTTAATAACCATTCTGGCCACAGTTGTTAAGTGAATCACTGCAGTTGTTGAGTTAGTAACACGGTTGTTAACTTACCCATTGACTTTGCTTGTCAGAAGGTCTCAAAAGTTGATTGCATGACCCTGGGACACTGTAACTGTCATAGTCAGTTGCCAAGCATCTGAATTTTGATCTCGTGACCATGGGAAGGCTGCAACGGACATAAGTGTGAAAACTGGCCATAAGTCATTTTTTTCAGTGCTGTTGTAACTGAATGGTCACTAAACGAACGGTTGAAACTACCAGGAGTACCTGTATATAGGAATACAACCACTCTTCCTTCTTTCTTCTGGATCCTTGCCCAAACTAGTACAGTCCCTCCTGCTTGAGCAGGGGGCTGGACTAGAAGACCTCTAAGGTCCCTTCCAGCTCATTCATTCTATTCAGTCTATTCCGGTAAAAGCATAATTTCTCTGGATCAGATGCATAAACCAGCTTTACCTCCCGTAAGTACATATAGTCTTTAACTTACAACTATTACTTTAATGACCGTTCAGTGTTATGACAGCCTCTGAAAAAGTGATTTATGGCCCATCCTCAAGCGTTCTAACCATTGCACCACTGCCCAGGTTATGTGACTGGAGTTTGGGTGTTTGGCACCTGGTTCACATTTTAGAATAGAATAGAATAGAATTCTTTATTGGCCAAGTGTGATTGGACACACAAAGAATTTGTCTTCAGTGCATAAGTTCTCAGTGTACATTAAAAAATACATTAATCAAGAATCATATGATACAACACTTAGTGATAGTCATAGGGTACTAAATAAGCAATCAAATCATACTAGGAAACTAAATAAAACAATCCTAAAGATACAAGCAACAAAATTATGGTAGTAAGTAGAAGGAGATAGGTAATAGGAAGGATGAGAAGAATAATAGTAATACAGTCTTAGTAAATCATTTGACAGTGTTGTGGGAATTAGTTGTTTAGCAGAGTGATGGCATGGGGGAAAACTGTCCTTGTGTCTAGTTGTTCTGGTGTGCAGTGCCCTATAGCGTCGTTTTGAGGGTAGAAGTGGAAACATTTATGTCCAGGATGTGTAGATATTTTCACAGCCCACAGGTCACATTTAGGACAGTTGTGACGTCTTGCCATCATGTCACCTTAGCCAGCTTCTGACAAGCCAAGTCAATGGGGGAAGCTGGGTTCACTTAACGATGGTGTGATTCCTTTAATGACCAGAGTAAAAACAATTATAAAATTAGAGTCTGATTCTGGGATAGATTCGTTTAACAACAACATCGCTTCGCAACCACAATTCTGGTCCCAACTGTGGCCGTGAGATGAGGACCGCTGTAGCGTTGCATACGTTGTGCGATCTCTGTACAATAGGAGTGTGGATGTAATTGTATCTTGCCGGCCACTGGTGGATAGATTTTGTTTTCCAGGATGTTTTCAAAGTTTGCCCTGTAATTTGTCTTTAATGTGTCTGTGCAAGAGAGCAGAAAGAGAGGGATGTCTCAACCACAGACCAGATAGTGGTTAGGATACAACTGTGATCTCGTATGACTCTGAAATTATCTACCCATAAAGCTCTCCTCTTCCCCTTCTTTTGATTTCTCTTGAAAAGTATAACCTTATGGAACCTGAGATCCAGCAACATGACCCAGCGCTAAGGACACAGGTGTTTCATGAAATTTCCACCTATACGAATCCAGTCCAGGTTATTGGCTCACTTTCAATCAAAGCAGTCGAGGCTAGAAATGTTTCTTGAATAAATATTATGGCTGTGTGTGTGTGTGTGTGTGTGTGTGTGTGTGTGTGTGTGTGTGTGTGTGTTTAATGTCATTGTTGTGGCCAGATACACACTGCAGTCTTGTTCTTACTGGTGAGATTTTTTTAATCGAGAGGAAAACCAAGAAAAGCAAAATAAATTATTGGCATGGCTTTCGGGGTGGGCACGTGGAGATACGTCCACCTAGCCTGTCTTTGGAGAATGGATAGCCTTCATTCTGTCCATCAAGTGGCATTGGAAATCCTGGTTTGTTGTCTAATAGCAGAGAGCTGCAAACTGGCGTTTTTTAGGAGAGCCCCTTCCATTTAGGGTGGCAAATTTAACTTGTGTGGTGAAAAATACAAAGTTAGAGGCAATCCTTTCTCAATAGAAGAGATCCTTTGTAGGTCAGGTTGAACTGTGGGGTCCTTGGTGCTCTCTGAGCTTGGTAGTTTTCTTGCAGACGTTTCATGACCCAACTAGGTAACATAATCAGTGATAGACGGAGGGGGGGTTGCTCTCCCTTTTATGTACAAGTGGTTTGCCTTGCCATTGTTGGTGGGGTATGGTTGATTAGGGAACTAACTTATTAGAGGACTTTAGTTGAGGAGTCCTTGGTGCTCTCTGAGCTTGGTGGTTTTCTTGCAGATATTTCATTACCCAGCTATGTAACACCATCAGTGCTAGAAGGTTTGTTCTCTTTAAATATACAAATAGTTTGCCTCAGCAGTGTTGGCGAGGGTGCAGTTTTCTCTTTGGTAGTTCCTTAATTAGGGAACTAACTAATTAGGGAACTTTAGCTGAGGAATCATTGGTGCTCTCTCAGCTTGATTGTTTTCTTGCAGACGTTTCATTACCCAGCTAGGTAACACCATCAGCGCTAAAAAGGAGTGGGGGTTTGGTCTCAAACTAAGTAATTAAATGTCTGCAAGAAAACAACCAAGCCCAGAGAGCACCAAGGAGCCTATAATCCTTTATTTAAGGCAAATTAGCATTAATAAAGAGAGATATTTTGGGGTCTCCTGGGTGTCTGATTTGGAGAACATATCCAGTCTTAAGTGTGAAACTAGAGCTGAATCCAGGGGTGAAATCCAGCAGGTACTGACAGGTTCTGGAGAACCGGTAGCGGAAATTTTGAGTAGTTCGGAGAACTGGTAGCGGAAATTTTCAGTAGTTCTGAAAACCGGCAAATACTCTGGCTGGCACCAGAGTTGGGTAGGAATGGAGATTTTGCAGTATCCTTCCCCTGCCATGCCCACCAAGCCACGCCCACCAAGCCACGCCCACAGAACCGGTAGTAAAAAAAATTGGATTTCACCACTGGCTGAATCTCTTTTCTTGCTATGGATTTGAAGAAGTTGACTTAAATTGACAGAGTGTATTTTAAGAATGGAAAGAATACCTCATTGGCAGCCGTTTCATGTGTTCTCTAAGATAAATGGAACTTGTTAGCCTTATTTTATACAGATGGAAATTGAAGTAGTTCTCCCAAATGTTGAAATGCATGGACCACACATTTTGTTTTACACTTATCCATTTTCCTGTAAAAATTTATTGTCTGAACTCTTTTTTCCCCTTGCCTGTATTTTTTTAAAGTCACCCAATAGTTTTTATGAATCCATTTTCAGACGGACAGACCTAAAATAAAAATGAACAATTCAGTATACACAGAAACAAAAGAAACACACAACAAATAAATACATTTAAAAAACGAACACTCCCCTTGTAATTGTAACCTGCTTAATATGAAACATTTATCTTGGAAGAAATGTTATTGTGGAGATGCCAAAGCTCTGCATTTTGCTGATTGATTTCTTGAAGGTGATGAAATATGAGAAGGGAAAACTCTTATCTAGTTGGAGCTCGGCTGGATACAGATTACCGTATTTAATTCCATGTCTATCATAAATTAAAGTATGAACATGAAGCTTCATGCCTTACTGCATGTGAATATTCTCCAGTCTGTGGCCCCAACCCAACTAAACTGAAGGGAAAAAAATATCCAGAAGGAAAATCTGGTATCTAAGGAAGAAGGAAACACATCAAGAATAGCAATAGCACTTAGACTTATATACCGCTTCATAGTGCTTTACAGCCCTCTCTAAGCGGTTTACAGAGTTCAGCATATTGCCCCCAACAATCTGGGTCCTCATTTTACCCACCTCGGAAGGATGGAAGGCTGAGTCAACCTTGAACCGGTGAGATTTGAACAGCTGAACTGCTGAACTAGCAGTCAGCTGGAGTAGCCTGCAGTAGCTGCATTTAACCACTACATTAACACTACACTACATTACCATTAGATGTAATGTACTACACTACATTACCATTACATGTAATTCAATGCTGTTAGAGAAGAGGGGCTTTCACAAAGAAGAGGGGGTCGACCTATTCTCCAAAGCACCTGAGGGCAGGTCAAAAAATAATGGGTGGAAGAACTTTAAAGAGAGATCCAATCTGGAAATAAGAAGGAATTTCCTGACAATGAGAAGTGTTAATTGGCTTGAACAGTTTGCATTCAAAAGTTGTGGGTGCTCCTTCACTGGAGGTTTTCAAGAATAGACCAAATAACCATTTAACAGAATAAGTTGGAATGGACCTTGGAGATCTAGTCCAACCCTCTGCTCAAGCAGGAGACCCTATACCAGGGGTCGGCAAACACCCAGAGAGCCATTTGGACCCGTTTCCCACAGAAAAGAAAACACCGGGAGCCACAAAACTCTACCTGTGCCTGACTATTTCCTGAGCGGCATATAGTTGAATTAAAGATTCTGTTTTCTTCTGAAACTTTACTTTTCTTGAATTTATCCATGGTTGGCCTACCGGGGGTTGAAAAGCTTAATAAATTGTGCGTCGGTGGGTGCCGCACATTGGCAGTTGTGACGCATATTTTGAGCGACAGGGAGCCGCAGCAGATGAAAGAGCCACATGCGGCTCTCAGGAATTCTGGGAGTTGAAGTCCCAGGTCCTCAAAGAACCATAGTTTGGCCACCCCTGGTATAAGGTCTTTTGCCTTGAGGCAGCGGGTTGGACTAGAAGACCTCTTAAGATCCCTTCCAACTCTGTTATTCTGTTTTAATATCTGTAATTGCTTCACTCTTGAGCCACCTTATGAAAAGTTCTCATGATAGTGAGCCTGAACTTCAAGAAAGGAAAAGTTGATCTCTGCCAACACTGTGCTGGGAGGGGGGAACCACTGCTCTTTTGGAAGTAAAAACAAGAGAATTATAAATGTTCAATTGTTTAAAAGGAAGCGTCCTGTTTACTCTGCTCGAGAGGAACAAGAAAGGGAGCAGAAAAGCGACAGAAGGAGCCGGATGGGGAGGAGGCAACAGACGACAAACTCTCACTGTTTTCAGCACGATCCTGAACTTTAGGATCTGTATGCTCCTCAGCACCTAAGCCCAGTAAAGCTAAAGATAACATTTTTGTGACGCCTCCTCCATCACGGTATGGTTGCAAGGAAGTGAATAACCCACAACAACAGAATTAATGTATTAAAATCCTCAGTGATTCTGCAGCTCTCCCCACAGTCCAAGGAATTGCGATCGAATCAAGAAAACATAAAAAATAATGGTGGAATCCAGCAACTGTGATGAAGCAAGATTTCATTCATTGCTCTATCACTTTTAAGTGGCTTTTAAGAAGAGACTGGACAGCCACTTGTCTGAAATGGTGTAGGCTCTCCTGCTTAAGCAAGGAGCTGGACTAACAGATAAGCTTCTTTTTTTAACAGATAAGCTTTTTAACAGATTACCAGAGTTGGAAGGGACCTTGTAGGTCATCTAGTCCACCCCCCCCGCCCAAGCAGGAGACCCTACACCATTTCTGACAGATGGCAGTCCAGTCTCTTCTTGAAAGCCTCCAGTGATGAAGCTCCCACAACTTCCGAAGGCAACTTCTGTCCCATGGGTTGATTATTTTCACTGTCAGAAAATTTGTCCTTATTTCCAGGTTGAATCTTTCCTTGTTCAGTTTCCATCCATTATTCCTTGTCTGGCCTTCAGGTGCCTTGGAAAATAGCTTGACCCCCTTCCTCTCTGTGGCAGCCCCTCAAATACTGGAAGACCGCTATCATGTCTCCCCTGGTCCTTCTCTTCACTAGACTAGCCATGCCCAGTTCCTGCAACCGTTTTTCATATGTTTTAGCCTCCAGTCCCCTAATCATCTTTGTTGCTCTTCTCTGCATTCTTTCTAGAGTCTCAACCTCTTTTTTATAGTGTGGGGACCAAAACTTGACTAGAAGATCTCCAAGGTCCCTTCCAGCTCTATTCTGCTTGATTGATTCTCCTTCACCAAGGTGGTGCTACAGAGTTGGCATACCTCCAGGATCCCGATAGATAATGCTGTTTAATCAATGGCATGCTGGTCTATGACCATAATAAAGATTTGATGGAATCAATCAAACTTGGAGTGTGCCAGCTGTGCCAAGTCCAATCAGCTGGACAGCTATTATGGGAGACAGTGGGCAGTGCTTTAAGTAAGCAGGCTGTATGGCGCAGTATGTACACTGCAAAAGTTGGGTGTTTCCTTCTGCAAGAGCGGAGTTTACATAGGGTGGCAGGGGGGTGCTGGCCAGGTTGAGTCTCTTCTTAAATACCTCCAGCAACGGAGCACCCACAACTCCAGGAGGCAAGCTGTTCCACTGGTTAATTGTTCTCACTGCCAGGAAGTTTCTCCTTAGTTCTAGGTTGGATCTCTCTTTAATGATGTTCCACCTGTTACTTTTTGTCCTTCCTTCAGCTACTGTGGAGGTAGTCCTTAACTTACAGCTATTCATTTTGTGACCGAAGTTACAATAGCATTAAAATAAACAAAGATGATTAGGGGACTGGAGGCTAAAACATATGAAGAACGGTTGCAGAAACTGGGTATGTCTAGTGTAATGAAAAGAAGGACTAGGGGAGACATGATAGCAGTGTTCCAATATGTCAGGGGCTGCCACAAAGAAGAGGGAGCCAAACTATTCTCCAAAGCACCTGAGGGTAGAACAAGAAGCAATGGGTGGAAATTAATCAAGGAGAGGAGAACCAACCTAGAACTAAGGAGAATTTTTTTTGACAGTGAGGACAATCAGCCAGTGGAACAGCTTGCCTCCAGAAGTTGTGAATGCTCCAACACTGGAAGTTTTTAAGATGTTGGATAACCCTTTGTCTGAAGTGGTGTAGGGTTTCCTGCCTAAGCAGGGGGTTGGACTAGAAGACCTCCAAGGTCCCTTCGAACTCTGTTCTTCTATTTCTATTTCTGAAAAAGAGACTTATGACTGTTTTTTTTAAACATGATCAAAATGTGGACACTTGGCAACTGGCATGTACTTACGACAGTTGCCATGTCCAGGGGTCACGTGATCCACTTTTTGACAAGCAAAGGCAATGGGGAATCCAGATTCACTTCACAACCGGGTTACTAACTTAACAACTGCAGTGATGCACTTACCAACGATGATAGAAATATCTTAAAATGGAGCAAAATCCACTTAACTCTCTCTCTTTGCAACATAAATTTGGGGCTCAGCTGTGGTCATAAGTTGAGGACTACCTGTAGATGGAGATGTCCTCTCTCCCTGCTCTAGTCCTCTCTAAATCAGTGGTGGGGTTCAGCCAGTTCTGGCCGGTTTGGGCGAACCGGTAGTTAAAGTGCTGTCTGGCTTCGCTCCTCCCCTCCCCACCCCTTCCAGGAGTCCCCCCCCCGGTGCCCCATTTTGGCTCCCAGGTAAGTGCAGGGAGCCCTCCTAGGCCCAAAATGGGATGCGGGTGTGTGTGTGCGGCGCGCCCCCCACGGCCCATTTTAGCTCCCAGGAGGCTTCAGGGAGGTGTAGGCGGTGGTGGGATTCAGCTGGTTCGGGTGAACTGGTAGTTAAATTGCTGTCTGGCCCCTCCCCTCCCCGGCCCTTCCAGGAGTCCTCACGCGCCCCATTTTGGCTCCCAGGTAAGTGCAGTACAGGGCGTGAGGGGTGGCGCATTCCCCCCCCCCCGTGGCCCGCTTTTGCTCCCAAGGGGGTGCAGGAGTGCTGCCGGTCACACACACCCTGGCCATGCCCACCGTGGCCACGCCCACCCAGCCGGTCATTAGGGTAGAGAACAGGTTGTTAAAATTATTTTAATCCCACTACTGTCTCTTGCTTTGAAGCCCTTCACGGTTGCAAGTCCTCCTTATTTCTACTTCTGGCTGCTTGCTTTGGGAAGGGTTGGCAGTCTCACCTCCCCAGGAAACCTGCGTTCGAATCCTTTTGTTCTCGACACGTCCTTCCACTGAAGGAGACCGAGTGGGCGGGCGAACGCTGCGTTTGGGAACACTTAGTTCTTTTTGGAGCAAACTGGTTGTTTTAATTTTGTCCCTGAGCAGAAGCTGGTTATCGCAAACAAAAGGGGGGGGGAATCTCTTGCTTCCTTCCGGATGCGTCTCTTCCAGAAATAATGCCAGCAGTGGGCAGGGCGAGCTGCTGGTGCACAGCGCCCGTGTGGCAATCGATGGCGTTTTTGTAACGAATAATTAAACTGGATGAAAAAGTGCAAAAAAGGGCTTTGTGTTCTTGTTCATTTTTTTTAAATGGGTGGGGAGGAAGCTTGAATTGTGCCTCCTGCTGTCTTTGGTGACCTCCTCCTCCTCCTCCTCCTCTTCCTCCTCTTCCTCCTCCTCCTTAACCTTTGGAGTAGTTGTCTTCGGATAAGTTCCCACCGGCAGTTGCAAGGTTGATCCTGCAATATTTACTCTGTGCTTTTTCTCTTCCTCCTGGGGCTGCAGAGAAGATGCCAACTGCTTTCCACGTACATCTCCCTTTGGCAGGAGCAGCAGGCAATGATGTTGCAATTCCGGATTTCCGGAAAAGCGAAGTGGTTGGAAGGTTGCCACAGCTGCTGAGACGAGGCGAGCCGTTCTTTGTTTTCTCCCCTTTTCTCACAGCTTTGGGGTTTTGGCTTTAAATTGTAAAGAAAAATTAGGATATGCCTTGGAGAAAAGCCTGGCACGGTTGGCATTCTCCAGGAGAAGTCCTCGACTTACGACGGTTTAGTGACCATTCGAAATTACAATGGCGCTGAAAAAAAGTTACTTTTGATCGTGTTTCACACTTAATGACCATTGCAACAGCCCCATGATCACATGATCAAAATTCAACCACTTGGCAACTGACTCATATTTATGACGGTTGCGGTGTCCCGGGGTCGTGTGATCCCCTTTTATGACCTCCTGACAAGCAAAGTCAACGAAGAAGCTCAGATTCACTAAACTGCTATATTACTAGCATAACAACTGCAGTGATTCACCTAACAACTGGCGAGAAAGGACGTAAAGCGGGGCAAAGCTCACTTAACAAATGTCTCACTTAGCAACAGAACTTTTGGGCTGAATTGTGGTCATAATTTGAGGACTTACCTGTATGAAACTTCCTAACTAGGTGGCAATATAAACATTAATGGAATCTGCTTTAGATAAAACAGCTGAACCTCTCCTAATAAATTTCACGATAATCTCCCACGGTGGGCCTATATCTTTTTAGAAAAAAAAATGAGTGAAAATGCATGGCCTGCTTTTTTTAAAAAAAAAAAAATGCTGTGGCAGTTTTTAAGTGTGAGGATTGTCTTTTGTAGATGGTCAAGAAATACAGGTAGTCCTCGACTTATGACTGGTTGCTTAGCGACCATTGGAAATTATGATGGACCTACTTTGGAACTACTTGGGCCCTCCTCTCATGACCAAACTTCGGGTGCTTGGTAATACACCTGCATTTATGGTTTTTTGTAGTGTCCGATAAAACATGTTTTACGACTGCTTTGCAAAAAAACAGCCCTTACTTCCAGTTTGGGGAAAAGTTGAACCTATACCAAACAGTGAGTTCGCTTAACAACTGCATCCATTTAACAACTGCATCCACTTAAGAACTGCAGCGTTTGCTTGATTAGTGGCTTCCATTTAACAACCACTTTCAAAAGAGGCTGTAAAATCTTTTATGGCTGTCCCGACTTACAACTATGATGGGCCAGGCTCCGTTATGATGGGCAGGCTCCGTTACCGTCATTGTACTTTGAGGGCTCCCTGTATCAGAGTCACTTGGGTCAGATTGAATTTCCTTGGGAATAAATGGGAGGCGAACACTCCCCGCCCAACTTTGCATTTTCAAGAAAAATTGGCGCACACCTATAATGCATCGATAAAACCACATCTTTTTTTTTACGGCTTTGTGGGCCTGTGTCCCAGTGTGCCATCTGGTATGCCAGCAGCAAAAGCAAAAAAAAAAATCATCTTTATTGGCCAGAGCTTTTAATTTGTGCCCATCTTTTTAGTCTGGCTGGTGTCTGATAACTTCTTAATGTCTTCGGTACGAAAATATGATTTATATTGCTGGTTGAGATGCAATACTTTTACAGGCACCTAGCGAGTGCTGTTCACGTTGTTGGCTGATTTTACGGAAGACCAGCAAAGAATCTAATTAAATGGGAAATTTAATTGAAGGATGGAACATGCTTTTTAATAATAAATGATGCCCATAAACATACGTACTCATGAAACCTTGCTTCTAGTCGTTCGCAGATCTGTTTCTTGATGATCTTTTCCAGGATCTTCCCAGGTATTGATGTTAGACTGATTGGTCTGTAGTTTCCTGGGTCTGTTTCTCTCCCCCCCCCCTCAATTTCTTGAAGATGGGAACCACATCAGCCCTTTTCCAATCCTCGGGTACTTCCCCAGTGCTCCAGGAATTTTGAAAGATATGGTACAATGGTCCTGAGATAACATATGTTACCTCCTTCAGAACTCTGGGATGTAATCTGTCAGATCCCTGTGATTTTTATTCGTCAAGGTCAGATAGGTGTTCTCTTACCATTTTCTTGCTTATTTCAATTTTTATTTCTAGCTTGTCTTTTACAGTAGTTTTTTTTTTGGTACATTGGGCTATAATTTCTTTTTGCGTGAAGACTGGATGCAAAGAACAAGTGAACCAGCTCTGCTTTCTCCTTACTGCCTGTTACTTGATGGACCTGACTAAAAACTGATGCTTAGATTTTCCCCACTCACTCCTTCCTTCCTTCCTTCCTTCCTTCCTTCCTTCCTTCCTTCCTTCCTTCCTTCCTTCCTTCCTTCCTTCCTCTCTCCCTCTCAAACATTTCTCAATTTCCTTCCTTCCTTCCTTCCTTCCTTCCTTCCTTCCTTCCTTCCTTCCTTCCTTCCTTCCTTCCTTCCTTCCTTTTTAGTCATGCTGTTTAGAATACAATATTTTGGACTAAAAAGCAAGATAGAAGTGTTCAGAAACAACATTGAAATGCTTCTGCCTCCATCCCAGGGGACAATCGTAAAAGTGAAATGGAGCTCTGAGACCTTACTAAAGAATTATCCCTGTCAAATGTTTTAAAATTCTTCATTCAGGCCATATTCAAATGTTATTGCTCATAAATGTATTGCAAAGCAAAACCTTTGATAATGCAAGGAACTTTTAGGGGTTGGGGGTCACCCAAGGGCTCCAAAGGAATATGGATATACAGGTAGTGCTCAACTTACAACAGTTCATTTAGTGACCGTTCGAAGTCACTATGGCACTGAAAAAAGTGACTTACGACCATTTTCCACATTTATGACCGTTGCAGCATCCCCGTGGTCACGTGATTTACATTCGGATGCTTGACCACTGACTCACATTTATGACGGTTGCAGCGTCCTGGGGTCACGTGATCCCCTTTTGCGACCACCTGACAAGCAAAGCCAGCGGGGAAAGCCAGATTCACTTAACAACCGGGTTACTGATTTAATAACTGCAGCGATTGACTTAACAAACGTGGCAAGAAAAGTCGTAAAAATGGGGCAAAATCTACTTAACCAATTTCTCACTTAGCAACATAAATTTTGGGGCTAAATTGTGGTCGTAAGTAGAGGACTGAAACTTAGTTTTGAACTGGCGAAATGCAGGTTTCTCCTGCACTGAGGAGGATCCATTTTGTGTGTCCCTTTGCAGCACAATTCTGTAATCGGGAACTGCCCTTGGTGTGTGGATTCAGCATCTGCATCAGGCCAAGCAAACAAAAGGGCCATCTAGGACGACCCTTTCCTTGGCTGCTGGCGTGCGGCTGAATTAAAGCAAGGGTTTGATTTTAAAGTCCTTGCGGCTATTTGCGTCAATTGAAAATCTTGTGCCGTCAGCTTTGGCCGAGTGAATTGCAAGGCGCCCCTCTCCCCTCCCCGTCCCGGTCTCTGGTCTCCTCCTTCGGTCGTCAAACCACGTTCTTTGTCCTTTAGAAAATATTGAATCTATGCGAAGTATGCGGGCATGAATGGGAAAAGGGAGGGGGGAAATGCCTCTGGTTCTGAATTGGTTCCTTCTGTAATATTTATAAGCTGTGGCTTGGGTGTGCGTTTCTGGCCTGTGGAATGCTGCAGGGACCCACAAGCGAAGCTGTAACAAGCAAGCCAGTAGTGGGTTCTAAAACCCGTTGCTACTGGTTCGCGCGCGCGACGCTTCTGCACATGCGCAGAAGCGTCCCGGGCAGGTGGGCGGAGCGTCCCGCTGCCGGCGCTACCGGTTCGCAGAACCGGGCCAAACCGGGAGCAACCCACCGCTGAAGCAAGCAAATGTTTGAACCCCCAAAACACGTTTTGGGTTGGCCTGGGTAACACGTGGACGAGGTTAAAAAGAACCATGGTCTCTTGATTGGCGGCCCCAAAGCTTCTGTAGCTCTGAAGTAGGGATGTGTGATTTCCGTCCACTTGTGGCATTTTCAGTTTTATTTACATTTATATTTATTTAGATCCCATCTTTATTATTTTGACAAATAACGCAAGGCGGCAGACATATCCGGCACAACTTCCTCTTCCTGTTTTTCCCACAACAACCTTGTGAAGTGGACTGGGCTGAGAGAGAGGGACTGGCTCAAGGTCTCCCAGCTGGCTTTCATGCGTAAGGAGAGACTAGAACTCACTGTCTCCTGGTGATTCGCCCAAAGTCATCCAGCTAGCTTTCATGGCTAAGTCAGGATTAGAACTCAGAGTCTCCCAGTTTCCAGCCTGATGCTTTAACCTAGACCAAACTTGCTCAATAAACCACAATTAAGCTATCTTACTCAGTAAACCATGATTAAGTGTCCACACTTAACCAGTGTGTATCACTTTGTAAAACTCGGTTCCCCGTATCTTGTTTATCCTTTTCTTCCTCGTAGGGAGGTATTTTGGATTGTGGTTGAGGAAGGAGGGTTTGGGTTGTTGGTAAAATCCTGGGGATGCAGATTACAGTAGATATCACAATTCCATGATAGCCTATCAAGAGATGAAAAATGGTAGATTTCGATAGAAGAGAATCTTTGTGGCTCAGGATTGAACTGTGAGGTCCTTGGTGCTCTCTGAGCTCGGTTGTTTTCTTGCAGTTGTCCTCAATACTGATGGCGTTGCCTAGTTTGGTAACGAAATGTCTGCAAGAAAACAACCACACTCAGAGAGCACCAAGAACCCCACAATAGCAGTTTTGGAAACAAGCTTGATTTTAGTAATTCAGACAAGTTAAAGGCACAACTGGATAGAGGGGGAAACTAGACTATATTCCTTCTAAGCAAATACAAGCAATATTTTGATGACTAAGGATCTGACCTAACCTTGCAAATGTAAGAGTTCTCTTTGTTTTCTTAACTGTGATCTCTTGATTACTGATGATCTTCCAGTTCTGTTATTTCCTTCATCAAGATGAGGAAAACGTTTTAAGCGATCATGGCTAGAAAGGGCTCAGAATTTAAAAGAACAAAACCAAACATAATAACATGCTAACAACTAGCAGAATAAACTGTAGAATGTAACATTCACTCCTCTGTTACTATGTCAGTATTATTGTATTTATCTGCTTCACTCTTTTTTTTTTAATTTTGCTGGTCGTTGACCAAATAAATACTATTGATTGATTGAGTCTCTTGAAGCAGAATTTTAATTTGGGCCTTAAATAGCCAGGGTCCTGCTATGGTTGAAGGCTTGGCTAGCATTCTGTAGAGATTCAGTTCTCCTGAATGAAAGTTGCTTATCCTTTTAATTGATGGCGTGTCAGTTAAATGTCACACATGTGTGATCAAATAATCCATCCAGGAACTCTACGGAGTTTGGTGCTGGCTGGTCAGGCCTCTCAGACTGAGGGGGAAAGATTAGCAGCTTCCTTCTTGAAAAAGAAACCAGTTTGATTTCATAGAAACGTAAGACTGGAAGGGACCTTGGAGGTCTTCTAGTCCAACTCCCCGCCCACGATAGGAATCCTTTCGTGGCTTTTGAGAGAAGCAAAAGCTGAAAAGCTGATAACGGAGACTGAGGATAAAAAAATATATATCTTCCTGAAATGGAGCCCTTTGCAATGGTAGGGAAACCACTTTTTTCTCAAGAATGAGTGGGAAAAATATTTTTAAAGCAATATGCTAACACCTACCTCGCAGCACGTAACATTGCAAAGAAATGTGGGTCAGCCTGACCCAGTTTGGAGCAGGATAAATGTTTTTGTCAAGGATCTGTAGATTTTGGGGGTTGGTTTTAACCAGGAACGTTCATATGGTGTTCCTGCTGGCTGCACCTTTCCTTAATATACCGGTATTTGGTTGTTATGGGAAGCTTTGGATCTGGGAAATGTTTTGACATGGATGCGTGGAGTGATGTGGCTATTTGAATATCGGTAGTCCTCAGCTTATGACAAGCCCAAAATTTATGTTGCTAAGTGAGACATTTGGTAAGCGAGTTTTGCCTCATTTTACATCCTTTCCTGCCAAAGTTGTTAAGTGAACCACTGCCGTTGTTAAAGTTAGTTACACAGTTGTTGAGTCAATCTGGCTTCCCCATTGACTTTGCTTGTCAGAAGGTCGCAAAAGGGGATCACATGACCCCGGGACATGGCAACCATCATAAATATGAAGCAGTTGCCAAGCATCTGGATTTTGATCATGTCTCCATGGGGTGGCTGAAATGGTCGTGTGAAAAATGGTCATAAGTCGCTTTTTTCAGGGCCACTGTAAATTTAAACGGTTGCTAAGCGAATGGTTGTAAGTAGAGGACTACCCAGCGGTGAAATCTATTTACCTTCGGAAGCGCGCGGGTGCCACCGTCACATGCGCTTTTTCACCCTCTGCGCATGCGCAGAAGGCTTTGCGCATGCGCAGAGGGTTAAAAAAAGAAAATGGCGACATCTGGGTGGGTGGGCGGAGCCTTGTGCTGCCGCCGCTACCGGTTCTTCGAACCACGGGCCGCCACTGCTACCGGTATACCCGTACCGGGCTGAAACGGTAGCATTTCACCCTTGGGACTACCTGTATTTGGGGAAATTAGGGTGTTTGTGAGGAGAGTGGGGCTAGTTTGGAGATTTAGAAGACTATCTTTCCACAGTACAGATAGTCCTCAACTTACGACCACAATTGAGCCCAAAATTTATGTTGCTAAGTGATAAATTTGTTAAGTGAGTTTTGTCCCATATTTCTTACCACATTTGCTAAGTGAATCATTGCAGTTGTTAAATTAGTAACATGGTTGTTAAGTGAATCTGGCTTCCCTGTTGACTTTGCTTGTCAGAAGGTCGCAAAAAGGATCACCTGACTCTGGGACACTGCGACTGTCATAAATGTGAGTCAGATGTCAAGCATCCCAATATAAATCACGGGACCATGGGGATGCTGCAATGGTCATAAGTGTGAAAAACGGCCATAAGTCACTTTTTTCCAGTCTGTTGTAACTTTGAACGGTCACTAAATGAATTTTTGTAAGTAGTGTACTACCTGTAGCTTTTCAAGAAGACTGAGGGAGAAACATTTAAGACTTCACTGTCGAAAACTCTTTTGCTTGTTTGTTGATAAACTGAATTTTCTTACAGTACAGATAGTGATCAACGTACAACATAATGGAGGCTGCCCATCATGGTTATCTATTGTGATGGTCGTACATTGGATCCACCCATGTGACTGACTTCATTTTATGACCGTTTTGGTAGCGGTCAAAGGAAATTCAAGCAAATGGCAAGCAAACTAATGGTTTCGGTTTTGCCGAAAACTAGTTATGCCGAAAACCAAGTAAATGCCAGGTTATAAAACACAATCATGTGAGCACAGGACACAACCCAGGACATGTATTCACTGACTTGAGTGGCGATAGCTCCTGGAACTTCAGAACTGGGTTGTAAGTATCCATCAAGGAGTTAAGCAACTGGTCATAAGTTGAGAATTATTCCTCTTTTAGCTGTCACAATCTAAGGCCAACTAGCTGATAGTTTCATGGCCTGCTTATGGTGTTCCTGAGAATGTTTAGTTACTCCTTCTAAAAAGGATTTTATTTATTTATTCAATTTGCGTAGCTGCCGGTCTCAAACCAGTGATATTGGATATTGTGAGGTGTGGACCTTTGGGGTGAACTAGCCAAGTTTGGGTTCTTATGCTGGTTTAGTTGCAACAGCGATGATGTTCAAGAAGAGACTGGACTGCCATTTGTCAGAAATGGTGTAGGGTCTCCTGCTTGGGCAGGGGGTTGGACTAGATGACCTACACGGTCCCTTCCAACTCTGTTAATCTGTAATCTGATAAAGGCCCATTTTAGCTAGCAGGTTGCTTTAGAGTTGAATAATTACAGTGTAATTATACATTCTTGGAATTCTTGACATCAATAGAATTTTGAAAATGGAGAAATAGATGCTTTTTGGTGGCGAAACGAAGGTGGGAGATACCAAGGCAATTGTTTTTTGGACTAGTCTTCTCTTTTTTTTCTGTCAAACTGTTAAAAAGAAAGATGAAACCGTCAAGAGAAGATAATTATTTGCAACCCTCGATTATTTAATTTTTTAACTGTTTTTAAATTATTATTATTGGGTTTCTTTTTAATAAATTGTTCTTCTTGCATGTTGTACGCTGTTCATTATAAGAATGAACAAATAAATAAATAAATAAAATTTATCACAAACGGTCCAGATAATCATCAAATTATATATGAAGATTGTCAGGGTTCCAAGTAATAGATCCATTGCAAACAAAAACTCCCAGAGTTTTTGCTTGTAATGGATCTATTACTTGGAACCCTGGCACAAATATGGTAAATACCTATCTGGTCATAATGGCCAAATGGTCACTCCCTGCCTCTTCCCCTCCCAGCTCCCAAGCCTGCGGTTTGCATATCTTAATTGCAGTTCTCCACTGATCTGGTGGGTCAACATTGCTTATTGGAGAAGGGAAAGGGAGAAGGATGAACTCCTGCTTTGCACAGAAGGTTGAAAGATATCAAAAAGCTTTTGCAATTTTTGAAAAGAGATAAGTTATCTCTTTAAGGAGAGGAGAGAGGATGAGATAGTCATAGGATACTAAATAAGCAATCCTGCATTATTGATAATAATGCCAGTCTTGCAAATCACTGCAGTTGTTTATGGAATCACGCGGTCGTTAAGGGAATCTGGCTTCCCCATAGCTTGTCAGAAGGTCGCAAAAGGGGATCACATGACCCTGGGACACTGCAACCGTCCTAAATATTTACCAGTTGCCAAGTGCCTGAACTTTGATCCACATGGCCAGGGAGATGCTGCAACGGTCATAAGTGTGAAAAACTCTCATAAGTCACTTCTTTTAGTGCTGTTATAACTTCAAACTTGAATCATTACAACTTGAGACTATTTATTTATTTATTTATTATTTATTTATTTTGTGAGATTTATATACCGCCTCACAGTGCAAGCACTCTCTAAGCGGTTTACACCAGTAAGCAATGTATATTTATATTGCCCCCAACAATCTGGGTCCTCATTTTACCTACCTCGGAAGAATGGAAGGCTGAGTCAACCTTGAGCCAGTGAGATTTGAACCGCTGACCTGCGGATCACAGTCAGCTAAAGTGGCCTGCAGTACCTGCCTCTAATCGCTGCGCCACCTCGGCTCTTAGACTACCTGTGTTTAAATTGTCCAATCGTTGACTCTGAAACCAAGAGTGAAATCCTGTTCAGTTAATAACAAAAATCTTCTGCTGTGTTTCATTTATGACTCTGATTTTGTAAATATATACAAAGTTATATATTTACTGTGGCAAAGTTACTGTGCCAATTCTTGTTTGTTAAAACAAACAAACAAACAAACAAATAGAACTTGGTAACAGGTTCTTAATAACGGGGTTATTTTTTTATTTTATTTTTTATTTTTTTACTCTATTTGTTTTTATTTCTTTTATATTGTGCTTCTTTTAATAGTTTGTGTTCTTTTAATAGTTTATTATTGAAAGAAAGAAATGTTCCCCTTTGTGTGTTTCAAGAAAAAAAATGGTATAGATAGTTCCCTCTTAATGACCAGTTGCTTAATGACTGATTAAAGTTACGATGGACCCCAAAAAAGTTACCAATGACGTATCCTCAAAGATATGACTACCACACACACAATTACACATAGTCACACGATTGCATTTCAGGTGCTTGACAATCGACAGCATTTTCACTCTGAAATTTATTGTCAGTTTCCTGCAAAAACAACAACAAAAAAAAACGAAAAACCAAACTCATTTGGGAGAATGGATTCACTTCACGACCAAGTGGTTTGCTTAATGACCATGGTAATTCACATTTTCAAAAAACTGAAGCTGCTGTAAGTGTGGATCTTGGTTGTATGAGGGAAAAAAAAAACTTGCCCGGGAATTATAATCAGTTAGACACATCCATTTATCAGAAGACAAAGTTCTGATGGTCTTAAACAGGGGTCCCCAAACTTGGCAACTTTCAGACTTGTGGACTTCGACTCCCAGAATTCTCCAGCCACAAGTCTTAAAGTTGCCAAGTGTGAAGACCTCTGGTCTTAAACATAGATAAGCAGGCTTCCAAATTAATACCCGATTGCCACTGTTTAATCCACTGTTTAATTTTTTAAAAACATTTCTTGGGACCAGTGCTCTTGCAAAGCTTATTTTAAAATCATAACTGTAATAATTCTTGTGTCAAAATCCAAACACTTAAGTAATTCGCCCATTAGACTCAACTGGGATAACATTTGTGACCAAGCGTTCGAATTCTGAAGCAAGAGGATAAGGGGGAAAAAGAGGCAATAGAGAGGAAGCAGTATCCTTAGAAATAATTTTAAAAAGAGGGTATTTGTGGCTTCAGTTTCTAATTTAATGAAATCCAAGTGGAGAAGGATCCCAAGGGCCCAAAGTTACTGTGCCAATTCTTGTTTGTTAAAACAAACAAACAAACAAACAAATATAACTTGGTAATGGGTTCTTAATAACGGGGGGTTATTTTATTTTGTTTTGTTTTATTTACTCTATTTGTTTTTATTTCTTTTATATTGTGCTTTTGTGTCCTTGTAAGCCACCTTGAGTCGCCATGTGCGAGTAGGTGGCAATATAAATTTTGTAAATAAATAAAGTAAATCAGTGGAATGGCTTGCCTCCAAAAGTTGTGGGTGCTTGATCACTGGAGCTTTTTAAGAAGAGACACAGACTACAGAATACCAGAGTGGAAGGGACCCTTGGAGTCTTCTAGTCCAAAATTGTATAAATAATGACAGTATTACAAATAATATTACAAATAATTGTCAATAAGAAAGAGGGGGGGAAAAGTCTGGGTAGAGGAGGTGGCAGTACCTGGAGATAGAAGAATAGAAAAGAAAGAACTGGAGAAGATCACAAAAGTACAAAGACCTCCAAATAGAAGTAAAAATAACTCTGGCACAAGAAAGCAAAAGTAGTACCAATAGAGGTAGGCACCTTGGGTACAATCCCAAAACATCTGGATCACCACTTGAACACCATCGACATTGACAAAATCACCACCAGTCAATTGCAAAAGGCAGCTTGACTCAGAACAGCTTATATCCTGCGACGATACCTCTTAACGCCATTAAACATCTGCTTATTCCAGGTCCTTGGGAAGGACTTGATAGGTGGATAAAAATGCCAGTTTGAACGTCTGGCTGACAGTGCACCAAATACTACTACGAATAATAATACAAATGAAAATAGTCCAAAATTGGACAGCCATTGATACAAGGTCTCTTGCTTGAGCAGGGGTTGGACTAGAAGACCTCTGAGGTCCCTTCCAACTGTTATTCTGTTCATGATCTTGGCTTGCTCAAGACAGATCTTCACTAAAAGTGATCAAACGAGTTTGATGCTTGCTCCAGAGAGCTTCACCCTGAAACGATTGTCCACTTGGAACCCTTTAATTGTGACTACACATGAAAAACATGAATTACGTTTCAATAGCCTATGTATTCCTGGTTTCTTCCGTGTTGTCTGAAGGTGGATATTCCTATGCTAGGAATATCGTATCACACTCCCACCAGCGGTTGCTCCCGGTTCGGCCCGGTTCAGCGAACCTGTAGTGGTGGCCGCTGCAAGTGCGTGCGCGAACCGGTAGTGACGGGTTTTAGAACCCACTACTGACTTCCACATATGGAAAACCAGACTGTCAGAAATCACAGAGGACTAGAATCCTTAAATATGTTAGCTTTCTGCAGAAGTGACTTGAAAAAGCAGTCAACTTTGCAACTCATTTATTTAAAGCAATGTTATTTTTCAATAAGCTTGTTGTCTGTACTGAGCGGTTCTAAGCATCTCTTAGATATATTTTGTTCTGTACCTCTCGGGTGAGGAAATGTTGACCTTATGGTTGAAATACATCGAAGTGCAGTCTTATTTCTTTATGGGAATTGTTTTAAAGTTCAGTGTGCACTTTTCAGGTACTTTGGCTAAGTAAAAAGTTCGAGCCCTTGCTTGCTGCAGAATATTTAAATTGCAAAAGATTTGCAAAGGCATCTTTCTATTTTTAGATTAACTGCTGCTGAGGCTGTATTTAAAAGGGTTGCTTTCTTTTTTTTAAAAAAAAATAAATGTTTATATTTTATTCCCAAAGTTAAAATACAAACTCGGAAAAGGAAAAAGAAAAGGAAAACAAAAGAACAACAAAGCTAAACTAAGCAAGACAAGAAGAAAAGACGTCCATGAAAAAGTTGCTTTTCTTTCATCTTTAGAGAAGTGAACTCTTATTAGTCCCTTAATACTTATTTTTATTTTGACGGTTCACGTTGAAGGACTATTTTGCATTGCTTGATTTCAGCTCCGCGAATAACCGCAAATGCCTCCTCCTTTTTGCAATTTAAGTCCCATCAAAGAAAGCTCAGCCTGCAAATGCTTCTAAATAAAAAAAAGAAGGGATTAGATCCCGGAGCAACAATGGCTTCTAAAATGATATGGAGCATGTGTGGGTCTCAAAAAGGCAACACACAGATCCAGCTGGGGCGGATGAAAACTTGAGTTATCCATTTAGTTTTTCCTCCTATGAATAGAAACGTCCAGTAATAGGATGGCGGGAGAGCGGGCCGGTATGTATATTTTCAGTGGGGAGGGGTTGTTGCCTGTCTCTTTAAGTGGGTTTATAATTGGCTAGGGATTTTTATCAGCTTAGTCATTCTCGTGCTGGGCGGATGAAATGGGGTGGGGGTGAGGGGTGGCAGGGGACGGGGGGGGGGGAAGCCACAAGCCCCATCCGTTGAGAGGCCCTTGGATAAGGATGTGTCATCCCTAAGGAATGTATGTGAACAAAACAGGCTGTGCGCGCAGCGGCTGCTGCAACAACCGTTGGCCTGAACAGTAAGGCATTCTTAAAGCACAGCTCTGAGTCACATGGAGCAGATGGATTGTTTCACTAAAATGGAAGCTGTTTTGATGAGGAAGAAGTCGTGTTTCATTTCCAGGGCAAATAAAACAGGTCGACGGTCGGAGAAACAGGGTCCTAAAGAGCTGACGTTGGGTCATTAGAAAGGGATTTGAAAGTAAAACTGCCAACAGGACAAGGACCTTAAGATTATGATAGAATAACAGAGTTGGAAGGGACCTTGGAGGTCTTCTAGTCCAACCCCCTGCTTAGGCAGGAAACCCTACACCACTTCAGGGAAATGGTTATCCAATCTCTTCTAGAAAACTTCCAGTGTTGGAGCATTCACAACCTCTGGAGGCAAGTTGTTCCACTGATTAATTGTTCTAACTAATCTTGTTCTAACAAATCTGGTTAGTTCTAACTAACCAGAGCATACAAAACATTTGCTAGACCAATTATCGAATACAGCTCATCAGTCTGGAACCCCCACTGCATATTGGACATTAATGCAATTGAGCGTGTCCAGAGATACTTCACGAGAAGAGTCCTCTGCTCCTCTGCTCGCAACAGAATACCTTATGCCACCAGACTTGAAATTTTGGGCTTAGACAATTTAGAACTACGCCGCCTTCGGTATGACATAAGTGTAACACATAAAATTATCTGCTACAATGTCCTACCTGTCAATGATTACTTCAGCTTCAACCACAACACTGCAGGAGCGCATAATAGATACAAACTTAAGGTAAACCACTCCAAACTTGATTGCAGAAAATACGACTTCAGCAACAGAGTGATCAATGCCTGGAATGCACTACCTGACTCTGGTTTCGTGCCCAAACTCCCCAAAATGTAACCTTAGACTATCTACTGTTGACCTCACCCCATTCCTAAGAGGTCTGTAAGGAGCGTGCATAAGCGCACCAGCGTGCCTACCGTCCCTGTCCTAATGTTCCCTTTTATTCGTATTCATTTCTTGTTTATACTTATATATATTATCTAATACTTATATATATTATCTATACTTATATATAGTATTCAAATCATGTTTATACTTATATATATTATCTAATACGTGCTTGACAAATAAAATGCTTATACTTGATGATGAATCAAGATCACGTAAAGTATTAGAACCGCTTTATCAGGTCTTGGTAAGACCACTCTTGGAATACTGCATCCAGTTTTGGTCTCTGGGATATAAAAAAGATGTTGAGATTCTGGGAACAGTACAGAGAAGAACAACAGAGTTGATTGTGGGGTTGGAGGCGAAAACATGAAGAAGGGTTGCAGGAATTGGGTATGTCTAGTCTAGTGAAAAGAAGGACTAGGGGTGACATGATAGCAGTCTTCCAATATTTGAGGGGCTGCCACAAAGAAGAGGGGGTCAACCTATTTTCCAAAGTCCCAGAAGGCAAGACAAGAAGCAATGGATGGAAACTAACCAAGGAGAGAAGCAATCTAGAACTAAGGAGAAATGTCCTAATGGTGAGAACAATCAAGCCAGTGAAAAGGCTTGCCTTCAGAAGTTGTGGGTGGTCAATCACTGAAGGCTTTCCAAAAGAGACTGGACAGCCATTTGTCTGAAATGGTATATAGGGCCTCCCGCGTGAGCAGGGGGTTGGACTAGAAGATCTCCAAGGCCCCTTCCAAATCTATTCTGTTGTGTTCCGAATCTGGGATGCATCTGCATTGAGAAAACTCTGCATCACTGGAACCAGCCCCAGAGAAAGGAGGAAAACCAGCACAATACAGTGCCATCCAACTCCATATATGAAGCTGGCCTTGAAGGATATCCCATGATCAATGGTACCAAAAGTCACTGAGAGGTCAAGAAGAGCCAAGATGGATGCAGCACCTCCATCCCACTCTCGTCATCCATGAGTGCAATTAATCAGTCGGAAACCTCAAACCCCTTGTCTGAATCCAGACTGAAAGGGGGCCTAGATAAGCTAGGGTTCTCTGCAGCTACTATGCAATCATTCTCTCCACTACCTTCTCTAGAAAGGGAAGATTGGAAAGTGGGCGAAAGCTGTCCAGCGTGGTTGGGTCAAGTGATGGGTCTTTTGAGGAGGGGATGCACTACGGCTTCTTGAAGATGTGGTGGGACCCCCTCCCTCAAGGTGGAGTTAGCTACAGCCCAGACCCAATCACGCATCCCATCCCATGCCATTTAATTAGCCAAGAGGGGCATGGATCTAACACATAAAAGGTGGAACCAGTAGCTTAGAGGGTCCTGTCTACTTCCTCTGGTTCCCCAAGTTCAAACTCTTCCCAGATCAAAATTGCTGGATGCTTGGCATTTAGACAAACCAGCCATCAATAGACACATTGTGATAAACACATTTTAAAAGAGGCAATTAAAAAGGAAAGAAGGAAAGAAAAAAGATTAGAACACATCCTCTCCAGCGACCTAAACCGAGATAAGCAGGGATCAACACCAGCCAAACAATCAAGTGGAAAACAATACCTTAATCAAAGAATTACCAAGAAGAAACACTACCCTCCTACAAACTCTGGCGAGACAAGCTACTGTGTATAAACAGGGAGCCAACCCCGTCTTCCCTGGCACTGATGATGTTACCTACGGTAGTTGGATAATAAAATGTCTGCAGGCAAGCAACAAGCTCAGAAATCGCCAAAGACCGAGCCACCGATACTCTCTTCTGTTGGAGAGTGCAATAAATATGCAGGTTTTCTCCAGATTGTTTGATCTGTTGCTGTCATGAAAAGCAGATGGAAGATTCGGGGTGATCCAAGTTGATACGGAAGTTCTGGAATCTACACAGCAGAATTTTGGAGTAGAATATCAGAGAAAACATCAGATTTCAAATAAACGTTAGTTGATTCCATTCGTGATTGCTGATTGCTCCCTGCAGCAGCTCTCTGAGTGATGGGACCCAGAAATCAACAGCAATCAATCCTTTATGAGGTGTGGAAGACATGAGAATTCCAGCAAGTGGAAAACAGATAGCAATTGACGCTTTTTATTTTAATAAAAGTAGAGGCAATACCAGTGTAGCGAGGCGTCTGTAGACTCAACCGCCATTTTGTTTTTTTGACTTCTCTTTCCGTGGAGATTAGGCCAGGTATCAGACAGAGATTCCTGTCACGTTTGCTAGGTGAATAACCGAACTTATGGGTGCACGGGGTGAAATGCTACCGGTTCGGCCCGGTTCAGACGTACTGGTAGCGGCCATCGGTGGTTCGGAGAACCGGTAGTGGCGGCAGTGCGGCACTCCGCCCACTCATCATCATTTTCTTTTTTTGAACCCTCTGCGCATGTGCAAAACCTTCTGTGCATGCGCAGAGGGTGAAAAAGCGTGTGTGACGGTGGCGCGTGCGTGAGCTTCCGAACCGGTAGGGAAGGTAAGTAGATTTCACCGCTGACGGAGAACTATAGTAGATTAGAAATATGTGGGGAAACAACGGTTGCGCTATACAGAGAGGATCTGTTGTGATCCTTGGATAGCAAAGCTTATTCAAAATTAACAAAAAATATAGTAGATTTCCAGGGTATAAATCTGAATAGATGGGACTCTACCAGCCAAACATAAAGGCTTGAAAAAGCCGGCAATATAGGTGCTTAAGGATTTTATACAGGTAGTCCTTGACTTATGACCATGAATGAGCCCAAAATTTATGTTGCTAAGTGAGACATTCGTTAAGTGAGTTTTGCCTGATTTTACAACCTTTCTTGCCACAGTGGTTAAGTGAATCACTGCAGTTGTTAAGTCAGTCACATGGTTATTAAGTGAATCTGGCTGTCCCATTGACTTTGCGTGACAGAAGGTCGCAAAAGGGGATCACATGACCCCGGGACTCTGCAACCGTCATAAAAATGAGCCAGTTGCCAAGCATCCGAATTTTGACCACGGGACCATGGGGATACAGCAGGCGTGAAAAACGGTCATAAGTCCCTTTTTTCCAATGATGATGTAACTTGGAACATTCACTAAATGAGCTGTTGTAAGTCAAAGGCTACCTGTATAAAGAAGCTAGACCATAAATTAACAACTTGCATAAATTGTAGAAGTAAATGTCTATTTTAGAGAATATTGTGACCTGAATAGTTATCAATAGTTGTGGAAACTATGAGTACAAGTAGTCCTTGACGTACGCTCACAATTGAGCCCAAAATTTATGTTGCTAAGTGAAAACATACATTAAGTGAGTTTTGCTTCCTTTTATGACCTTTCTCACCACAGTGGTTAAAGTGAATCATTACAATCGTTAAGTTATTTACCTTGTTGTTAAGTGAATTTGGCTTCCCCATTGGCTTTGCTTGTCAGAAGGTCGTAAAAGCGGATCACATGACTCTGGGACACAGCAACCGTCATAAATTATGAGCCAGTTGCCGAACGCTGTGGCCAAGGGGATGCTACAATGGTCATAAGTGTGAAAAATTATAAGTCACTTTTTTCAGTGCCGTTGTAACATTGAATGTTCACTAAATGAACTGTTGTAAGTGGAGGACTACCTGTATCTCATATATTGGCGTTGGGATATAGCATTTTCGGGATTCGGATTGCCTTAAGAATTGAGTTTTGGTGAGCATACATAAGCTTCAGGTTGTAAAGGGATGGGAGTTACTTTTTTTCCCTGCAATTTATTCCCCCCCCCCCCCACCCAGTAGTAAAGAGCTCTTGCGTCTCATTTGTTTGTAGCAGCAACAACAAGGGGAGAACAGCCATCTTATAGAAAGTGTATGAGTCACTCTTCCAGATGGTTGTCTTGTTCTATGCTGTGCGTGGAAGAACTTGGTGTATTAAATCAGTCCCTTTTTTTGGGTTGTTTACAACTTCAGGATCTTGAGTCGGATCACTTTGAGGGCTTGCTCAGCTGCTCTGTTAACAGCAGATCCAGCTACACCGCCTTGGGCTAAAGTTGTCCACCCAAGTCCGTTGGCTTTTTTGTTCGGCTCCCCGGGTAATTGTTACTTTGAAGTTGGGTAGCGTTTTAGAAGGCAGGTGTGGGAAGACTGTCTCCGAGGCCTTTCCAAGCACCTGAAGTCAATATTTACACGCCTTCTCCAGTCTCGTATCAAACGCCTTTTGAAAATGCTTTTTGAATTTGGGGGGAAAAAAAGTTTGTTTTCAAAGGAAATGGAAGGCGTTCCAAGTCAAAACGGGCGCTCTAACTCAAGGGTCTCCAAGCCCTTGGTATCTTTAAGACTTGTGGACTTCAACTCCCAGCTGGCTGAGGAATTCTGGGAGTTGAAGTCCACAAGTCTTAAAGTTGCCAAAGTTGGAGAGCCCTGCCTAAGACCCCTTGCTGAGCTGTGGGTTATTCCCCCCCTCCCTCCAAATTTATGGGTTACCTACCCTATAAAGATTGGCTTCTGTACTAACCCACGATCCTGAGAAAGAATAATTCGGTGAAAAGTTTCTATACTGAAGCTAGTTTTCTTGTCTCGCCAAGACCATAGTTAGTAGGAATGGCTTGGCCTCCAACTCTGTGTATCCTCCAGACCTGTGGTCTTTAGATTCCAGAATTCTCACCTACGTTGGCTACAGAATTCTGGGAAGTGAAATCGATGTCCAATCAGCGTAAACTGCTTCAGAGGCTATTTGTCGCACTCGGAGAGTCTCTATTTGGTTTTAAGGCACAGATTTTGGCTTATGGGTCAAATCCTTGTATTAATGTTATCACTACAACCTTTACTGGTAGTCCTTGACTTAACCACCATTCGTTAGTGACTGTTTGAAGTTACAATGTCACTGACAAAAGTGACTTATGCCCATTTAGAATGGAATAGAGCTGGAAGGGACCTTGGAGGTCTTCTAGTCCAGCCCCCTGCTCAAGCAGGAGATCCTATACCAGTGGTGGCGAACCTTTTTCGGCTCGCGTGCCAAAAAGGGGGGGGGGGCGCTCGTGCACGCTCGCGTGCCCACACCCATTCCCTCCCCCCCACGCATGCGCACAACACCCCCCCATGCTGCCCCCTGCGCATGCGCACACACCCCACCCCCGCGCAAAGGCTTACCGGAGCCTGAGACGACGATACCGGCAAACCGGAAGTGCGAAAAAAACGCACTTCCGGTTTGCCGGTATACTGTTTTTTGCACTCTGGAGGGTTCAGGGAAGCTCCCTGAAGCTCCGGAATGCAAAAAACTACAAAACGGACAAACCGGAAGTGCGGAAAAGTGCACTTCCGGTTTGTCCGTTTTGTAGTTTTTTGCATTCCGGAGCTTCAGGGAGCTTCCCTGAACCCTCCCGAGTGCAAAAAACAGCACACCGGCAAACCGGAAGTGCGTTTTTTCGCACTTCCGGTTTGCCGGTGGGCAACCCTCACGTGCCGGCTCCTATGGCTCCGCGTGCCACCTCTGGCACGCGTGCCATAGGTTCGCCACCACGGTCCTATACCATTTCAGATAAGTGACTGTCCAGTCTCTTCTTAAAAACCTCCAGTGATGAAGCACCCACAACTTCTGAAGGCAAAGCTGTTCCACTGGTTAATTTTCCTCACTGTTAGGAAGTTTCTCCTTAATTCCATGTTGCTTCTCTCCTTGATTAGTTTCCAACCATTGTTTCTTGTCCTGCCCTCTGGTGCTTTGGAGAATAATTTGACCCCCTCTTCTTTGTGGCAGTCCCTCAAATACTGGAATACTGCTATCATGTCCTCCCTAGTCCTTCTTTTGTTGGGACTAGCCAAACCCAAAACCTTCAGCCGTTCTTCCTATGGTTTAGTCTCCAGGCCTTTGATCATCTTAGTTGCTCTTCTCTGAACTTTTTCCAAAGTCTCAACATCTTTTTTGTAGTATGGGGACCAAAATCGGTTGCAGTATTCCAGGTGTGGTCTTACTAGGGTTTTGTACTTCTCATACTTACAAGCACTGCAGCATCCCATGGTCACGTGATCAAAATTTCACACTTTACCTGATCCTGTTGTTTGTTTCTCTAACTCCCATACCTTTTACCTTAAACTGTCTACTGTGGACCTTACACGTTTCTTAAGAGGTCCCTCAGGGGGCGTGCATAAGCGCACCAGCGTGCCTCCTATCCCTGTCCTACTATACCCATTTCTATGTACTCATTTTATGTGTTTATGGCTATGTTTTGCTTCTTTATATCCATTTATTTGTGCCATTTTTTCATGTGTCCTGTTTCCTTGCACTTGTTGATAAATAAAATAATGAATGAATGAATGAATGAATGAATGAATGAATGAATGAATGAATGAATGAATGAATAAAATTCTGACTCATATTTACGGCGGTTGCAGTATTCCGGGGTCACGTGATCCCCTTTTGTGACCTTCTGAGGAGTTGTCGACGGGGAAGCCAAATTCCCAATAACAACCGTGTTACTAACTTAACACCTGCGGTGATTCACTTAACAACTGTGGGAAGAAAGGTGGTGAAACGGGGCAAAATTCACTGAAGAGCTGTTTTGCTTAGCAACAGATGATTTTGAGCTCAATTGTGGTCGTAAGTCAAGGACTGTCTTTTTTTGATGTGGTAATTTGTCCTGGCATTGTCGTGGTTTGAAGAGAGAGCTAAGAAAATTCATTTCATACTGGTTCCCTGGGCTACAGATGGAGGGGTCCTTGTTGAATGGCTACCTTATTCTATTTTTTTTTTGTAAATGGAATAACATCGTGGAAATGGGTTTATTATTATTATTATTATTATTATTATTATTATTATTATTATTATTATTATTATTATTATTATTATTATTATTATTATTATTATTATTATTATTATCTCTTGTCTTTTTTAATTGATGCTGTGCTTTATTAAAACCGGGAGACCGTATACACATCTGTAACAGAGATGGCCATATGATGTACATTTAAAACCGTATCACGCAGATGGTTTTATGTGAGCCGTTTTGGGATGGGCTCGTTCCCACTCATCTGTCTCAGCGGTAAGGGACGATGGGAACTGCTTTTGAAGATATTTGCAGGGCACGGTGCTGGGAAGAATATTTTGACTTCTTCTGCTTGTTAGTGTTGGCTTCAACGTAGAGAGGCTGATAGGAAAAATCTGCTCTACTTATTAAAGACATCTTGGTTGTGTATCTTTATTTCCCATTTTTATGGAGTGAGCCATTTTGTGGAAATAAATTGAAAATTAGTGCCACGTGCAAGGGGCATTTTAGACATCTCTCTGACACTATTGATTTTCATGGTCTTCGCAGAGTCCACCGGCTGGAGCCAAACACTCAGGGTGGAATTATCTTGAATCCGTGTTTTTCAAACTTGGCGACTTTAAGTTGAGTCACCAAGTTTGAAAAATCTGGCGACTCAATTTATTGGCAGTTGAAGTCCACACATCTTAAAGTTGCCAAGTTTGAAAAACGCCCTCTTAGATGTGAGGAAGGGGAAAAAAAAACCCTCCGTAATTTTGGGCCAGGAATATATTTATGAGGACTTGGCTGACAAATCCATATTTTTTGTTTCTATCGCACACCCGCTAAGCAAGTATTGCTTTCCAATTTTGCCCCCACCTCCTCAAAAGAAAGGAAAAAGTTTAATTTAGGAGTTTAATTCATTTTAATAAATGTTTTGTTAAAATTGGGAATAAACCAGAGATCTGCTGTTTACCTCTTTCTGCAGATAAGATGAGGGAAGAGAGATAAAATGTTGGTTTATTGAGCAGGTAACAATAGAAAGACGTGAAGCATCCGTCTCTCATTTTGGGGGAAAATATAATGCCTTCTTGAAGGGATGGCAGCCAATTTAAATTCCATCTCAGTTGCTTTCTTTCCCAGAATAACAAGCCATGCAAACACACAAAACCCTCAAGAATTGCTTAAATCCGAGAAGACAAATATGATTTCTTACTTGATTTATAGTTTGTAGAACCTCGGATAGAAAGTACAACAGTTTTGTAAAACTGCAGTAACTAAAAACAATAAAATAATCATACAGTTAAAGTCATATTATTGATTATGGGCCATTAAGTCATTTTTTACTCCTTAGCAACCACGGAGAATAGGCCAGCTCTCTTTTCTCTGTGACAGCCACTTCATTATTTAATTGCATTGTGTTATACGCAATTATTAAATAATAAAGTCATTGCTTATGACTTATTATTGAAGGACTGTCTCTTATTCTTCACTCCAGAAGACCTGAAATCTAACCCACATTTCTCAGATCTTTGTGTCTTTAGGTTAGCTTTAGTAATGAAAATAATATTTTTTATGTGTTTCCAGGATGCATAAAGAATGTTGACCAACACACAATGGATGGGGATGTTTGCAAATACCTTAGCATCTTAAATCAAATTAATTACTGATTCCATGCATCTTCTTTCCTTCTTTAGATACAGGTAGCCCTTCTCTTACAACACTTTAGTTTAGTGACCGTTTAAAGTTACAGCATCGTTGAGAAAATTCTGATCATTTTTCAGTTACGACTGTTGCAGCACCCTTATGGTTACGTGATCAAAATTCAGATGCTTGGCAACTGGCTCACATTTATGACGGTTGCAGGGTCCCGGGGTCATGTGATCCCCTTTTGCAACCTTCTAATAAGCAAAGCCAATGGGGAAGCAAGATTCAATTAACAACCGGATTATTACTATCTTATCAACTGCAGTGATTCACTTAACAGCTGCAGCAATCAAGGCCATAAAATGGGGCAAACCCCACTTTACAAATGTCTCACTTAGCAACAGAAATTTTGGGGTCAATTGTAGTCATAAGTCAAGGACTAACTGTACTACAATACCAGCCACTCATTCAAGCAGCCAAAATGATTAAACAGCAGGCTAACATAGTGTTGGAAGGAATATCCTTCTGGGTTCCGTTCCAAGTGGGGAATAAGACACTGGATTCATGGAAGTTGCTTGGAAAGAAGGTTTAATATGGTGGACAGGAGCACATGGCATGAGCCCCTGAACAGAAAAGGTGGATCACATGCTTTCAGATGTTGGGTGAAGAGAAAAAGGGCAGAAAAGATGCTGAGTCTCTTGGTTTTATGACCTCTGTTGGGCCCCACCTCTTAGGTTCCTGTTCCTGTGTATGTAATGCACTCCAATTGGTTGTCAGACTCCCATAGGGCCATGCAGGCGCTGTCTTGAGTCCAAGCTTGCTTGAGCCCCGCTGGCTGATGCAATCTTTCCAGGTCCCATGTGGTGTAATGAAAGGGCTTTGGGCAATTCCTAATATGGCTCTGTCTGAAGGAGGTAGATCTTTGTTATGTAGAATAGACTGGTCCAGGCTATTAACAAATGGGGGGGGGGAATGAGTGAGCTGGGCCATTCCTTGCTGGCACATTGACAAAGGTGGGGCTACTAAGAGTGAGTCTGTTTCCTGCCTAAAACACGTTTCTCCATTTCTCCAGGGATATTCTATATAATATTCTGCCTTTCCAACACCTCCCAGGATACCTCACCCCTCCAGGAGAGGGGTAGGTGCTAGCTTCCTTCAATAGGGTTTCATTTCTTTAAAGTTACTTCCCAAAAATTGTTTCCTGGGGGAGAGAAATTTTATAAATCTCTGAATGACCCCTTATAACCCTCTCCATTTTACCAAACTCAGATGTCATGAACTCATTAACTGGAATTCTCCAGGTAGAAGCGTTGCTGCATAGTTTTCTAGCTCATCATAAAACAAGTTCATACTAGAGTTTCATGCTCAGTCCATAATTTCATCTTTCTTGTAGTTTCAACAGGAAACTTGTGATTTTCACTCGCCCATAATTACCTTATGCAAAGATATTCCACGGTCCGTTTGAGACTGAGATAATCAGATGTTATTCTAGGTCAGGGATCTCCAAACGTAGCAACTTTAAGACTTATGGACTTCAACTCCCAGAATTCCCCAGCCATCTGGAATTCGGTATCTGTATCTTACTTAGTCACCGCGCTATAAATCATCACATGAGGCACACTCTTACCTACCTACCTCCGTCCGTCTGTCCATCCGTCCATCCATCCATCCATCCATCCATCCATCCATCCATCCATCCATCCATCCATCCATCCATCTATCTATCACCCATCTTTCTATTTATCATCTGTCTGTCTATTTTTGTCTGACTGTCCGTCCGTCCATCATCATTCTATTTATATTCTCTCTCTCTCTCTCTCTCTCTCTCTCTCTCTCTCTCTCTCTCTCTCTCTCTCTCTCTCTCTCTCTCTCTCTCTCTCTCTCTCTCTCTCTCTCTCTCTGCATTACTATTAGTCTTCTCATCATTCCTATCACCCATCTCCTCCCACTTATGATTGTATGACTGTAACTTGTTGCTTGTATCCTTACAATTTATATTAATATTGATTGATTCCTGATTGCTTATTTGTACCCTATGTCTATCATTAAGTGTTGTACCTTATGATTCTTGACGAACATATCTTTTCTTTTATGTACACTGAGAGCATATGCACCAAAGACAAATTCCTTGTGTGTCCAATCACACTTGGCCAATAAAGAATTCTATTCTATTCTACTCTACTCTACTCTACTCTACTCTACTCTACTCTACTCTACTCTACTCTACTCTACTCTACTCTACTCTACTCTACTCTACTCTACTCTACTCTACTCTACTCTACTCTACTCTACTCTACTCTACTCTACTCTCTATTCTCTATTCTCTATTCTCTATTCTCCTCTCTTCTCCTCTCTTCTCTTCTCTTCTCTTCTCTTCTCTTCTCTTCTCTTCTCTTCTCTTCTCTTCTATTCTGTTGTTATGTGAATCACGGCAGTTGTTAAGTTAGTAACCACAGTTGATTAGTGAATCTGGCTTCTCCATTGGCTTTGCTTGTCAGAAGGTCACAAAAGGAGATCACGTGACCCCGGGTCATTGCACATGTTGTAAGTATGAGTCAGTTGCCAAGCGTCTGAATTTTGATCACATGACCATGGGGATGCTGGAGCAGTCATAAGTGTGAAAAATGGCCATAAGTCACTTTGATCAGTGCCATTGTAACATCGAACAGTCATGAAGTGAACTGTTGTAAAATGAGGACTACCTCTGTGTGTGTGTTTGTGTGTGTGTTATATGTATAAAAATATAACATATCTGTTATGTTTCTCCAACAGAGCTTTGATTTTTGTCTCTGCTTAGCTGTAATTTCCTCTTTTGAGTCTCTGAGAGAGAAGATGTTTGTCTCAGCTACATGTGGCAGGCAGAAATTCTGAATTCCTAAGTGGAAGGGGGGGAAAAGGCTATTTACTCCCCAGGAATTTTAAAACCTCCTGAGTCGCTTTGGGGGAATCCATTTTGTCTTCTCCCCCTTGAGACGGGAGTGTAAATAGCTCCTCGACAGCAGCTGCAGCATTTTAAAACTTTACAGCATATATTTTGCAGCCGCATCTCCTCTCCGCTGGTTTCTAGAAACGATGTGCTGTCTATTGTCGTCTTCCTCTGTAATGAAGGATATTAAAACTCTTGTGTTCGGTGCTGCCTTCTCCCATGTGGCAGTCCCAGGGTGGATTTGATTTAAATCAAGTCGATTTAAATCAAGTCGATTTAAATCATGGTTTAAATCACTAGTAAAAAGGCTTGATTTAAATCAACTCGATTTAAATCATTATTTTTAAAGAGCAGCTGTCATCTCTGCTGTAAAAGTGTGTGAATGCATCAATGCATTGCATGTTATCTCAGCTTTGAGAGCTTGGATGCATCGAAGGAGCTTACCAAAAATGTAAATATTGCAGAATATACAGCCTCATGCTACATAATAACTAAGCTCCATTTCATGCTGAATAAACTGAATTATTAATGTATCTTAAATAGAAAACTATCTTTACTCCAAAAGCATTTTATTAAAATAAATTTGATAAAAATAAAAAAATCCGATTTAAATAAAAAAATCCATCTTTTTAATTTTTTTAAAAAAAAACATTGATTTTTATCCACGCTGGGCAGTCCTAAATTGTGTTTCATCCTCATGGCTTAATTTAATTTAATTTAATTTAATTAATTTAATTTAATTTAATTTAATTTAATTTATTATTTAATTTATTATTTAATTTATTATTTAATTTATTATTTAATTTAATTTAATTTAATTTAATTTAATTTAATTTAATTATTTAATAATTTAATTTAATTTAATTTAATGTTCTTATAGGTCGCCCAATCCCGTAGGACTCAGGGCGGCGTACAACAAAGATAAGAACAGTACAATAATACATAACATTTTTAAAAAAGCATGACATAATGTTAAAAAAACCATTCATTCATGGGGGAATTGATCTTCTTCACCCTGCCTGCCGGAGGAGCCATGATTTCACGGCTTTGCGAAAGGCCAGTAGAGTGGGGATGGTCCGGATCTCTGATGGGAGTTGGATCCAGAGAGATGGGGTTCCCACAGAGAAGGCTCTCCCCCGTGGACCTGCCAACTGGCATTGTTTGGCTGATGGGACCTGGAGGAGGCCCACTCTGTGGGATCTAACTGGTCGAAGGGAGGTATGTGGTAGGATGCGGTCTCGGAGGTAACCTGGTCCTGAGCCATGTAGGGCTTTAAAGGTCAAAACCAATACCTTAAATTGCGACCCGAGGCTAATAGGTTAGGACAGTCCAGTGAAGAACATTGTGATTTAATGCTCATGTTGGGTCAAGTTTGGTGTAGTGATGAAGGTACCAGGCTAGAAAACCATCTGGGTGACTTTGGACCAATCCCCAGGACTCAGAGTTCTAGTCTCACCTTAGGCATGAAAGCAGACTTGGCCAATCACCAGAAGATGGTGAGTTCTAGTCCCGCCTTAGGCGTGAAAGCCAGTTGGTTGACTTTGAGCCAATCATAGGAAACAGTAGTTCTAGCCCCGCCTTAGCCATGAAAGCTGGTTGGGTGACTTGAGCCAATCCCCAAGAGCCTGTGAGTTCTAGTCCCACCTTAGGCATGAGAGCCAGTTGAGTGACTTGGCCGGTGGCCCTGTGGCCTTCCCTCCCACTCCTCTGATCCCGTGGGTCGTCCGGAAGATCATGGAGGAGGAAGCAGAAGTGATCCTGGTGGCTCCTTATTGGCCGAGGAGGCCATGGTTCGTGGACCTACTGATGTCCGTCGCACACAGTTGGAGGATCTCTCCACGTGAGATCTCCCTCCGCCAAGGAGCCGGAGCCACAGTGGCTCAAACTAGCCATGTGGCGATTGAGCGGGAAATGCTCAGGAGAGGACACTATTCAGAGGATGTAATTACCACCATTCTGGCCTCCAGAAGGGCGTCGACAACCAGGATATATGAGGCCACCTGGAGGGCCTTTAGTCGTTGGTGTGTCACTCGGAATTTGTTACCTACCACTGCAACAGTACCACAGGTTTTGGACTTTCTACAGGTGGGTTTGGTCAAAGGACTATCCACCAATACTCTTCACAGACAGGTGGCCGCCTTAGCCACCGTCATTCAGGGTGAGGGCGCCACCACTCTCTCGCATCACCCGAGAGTGCGTAGTTTTTTGAAAGGGGTTTACAATTTACGACCGCCACCTGTTCACAGGTACCCTACCTGGGACCTGTCAGTTGTTCTGCAAGCGCTCACGACATCTCCATTTGAGCCTCTCAGTAACGCTAGTATTAGAATGTTGACCTTCAAAGTTGCCTTTCTAGTTGCAATAACTTCGGAGCACAGGATTTCAGAGCTTGCTGCCCTGTCCGTACGCCAGGACTTATGTATTTTTCATGCCGACAGGGTGGTCCTTTGCTTAGACCCTATGTTTGTACCGAAGGTCAATACCTTATTTCACAGGACTCAGGAAGTTATCCTGCTGGACTTCTGTCCTAATCCTAGGCATCCGAGTGAGAGACGTTGGCATACGTTGGATGTTTGCCCGGCGTTACAAAATATGTCAGGTGGATGGAACTGTTCAGACGCTCAGAGGCGCTCTTCGTTTCCTTTCAGCCCAGAACGATGGGCAAGAAAGTGTCACCATCTACCATTGGTCGCTGGCTGAAGGCCTGCATTGCGTTTGCCTATGAGCGTCAGGCCAGACCACCTCCTTGCCGCATCACAGCACACTCGACCAGAAGTGCGGCCACCACGGCGGCGTGGGCAACGCAGGCCTCTATCCTCGAGATTTGCAGAGCAGCCACATTGTCTTCGCCATCGCCCTTTGTGAGGAATTACAAACTGGACTTGTTCGCCTTGGCGGAGGCGGCGTTTGGGAGACGAGTGTTGCAACAGGTTCTACCGGCCGAGGGGACCCCGGACCAATCTGTTTCCTGCCCGACATCGACTTAGCTTGGGTATATTCCGTGCTTGGACTCTCCATAACAGCGCACAGGAGAATGAATGTTGCCTTACCTGAACGTTCGTTCTATGTGCGCTGCGGGAGAGTCCAATCCCACCCTGGTTCTGGTAAGGTGTGGGGTCCAGGAGTGGTCAGTGTATCGGATGGTCTACATCTTCTCCAGATCCATGTCTTCGTTGAAAAAACTGGAGCTCGGCCGGAGGAAGAGGATTGGCCAAAGAATTTGCAACTCAGTCCCTGGCCAATCAGATGAGGAGATAACCCATGCTTGGACTCTCCCGCAGAACACATAGAACGAACGTTCAGATAAGCCAACGTTCATTTCAAGTGGGCAGGGGGTTATTGGAGCATTGAACAGCCCAAATGAGATGGGTCTATCTCCAGTGGCATTCGCCAGTTGGCTGATCTGACTTAGTTGGTTCGTTGGAGCAGTTTTGGGCTTGAGTTGCTTTCTGTTATCCTCTGATTTGAATTTCTAGACCACACCTGGAATCGCTGCATCCAGATTTGCTCACCACATTACAAAAAAGATGTGGAGACTTCGGAAAAAGTGCAAAGAAGAACAACTAAGATGATTAAAGGGCTGGAGGCTAAAACATAGGAAGAACGGTTGCAGGAATTGGGTCTGGCCAGTCTAGAGAAAAGAAGGACTAGGGGGGACATGATAGCAGTCTTCCAGTATTTGAGGGGCTGCCACAAAGAGGAGGGGGGTCAGCTTATTCTCCAAAGCACCAGAAGGCAGGACAAGAAACAATGGTTGGAAACTAATCAAGGAGAGAAGCAACCTGGAATTGAGGAGGAATTTCCTGACAGGGAGGACAATTAGCCAGTGGAACAGCTTGCCTCCAGAAGTTGTGGATGCTCCATTTCTGGAGGTTTTTAAGAAGAGACTGGGCAGCCGTTTGTCCAGAATAGTATAGGGTCTCCTGCTTGGGTTGCACTAGAAGACCTCCAAGGTCCCTTCCAGCTCTATTCTGATTCTGATTTTTCCAGTAAACCAGGGTTTCCCAACGTTGGCAACTCCAAGGCGAGTGGACTTCAATTCCCAAAATTCCCCAGCCAGCCAGCATCAAGTTACAATGACACTGAAGAAGGGGACTTATGATTGGTTCTTGCACTCATTACCATTGCAGCATCCCCTCCGTCACATGATCAAAATTTGGGTGCTTGGCACACAGCAGGCATTTCTCACTGTTGCAGCATCTCAGGGCCATGGTGATCATCATTTGCGAACTTCCCCAGCCAAAGTCAACGAGGGAAACCAGATTTGTTTAACGACCGAGTGATTCACTTAACAACTACAGTGATTTACTTAACTGTGACAGAAAAGTTGTAAAACTGCGCACGACTCACTCAGCAACCTCTTTGCCCAGCAACGGATATTCTGACCTCAATTGTGCTCTGCCAACTGCCTGAAACCTTCCTTAAAAAAGCTTTAAAATAAATATTTACTGGTTGACCAAGTGGATGCATTATTAGACCTTGGGTATTCAGTCACAATCCCTGTGTTAAAAAGGTATTGTGTCATTTATAAGGTGGCTGGATACTTTTAAGACAGTGATGCGGGCGACAACAGATCTGTTCATGCTTGCAAAATAAAAACAGCAGGGATTTTCCCCATTTGGGGGAATAAAAATGTAAATGAAAATTCAAAATGAATGTGGAAAGTAGATACAGGAAGCTTTGCAGGCAGGTGTGTGGTTGCGTGTAGAAATTCGAATACACTTTTTATATCCAGCAATATAAGTGCACATTGTATTTGCCCCCACAGTTTTTAGCCTGTCTGTTCGTGTCCATTAGTACAGGTTGTCCTGGACTTACAAATAATAGAATAGAATTTTTTTTGTTGAATAGAATTCTTTATTGGCCAAGTGTGATTGGACACACAAGGAATTTGTCTTGTGCATATGCTCTCAGTATACATAAAAGAAAAGATACGTTCGTCAAGAATCACAAGGTACAACACTTAATGATAGTCCGAGTACAAATAAGCAATCAAATCATATTAGGAACCAGTCAATATAAATTGTAAGGATACAAGCAACAAAGTTACAGTCATACAGTCATTAGTGGGAGGAGATGGGTGATGGGAACGATGAGAAGATTGATAGTAATGCAGACTTAGTTTGACAGTGTTGAGGGAATTATTTGTTTAGCAGAGTGATGGCATTCGGGGGGAAAAACTGTTCTTGTGTCTAGTTGTTCTGGTGTGCAGTGCTCTATACCGTCATTTTGAGGGTAGGAGTTGAAACAATTTATGCGAGGGGTCAGTAAATATTTTCACGGCCCTCTTTTTGACTCGTGCAGTATACAGGTCCTCAATGGAAGGCAGGTTGGCAGTAATTGTTTTTTCTGCAGTTCTGATTATCCTCTGAAGTCTGTGTCTGTCTTGTTGGGTTGCAGAACCGAACCAGACAGTTATAGAGGTGCAGATGACAGACTCAATAATTCCTCTGTAGAACTGGATCAGCCGCTCTTTGGGCAGTTTGAGCTTCCTGAGTTGGCACAGAAAGAACATTCTTTGTTGTGCTTTTTTGATGACGTTTTTGATGTTAGGTGTCCATTTTAGATCTTGCGATATGGTCGAACCTAGAAATTTGAAGGTCTCTACTGTTGATACTGTGTTGTCTAGTATTGTAAGAGGTGGAAGTATGAGCGGGTTTCTCCTAAAGTCTAAACAAAGTTCGTTTAGTGACAGTTTGAAGTGACAAAAGTGAAAAAAGTGAGTTATGACCATTTTTCACACTTACAACTGCTGCAGCATCCCCATAGTTGGTCACGTGATTTATATTCAGATGCTTGACAACTGACTCACATTTATGACGGTCGTGCGATCCCCTTTGGTGACCTTCTGACAAGCAAAGTCAATGGGGAAGGCAGATTTACTTAACAACTGTATTACTAATTTAACAACTTCAGCGATTCACTTAACAACTGTATTACTAATTTAACAACTTCAGCGATTCACTTAACAAGTGTGGCAAGAAAATTTGTAAAATGGGGCAAAATTCACTTAGCAAATTTCTCACTTAGCAACATAACTTTTGGGCTCAATTGTGGCCGTAAGTTGCTGACTACCTGTATTTCTCTCTACCATTTGTGTATGTTTTCTGGGAATTGAGCTAAAAATGAATTTTCCATCATTCTGTAGGCAAATCACAGGTTCTACAGCCAAAGATCTCGATTTAATTCCAAGCATCTTTGCATAAATCTTCAGCTGTCCAAAACGGGGTGAGAATTAGTGGTCTGTCAACGCAAATAATACTTGAACTAGAAGTACATATCCATGGGTATGATGGATTACAAATTCAGTATTTCAGTTTCTGCCTTGGCCATCTGGTGTAAGAGATCAAAGGAGCCCCCAGGTCCAGAAGCATTATTAGCAATCTATTTATTGGATTAACAAAGCTTAATCCAAGACTGTACTGTTATAGGGCTGTGGTTAGACTTAGAATAACTTTATTGTCACTTTGAATGTACACTAATCAGCATACATTAAAATGAAATTTCATCGCATACAGCTCTCAAAAAGTCACCACCTCCAATATACACTACATAAACATGACAAAATAAATACAAAATTATGCATATACCCACCTATATTGTATGACACAGAGAAACAACACAGTCTAGTTTGGATGTATACATGTACATGGCGAGAAAAACGAATGTTGTGAGTTTACCAGACGGATGGCATAGGGAACAAAGCTGTTACAGAATCTGGTAGTCCTGCTAGAAATACTTTGAAACCTCCTCTCAGAGGAGAACAACAAGAACAGACTGTAAAGTGTGTGTCTGGGGTCTCTAATAATGCTTCAAGCTTCCTATATAATCATCTCTGCTGTCCTCACCACTCCCTGTATGGACTTTCTATCTGAGGCTCGGCTGCCACCAAACCAAACACTGATGCAGCTTGTTAAAATGCTCTCAATCGTGCCTCTGTAAAAAGTGTCCAGGACAGAAGGAGAAAAATGTGCTGTCCTCATCCGACTCAGGAAATGCAGATGCTGGTTTGCACGCTTCACTAAGGATGACGTGTGAAGAGACCAGATTGTTAGTTATCTGCAACCCCTTCCATTAAGATTTGCTTATCCATTGTTTTGAAAAAGAGACTTAAACCAGCTGATATATCCGAGTTCCCATATTTTGCTAAGCGAAATCTAGCTGGCTGGCTGGCTGGTTGGTTTCTTGCCCATTCTGTTGTGTGAATCCAGCCCTTTGTGGCTTATGAAATTAGCTATGATTTGTTCTAGGTCCAAGAAAGGCTCTAAAGACCAATAGCAAGGTTTAATAATGTTTGAACTATCTATGTTTGGCTATCTCATTTTATTTATAATCTGTGGGGCACCTCAAGGGCAAGGTTGCTTCTCCTGGAGCATACCTGCCATGAGTGGATAAAGTGTTGTACAGGTAGACCTCTTTCCCATTTTTGGCTGTAATATGAACTCCAAGGTATCCAGTTTGGGCTGTTGGTTTGGAATGTAAAAAGCTGCAGTCTTGATTCGTCTTGAGAGAACATCAGGTGAATTAAGGAAGTTTTGTGCTTTGAGGATCTTGGTGTGAAGACCAGGAGAACTTGGGAGCTTTCTGCTTTCCCAATGTGAGCAGAAGACAAGCCATTCAGTTGTCTTCCCAGTCTTCCAGTACTTGGAAGACTGTCACAGAGAAGAGAAGGGGTCAACCTGTTCGCTAAAGCACCTGAGGGCAGGACAAGGAGTAACAAGTGGAAGATCATTAAAGAAAGATCTAGAATAGGGGTCAGCAACCCACGGCTCTGGAGCCGCATGTGGCTCTTTCATCCCTCTGCTGTGGCTCCCTGTTGCCAGTCGGCTCCACAATTGATAGGGCTTTCGGTTAAGACAGGTAGAGGGGAAAGGATGCCGCTCTAGGAGGACACTCTATGGTGGGGGAAGTGGACTTCCGGTTGGCTCCAGAATTGAACAGGGGGCTTCCTGTTAGGACCTTTGTGGCTCTTTGAGTGTTTAAGGTTGCCGACCCCTGATCTAGAACTAAGGAGAAGTTTCCTGACAGTGAAAACAATTAATCAGTGAAACCAGTTGCTTTCGGAAGTTGTGGATGCTCCATCACTGGAGGTTTTTAAGACGACACTGGACAGCCATTTGTGGGGGAATGGTATAAGAGCCGAGGTGGCGCAGCAATTAGAGTGCAGTACTGCAGGCTACTTTAGCTGACTGTGATCAGCAGTTCAGCTGTTCAAATCTCACCGGCTCAAGGTTGACTCAGCCTTCCATCCTTCCCAGGTAGGTAAAATGAGGACCCAGATTGTTTGGATGTATACATTGCTTAATGGTGTAAACCGCTTAGAGAGTGCTTGCACTATGAGGCGGTATATAAGTCATAAATAAATAAATAAATAAATAAATAAATAAATAAATAAATAAATAAATAAATAATAAATAAACAAACACACAAACAAACACACAAACACACAAACACACAAACACACAAACACACAAACACACAAACACACAAATAAATAAGGTCTCCTGCTTGAGCAAGAGTTGGACTAGAAGACCTCCAAGGTCCCATCCAACCTTATTTTTCTATGTTCTATGTTATAATTCCATTCAGAAACTGCTTCCAGGCTCATAATCCTCCCATCTTTAAGGAAGTGTTCTGTTTTTTTAAAATTTAATCCCAACTTTATGGCACAAATCAGAATGCCTATTTCTTAGTTTAGAAACTTTTCATATGCAGGTAGTCCTTGACTTACCACCACAATTGAACCCAAAATGTCCATTACTAAGCGAGACAGTGGTTAAGTGAATTTCGCCCCATTTTACGATCTTTCTTGCCACAGTTGTTAAGCAAATCGTGGCAAATCAAGTTAGTAATGTGGTTGTTAAGAGAATCTGCCCCCCCTCTTTGACTTTGCTTGTCAGAAGGTCGCAAAAGGGAATCCCCTGATCCCGAGACATTGCAACCGTCATAAGTATGAGTCAGTTGCCAAGTGTCTGAATTTTAATCACGTGACCATAGGGTTGCTGCAATGGTTGGAAGGATGAAAAATGGTCATAAGTCACTTTTTTTCAGTGCCGTGGTAACTTTGGTCACTAAGTGAACTGTTGTAAGTCAAGAACTATCTGTATTACCTTGAAAAAGATAATATATTAAAAAGATAACAGACTGCTGTCTGTCTAAAAACCACTGCCCTTTAGATCAGAGGTCTCCAAACTTGGAAACTTTAAGACTTGTGGACTTCAACTTCCAGAATTCCCCAGCCAGGTGGCTGGGGAATTCTGGGAGTTGAAGTCCACAAGTCTTAAAAGTTTCTGAGTTTGGAGACCCCTGCTTTAGATAATAGGAGCCAATAATGTTTGAAATATCTACCCTGGGCTAGGTCATTTTACTTATAAACTGCCTAGCTCAGTGATGGCGAACCTATGGCACGGGTGCGACAGGTGGCACGCAGAGCCATATCTGCCGGCACGCGAGCCGTTGCCCTAGCTCAGCTGCAGCACGTATGTGTGTGCCCGCCAGCTGATTTTTGGCTTGCGTGGAGGCTCTGGGAGGGCGATTTTGGCCTCCAGAGGGCCTCCAGGGTGGCCGGGGGAGCCTTTTTGCCCTCCCCAAGCTCCAAGAAAGCCTCTGGAGCCTGGGGAGGGCAAAAAATGGGCCTACAGGGCCCACTGGAAGTCGGGAAATGGGTGAGTGGGGGGGTTGTGCACGCATGTGTGGGGTGGGGTGAGTGGGGGGCTTTGAATTATGGGTGTGGGCACGCACGCGCATGCAATAGCGCACGCACACACTATTTTGGCACTCGAGGAAAAAAAGGTTCGCCATCACTGGCCTAGCTTTTAAACATATTTAAAACAAAGATTCTCTTCGGACACATTTCAAGAGAGGTGGTAGCGGAAGCTAAACATCCATTGTCTTTGTATTCTAATTAAAAAGACTTTAATTGTATTGTGGCCGGTGAACTTTTAAAAACCGAATTTAAATTCTGCCTTAAGCTGCCCTTGAACGCCTCCAGTGGAACTTCAGGGTTTTGTATATTATAGGAATTTTGCTCCTTCCCTGCCTCCCCCCCTCCCGCGGTTTGGGGATGAGAGACCCCTGTAAGGTGGCTTCTGCTTTGGGGGAAAAAGGGGGTTAAGCAAACTTGAATTGCCCTTCAGCTAGAACGTGCACAACATGGGATTGAAAGTTTGATCATGTTGCAAATGTGCCGGCTAGGTGATGAAATGATGAGTTGGGAGAAGTGTATCAGGTGTTTGTGTGTGTTTGTATATGTGTATATGTGCATGCAAACTCCCCCTCTTTTAAATTAGATATGGAAAGGTAAATTTACTACAGGTAGTCTTCAATATACAACCATAATGGAGGCTACCCATTACAGTTGTATGTTGTAACTGTCATAAAACCTATCAACCACCAATAAACTCAGGAGTGTAACTTTCCTTTCCTTTCCTTTCCTTTCCTTTCCTTTCCTTTCCTTTCCTTTCCTTTCCTTTCCTTTCCTTTCCTTTCCTTTCCTTTCCTTTCCTTTCCTCTTCCTTTCCTCTTCCTTTCCTCTTCCTTTCTTTTCCCTCTTTCCTTTCTTTCCTTTCCTTTCCTTTCCTTTCCTTTCCTTTCCTTTCCTTTCCTTTCCTTTCCTTTCCTTTCCTTTCCTTTCCTTTCCTTTCCTTTCCTTTCCTTTCCTCTTCTTCCTTTCTTTTCCCTCTTTCCTTTCTTTCCTTTCCTTTCTTTCCTTTCTTTCCTTTCTTTCCTTTCCTTCTTTCCTTTCCTTTCCTTTCCTTTCCTTTCCTTTCCTTTCCTTTCCTTTCCTTTCCTTTCCTTTCCTTTCCTTTCCTTTCCTTTCCTCCTTCTCCTCTCCTCCGCTCCCCTCCCCTTCTTTCCTTTTCCTTTCCTTCTTTCCTTTCAACTCACCTCTCCCTCTCCAACTCAACTCAACTCAACTCAACTTTCCTCCCCTTCCCCCGTCCCCTCTTCCTAACCTTTTAAAATTTCATTTCATTTCTTTTTTCAAATTTATTTGCCACCTATCTCACAGTTCAGGCAACTTTGAGCAGCTTACATAGAGATAAAATAATGCATAACAACAGTTACAATTATAAAATGGCTTAAAATTTTAAAAAGGTAAAAGCAGGGTTTGGAGGGGAGATCGGAAAGGTGAAGAAGACTTCCAAAAGAAGGCAGTGGCAAACTTCTTTGATTCCCAAGAAAAATACAAGTACCGGTAGTTCCTGTTTAGCGACCAGCATTGGCACCAGCAACATGGTCGTTAAACAAAGCGATCTTACTTCAACTTTGCTTTGCTTTACAGACCTGCAAAGGTTATAAAAATGAGGATTGGTTGTCAGGTTACTTCTTCACCCCTATTGTATCTTGTATATTGAAATCTTGCACTACCAGTTTTTAAGAGACTGGAATTGTCTGAAATTGGCCTAAAGGGGAAGAAGAGGTTGGTGCAGCTATTCTGCAGAGTGTTGTAATTTGCTTTGTTTTCTTCTCTGGGCATTAAATTACCTGCAGAAAACCTTCCCCAGCGAGCTGGGCAGCTTATACTTATTTCTGCAACAGCAACTTTTCTTTCCTTACATAATGCTCAAGGCAGTTTTACATTCCTTTTAAAAAATTATTTTTAAGGGGAAAAAAACCCCCCAAATACAGCTCTATCCCACTTTGTAATCCTAATAGATTTAATTCCCAGATATTAACAGTTCAAACATCCTTTTCCAGTTTGATGAACCGCCAAAATTATAGGCTTAGAAGCCTTTAGATCAGTGATGGCGAACCTTTTTTGGTTCGCGTGCCAAAAGGGGGGAGCACAGGGGGGGTCACATGCGTGCGTCCCCACACCCATAATTCCATGCGGGGCCCCCCCCGCACATGCCCATGTGATCCCCCGCTCCTAGCACGCGATGGCATGCACATTTTTTTGCTCTCCCTAGGCTTCAGAGCCTTTCTAGGAGCCTGGGGAGGGCGAAAATGGCCTTCTCCAACCCCCCAGAGGCCCTCCGGAGGCCAGAAATAGCCAGTTTCTCAACTTGAAACAGGCCATTTCTGGCCTCCAGGGGGGTGGGGAATGCCGTTTTCGCCCTCCCCAGGCTCCTAGAAAGGCTCTGGAGCTTGGGGAGAGCAAAAAATGGGCCTTCCCCACCCCCTCCGGAGGCTGGAAACAGCCTGTTTCCCGACTCCCAGTGGGCCCAGAAGGCTCGAAAATCTGAGCTCGCGTGCCCACTGATATGGCTCCGCATGCCACTTGTGGCACACGTGCCATAGGTTTGCCATCACTGCTTTAGATTGTCTTGGCTACTAACAGAGAGGCTGGGGATGCTGGGAATTGTAATCTAGCCCTTGATCTTCAGGTTGAAGAAGTTGGGTTAGCTGGTTTAGCCAACATTAACCAGACAAAGTGATTAATAATGGCAATAATGGCATAATAAACCCATTCTACTTATAAAATAGAAACGGTTCTCCTGCAGGTGAAGTTCTGCACAGTCCTACCTTGACCCAGGTGGAATAGGGGACATTTGACAAGCTGTACATCACTTGGTCTTTTTCACACCATAGAGCAGGGTTCCCAACTTTGACAATTTTAAGATGTGTGGACTTCAACTCCCAGAATTCCCTAGCCAGTATGGCTGGCTGGGGAATTCTGGGAGTTGAACTCCACATGTCTTAAAGTTGCCGGGGTTGGGAAATCTTGCCATAGAGTCTCTGGGCATGTTTTGGGATAAGTGCCGCTGCTCTAAAGATTTCACAGAGTTGTTGCCTGTGTATGTAAGTCTCAAATGGCTCAGCACATCAACCTCACTCTGATAGCCATCAGCTGTGGCTTTAGACTACAACTCTGATGATTCCCAGCTAACACAAGCTTGCTTTGTTCCAGTTTCTGGATTTTGGCACTCTTGTTCTAACAGATCGGATCAATTTAAAGCTGGGTTGACTTGTCTTGTGACCTGGTCCCCTTAAAACCAGAAACTGATAAATGGAATAATCACTGTCAGCACCTCAAGTCACAAGGCCTCTGTGGCTGCATTCCTCTTGGGAACGTGATGGATTGGTGTAGAAAGAAGGGCTGGTCCTTCACTCATGGGGTCCTGCTCCAGGGTGGAATGCTGTACTATTTAGAGGCGTTGAAAGACCCAAGGTCTTAAGAGACATGGGGCACCTGCTTGTCACTTGATTGGGGATCGTTACTTGGTGAATTACCTGTTGGATTATAGTTTGTAGATGGTTGTAGATGGAACTTCTCAGAAGCAGGAAGAGTTTGAAAGAAAGAAAACACAGAGGAGAGTAACAAATGATGATGATGGATCTGGAGGCTAAACCAGATGATGAACGATTGAGGGAGCTAGGTATGTCTAGTCTAAGGAAGAGAAGGACTAGGTGTGATATGATAGCAGTCTTCCAGTACCTTGAGGGGCTGTCAAAGAGCAGAGGGGATAGGCATATTCTTCAAAGCACTTGAGGGCAGGACAAGAAGGGGTGGAAGACCCATAAAGGGAGATCCAACCTGGAAATAAGGAGGAATTTCCTGACAGTGAATAACTGTTAATTAGTAGAATGACTTGCTTCCAGAAGTTGTGGGTGTTCCATCACTGGAGGTTTTCAAGAAGAGACTGGACAACCCTTTGTCCAGAATGATATAGGGCCGTGATGGCGAACCTATGGCACGCGTGCCACAGGTGGCACGCGGAGCCATATTTGAGGGCACGCGAGGTGTTGCCCTACGTCAGCTCCAGCGTGCATCAGCTGATTTTCAGCGTTCCGGAGGGCGGGGGGAGGCTGTTTTCGCCCTCCCCAGGCTTCAGGAAAGCCTCCGGAGCCCGTGGATGGTGAAAAACAGCCCAACAGCCCAACCGGAAGTTCGTTTCCAAACTTCCAGTAGGCCCATTGGGCCGTTTTTGTTTGCCTTCCCTAGGCTTCAGGAGGCTTTCCTGAAGCCTGGGGAGGGCAAAAAACAGCCCAATGGGCCTACCGGAAATCCAGAGGCTTCAGTGAGGTCTGTGTGCATGCGTGGGGGGGGGGGGGGGTTGTGCACGCATGCGTGGGGGGGAGGGCATTGCATTATGGGTGTGGGCACATGTGCTATTGCGTGGGCGCGCACCTTTTTGGCACCGGAGCAAAAAAAGATTCGCCATCGCTGATATAGGGTCTCCTGCTTGTACAGGGGATTGGACTAGAAGACCTCCAAGGTCCTTTCCAACCCTATTATTCTATGTCCTTCCTTCCCTTTTCCATCTAGAGTTGTCTATCATTGGCCAAACCTATCCTTGGAAATTGCTCCGAAACACAGTCTGGTAGTAAATGTTAATGATCTGGTTACGGCCATACAACCAGGAGTTCAGCACAGCTCTATGCAATTCCAATGCAGGTTCAAAATCTGGTAGGTGAGAAGTGTTGTTTTGATTAAGGTAGCAGGCTGGAAACTAGGAGACGGTAAGTTCTAGTCCCACTTTAGGCGTAAAGCCAGCTGGATGACATTGGACCAGTCCCTCTCTCTCTCAGCCAGAAGAAGATGACAAGGGCTAAGGACCTCAACAAAGTGCCAAGAAAATGCAGGAACCTTGTCCAGGTAGTCAACACAAGTCAACACTGACTCCAAGATGTACACACACAGACACACACACACACACACACACACACACACACACACACACACACACACACACACACACGCCAGTGTCATCCCTTGCAGATCCTCCCTTGACAAATTCTCTTAGCTTTGATTTTTATTTTTAAAAAAATGCCATTAATTTAAAAAATAAACGAATAGAATCGGGCATGGTTTCAAACAAGCCTGAGTTCCATCTTTTGCTTGGAAAGTACATATTTGTTGAGGGGAAGAAAGAGATAAAGATGCATTGGGGTGTTGAACATTTGGGGTGTGTGGGTAGATAAACCAGCAGTTTATCTTGGGTATAGAGCAGGGGTCTCCAACTTTGGCCACTTTAAGACTTGTGGACTTCAACTCCCAGAGTTCCTCAACCAGCAAAACCAGCAAAATTACTAATCTTCAGTTTGAAACTCCTAAGTGGAGAAGAGCAGGTGGGTCCTTCCCATATTCCCCTTCCAGCTTGTCAGAAATTGGAGCTGGGAAATTCATAGGTGTTTGGGAGGATCCGTGGGCCGATTGAAGCTTGTCCATTATTTATTTATTTATTAGTGAGATTTATATACCGCCTCAGCGGTTTACACCAGTAAGCAATGTATATTTATATTGCCCCCAACAATCTGGGTCATCATTTTACCTACCTCGGAAGGATGGAAGGCTGAGTCAACCTTGAGCCGGTGAGATTTGAACCGCTGACCTGCAGATCACAGTCAGCTAAAGTGGCCTGCAGTACTGCACTCTAACCGCTGCGCCACCTCAGCTCATAATATGGTATTGAGCTTTCTTTTGCCAATTGGGCCCGCCATACTTGCTGATCCATCTTGTTTTAGGCCTCTTTCGTGGATCAAATGGGATCCATTCTAGGACTGCCTTGGTCCACCTGCCACCAGCTCTTCTTGCTATGTGAGCGGCCCATTTCCATTGCAATTCTTTGACTCTCTTGATGGCATCCTACACTTTTCGTTTGTTCTCTAATCCAGGGGTCTCCAACTTTAGCAACTGTAAGCCTGGAGGACTTCAACTCCCAGAATTCCCCAGCCAGCAAAGGGGAATTCTGGGAGTTGAAGTCCTCCAGGCTTAAAGTTGCCAAGGTTGGAGACCCCTGCTCTAATCCATGTGTGGGTCTTTCTATCTTGTCTGGTGATGCCAAGCATGTATCTTTCCATGGCTTTGTGCCATTGTAGCTTTTGTATCGATTGTGAGTTTAGTGTCCATGTCTCGCTGGCATATGTTAGAGCAGGTAGCATACACTGTTCGAAAACTTTTCAGGCATAGGGAGAGATGGTTCTTGAAAATTACGCTTAGCTTGCCAAAGAGCCGAGGTGGCGCAGCAGGTAGAGTGCAGTACTGCAGCCCACTTTAGCTGACTGTGATCCGCAGATCAGCGGTTCAAATCTCACCGGCTCAGGGTTGACTCAGCCTTCCATCCTTCCGAGGTAGGTAAAATGAGGACCCAGATTGTTGGGGGCAATGTAAATATACATTGCTTACTGGTGTAAACCGCTTAGTGACCGTTCAAAGTTACAACGGCACTGAAAAAAGTGACTTACGGCCATTTTTCACAGTTACGGCTTTTGCAGCATTCACGTGATCATAATTCAGATACTTGCCAATCGGTTCACATTTATGACGGTCGCTGTGTCCCCAGATCATGTGACTCTTTTTGGGGGGGGGCGATCTTCTGACGAGCAAAGTCAATGGGGAAGCCCGATTCACTTAACAATCATGTTACCTCCTTATCAACTGCACTGATTCACTTAACAACCTTGGCACAAAAATTTGTAAAATGAGGCAAATGTAACCCATGTCTCACTTAACAATGGAAATTTTGGGCTCAATTGTGGTCGTAAGTCGAGGACTACCTGTATTTCTGATTTTCTTGCAGCAAAACAGCTCTTCTAACAGCCGGTGCCTTTCAGCTGAATGAGATGCAAAATTCTGTAGCCCATCACGCTTGGAGGGCAAGAGACATTAAAGTGACCTCGGCGGGCTAAAATTCAGATTACTTTTTAAAAAAGTTTTCCTGAAAGCTTTTGCCCCTCTTGAAGATCCCCTGCCTCTCTTTTGCCTTTGAACATTTCAAAAGCTCTCGGTGGGCCTAAATTGAAGTTTGCACTTGATTTTTCCTTCTCTGGCGATGGAGGGGGGTCCTCTTTTGTGAAAATATAACACTCCCCTCTTAGCAGTGACCTTTTGCAGATAATGCATTCTTGTTTGTGGTTAATGGATAACTTCAACTCTCCTTCACCCTGGGATGCTGGTCTCCCTTTTGGGTGTGGGCTTCCTGGAAGCCCCTCCTCAAATACCTTTCCATAATGAGAAGGCCCTTTCTTCCTTCTTCTTTTGTTTGATTTTTGAGAAAAGGATTGAGTATGTCTAGTCCAGTGACAAGAAGGACTAGGGGAGACATGATAGCACTGTTCCAATATTGGAGGGGCTGCTACAAAGAGGAGGGGGGTCAACTTATTCTCCAAAGCACCAGAAGGCAAGACAAGAAACAACGGATAAAAACTAATTAAGGAGAGAAGCAACCTAGAACTAGGGAGGGATTTCCTAACAGTGAGAACAATTAACTTGTGGGTTCTCCATCACTGGAGGCTTTCAAAAAGAGACTGGACAGCCATTTGTTTGAAACGGTGTAGGGTTTCCTTCTTGAGCAGGGGGTTGGACTAGAAGACCTCCAAGGTCCCTTCCAGCTCTGTTATTCTGATCCTGCATGGATTTCTTTTGGCCTGGGAAGCATGCTTGGATGGTGATAAACATTCCCCCGGGGCACTTTTTAGTCTTCAAATTCAACTATTTCGTTGGTGCTCTTTGTTGGCTGTGTTCAAAATCATGCTAAACCGTATTCAGTTTCAGTTCAGCTTACTGGATTGGCACCATACACTAACTAAATCATAAACTGCGGTTTGCAAACTGCAATAAATGAGGCCACTCAAGCACGTGGCTTACTAGATTTTGTGAATGAGACGTTGACTCAGTTGTTTGAATTTAATTTCTGTAAGATTGTATGAGGAAGAGGGAAGGGAGAGAGAGAGAGGGAGGAGAGGGGAGACTGGATATGATTGTTGAGGTTTAAGTATATTAATTGTATTAATGAATTTACCTGTACAAAAATTGGTGGTTGTTGGCAGAATTTCATCACCGTAGCTTAGCAAGCCAAGCTGATAACAACTTTTGCTCACCAGCTGTATCACTTTGATCTTCCCTTTGCATAAATAATACAGGTTAGTCCTCTGCTTTATGACTTGGTCACTTAATGACCGTTTGAAATTATGACGGGCCAGGAACAGGCGCTTTATGGCTCATAAAGTCCTACTGCTGGAAAAATAAATCATAAAATTGAGTCCTGTCATACGGGTGCCTTGACTTACCACCGTAATGATGTATGCCCAGAAATCCGGTCCCAATTGCGATCATAAATTGAAGGCTACCCAAAGTGAAATAGGGAAGTCTATTAATCAGGTTTGCTTTGCTTAATCAGGTTTGCTGGAATACCAGCTTGATAGCAAGTAGCAAACATCATCCATTTTGAGACTAAGATTCCTGGGCTGTTTGGATGCAGATAATCAGGATTTCCTTGTTTGGTCAAAAATGGAAACCAGAATTGCATAGTTTTACCATTCATCCAAAGAGACTGAAGGAGTAGCTTCTACTGTTGATCTGTGTCAGGGTGGGAAAGTATGTGGCCCTTTTATTTATTTATTTAAATATTTTATTTATTTAAATAGATTTGTATGCCGCCCAACTCCCAGGGGACTCTGGGCAGCTCACAACATGTCAAATCCATTTATCAATATAAAATCATAACAATTAAAAACTACAAAAGTTAAAAAACATCTAGCATTCATAACCGGGGGGAGACCCAAATATAATCTGATTGGTCTCACTATGACTTGTGGACTTCAACTCCCAGAATTCCTGAGCCAGTGCTAGCTCGGGAATTCTGGGAGTTGAAGTCCGCAAGTCATAAAAGGAGCTTCGTTCCCCACCCCTGATCTATGGGAAGATGGCCCTTTATGGTAAACTTTGTTTTGTGCATGGTGGCAACGTCATCCAGATCTCGGTTAATCATGTTATTTCCTCTGCTAAAAACAGAAGGCATCTCTGCTTGAAAAGCATTGTAACACACAACCTACAATCTTATTGCTGTCTGTTTTAAGGTGTGACACTTTTCCCCTTACTATTGCAGAGTTTTGCTTGTCTGGGTGTGTGTGTTTTAAATGAAACTACCAAGGTTTATTTATTTATTTATTTATTTAGTTACTGGATTTATATGCTCCTTATCTACCGATAGATGATGCTTAGGGTGGCAGCAAATTTAACACTAAACACAAATAATATGTGGTAACACTAAATAATATGTGGTAACACTAAACACAAACAACTAGTGGTAGTTGTACTCCTGTGACCAGTTAGTGGTTATTATTTTTATTGTTTCAAAATACCTAGTATTTAAATATTTATGTTTTAGTGATCGGAGCAAGAAATATTCTCCAAACTGGATGGGAAGCTGTTAGTCCCAACGGACTAACAACCTGGAAAAGACCAGGTTGACAAAAGGCTGAACTCGGGTGATTAGAAGGTGGTTTGTTTGTTGGTAACAGCCGTTGAAGCTGTGATAAAGGCATAAGCCACCGGTAACGCAAGGATGAATGTTCCCCATCATACAGATAGTCCTTGAGTTACAACTATTATGAACGGCACTGAAAAAAGTGACTTATGACTGGTCCTCACACTTACGACTGTTGCAGCAATAATAATTAGGGTTAGATTAAAAGACATGTGAGTGACTTAACGACAGGGGGGAGTCGCTTAATAACTGCCTCACTTAGCAATGAAAGCTGCGTTCCCAATTTGTGGTTCACAAGTCGAATACGCTTAGTTGAAGAGGTGGATCAGTGGTGGGTTCCTACCAGTGCGGTCCACTCTATAGCACCGGTAGCGGCCCGCTGATGACATCACAGTACCGGTGCAGTTGGTTGCCGGTGCCTAAGCGCCACCATAAATTTTTTTTAAAAATTTTTATTTTTTTTAAAAAAAATTCTGCGCATGACCAGAAGCCGAGCTTCCGGCACTGCACATGCGCTGCCTTCCTACCCCACAGTGTGTCCAAGCAGGGGAGGATGGCTAAGGGAGCGCGTGAGACGCTGAAAGAACGGGCGGCAGGAGCTATCTCCATTCCCCTCCCTTCAGCAGTCCGAGAAGCCACGAACGTGCGGTGATGATCCCAGGCATTTTCGCACGTTCGAGGCTTCTCGAGCTGCTGAGGTGAGGGGGAAGAACGGGGTGGCAGGAGCCTAGGATCATCAAATGGGGAGAAGCATTCAGGCTGGACGGAGCCTCCTAGAAGAACCGCTGCCGTGGTCTTGCTGCTTCTGCTGTGGTGAGCTGCGTTGTGGGTGAGCAATGCCCCCCTGCTTCTCCGGCTGCTGCCAAGCTCCCGATGCCCACACCTATCCGGTCACATGGCTGGCAAGCCACACCCACAAAATAAGCCACGCCCACAGAGTGGTAGTAAAAAAATTAGGAACCCGCCCCTGAGGTGGATCCATGTGGGTCAGACACCAAAGTCATCAAGCCAAGATGCGCGCTACCTGTTAGAGCAGAAACCGCCTCTGTACTTGTTTCTGTATCTTAATGAAGCGTTGAAGTTTGTTTACACAGTGATAAAATATAATTATTGGCGTTTTGGCTTCGGGCCCAATTGTGGGAGAGTGGGAAGTAGGAACATTTTAGTTGGCTTTATAATAGCCTTTGTAGAGCCCTTTGCTATAACGCTATCTAATAATTACCTTTATTTACCAAGCAATGCCTGTTGCTGGAGAGTTTGTGTACATAATGCAGCCGCTATGAATAGCACATTCTCTCATCCCAGGCTGCTCGTTGGGACTGACCCCTTAGGAAGTGCGGGCTTTTGAGTGGGGTGGCATTGCTTGGGGAAGGCCGGCATGGGGGACAGGCGGAGAGGCCACCCCGGGTGGGGTGTTGCTTTACAGGGAAGTGGGAGAATAGGCATTGTCATTGGCTCAATGTAATATAAACATACATTTATGTTTCTATTAGAAGTGGAGACCCTTTGAGAGCTGTATGCAGTGTAATTTCATTATAAAGTATGCCGATTAGTGTACATTCAAAGTGACAATAAAGTATTCCATTCCATTCCATTAGATTCCATTCCATTAGATTCCATCTAATCATTGTAATCCCAGGATTACAATTGATTAGATCCGGCTATGTCAGGGGATACGTGTGAGTTTTTAAATTGTTTTTACCTGTTTTTTATTGTTTGGCATTCACATATTCTGTTAGCCGCCCAGAGTCCCATTGGGAGTTGGGCGGCATACAAATACAACTAAATAACAAACAAACAAACAAGCAAGCAAGCAAGCAAGCAAGCAAGCAAGCAAGCAAGCAAGCAAGCAAGCAAGCAAGCAAGCAAGCAAGCAAGCAAGCAAGCAAGCAAGCAAGCAAGCAAGCAAGCAAGCAAGCAAACAAACAAACAAATAAATACCATTCCATTCCATTCCATTCCATTCCATCTCCTCCTACTCCTACTCCTACTCCCACTCCCACTCCCACTCCCACTCCCACTCCCACTCCACTCCATTCTAGAAACTCTGATGTAGTGGCTGTGTTGCACAATGCGTAAGCTATACAGGCCTTGACTTACAACCATGTCCGTTTAATGTCCATTCAAAGTTACACCGGCACTGAAAAAAGTGATTTATGATTGTTTTTCCGCACTTAAGGCCATTGCAGCATCCCCATGGTCACATGATCAAACGTCAGACGCTTGGCATCTGGCGTATACAGGAAGTCCTGTATCATAACGACTTACGATCACAATTGAGTCCAAAGTTTCTGTGGCTAAGCGAATAAGTGAGTTTTGCCCCCTTTTGCGACATACTGTATCTTGCCATAGTTGTTAAGCGAAGCACTCCAGTTATTAAAGCAGTAACCCGGTTGTTAAGTGAGTTTTGCCCCATTTTATGACCTTGCCACAGCGAATCACTGTTAATGGGGAAGCCATATTCACTTATCAACTGTTACCAACTTAACAAAAACAGTGAGTCACTTAATGACGGTGGCAAGAAAGGTGATAAAATGGAGCAAAACTCACCTAACAAATGTCTCGCTTAGCAACATAAATTTTGGGGTCAATTGTGATCGTATGTCGAGGACTACCTGTAGAGACTGGTGTGGATGCCTCAAGCAGGAGAAAATTTGGGGAAAGTACAAGACATACTTGTAGTTCTGGATTCCTCCGAATAAAAAATGAGCTTGTTACAGTCTGAGTTTAAACGATCCAAATTTATTTACAGTCCAAGACAAAACACGCTAGAACAGTGTTTCCCAACCTTGGCAACTTGAAGATGTCTGGACTTCAACTCCCAGAATTCCCCAGCCAGCATTCGCTGGCTGGGGAATTCTGGGAGTTGAAGTCCAGACATCTTCAAGTTGCCAAGGTTGGGAAACACTGTGCTAGAAGGTCAGCATATGATAAAATATTATTATGTAATAATATAATAAAACACATGAGAAGGCCAGCATATCATATAATATTCTACTAATATTCTATTAGCCATAGAAATGCAATTTGAAAATGAAGAAACCCCTAAAACAATTAGCAGCTTACAATTAATAGCTTGAGGGTGGAATCTATCATAACAGCTGTAGCGATTGGTAAGAATTTTGCAGAGGTCTCTCTTCCACCCAGGGTAGTAGCAATCGCAATTAGAGATGTTAACAATTTCAAAATATTAAACAAACAACCTACCATACTCTTCCTGTTGTGCTTTCTCTTTCTCTTTTGTTTTGACAGATAATAATTGTCCGATCAAAAAGGTACAGCCTCCACAATATTCCATATGATTACGTGGTTTCAAGTTAACAGGCTAGCACAATTAACCACCATCGCGTTAGTGTAATGACTGTTTGAAGTTATAATGGCACTGAAAAAAATGTCTTACGTTTTTACCAAAAAAATGACTTACACAGTCCTTGTTGGACTGGTAGGGCATGTCAACTTTTTCAACTTTCAATTTCCAAACTTTAGGGGTGCTCAAGAGTTGTGACACACTTTGGGGATTGTAAAGATATTTTGGTTACTTTAATATAATTTAGATGTGCTTGGTAAACAACGACAGACATATCATAACTTTTTAAAGCATTTTGTTTTGTTTGTGGAGCATCCCCATGGTCACATGATTAAAATTCTGGCGCTTGCCAACCAGCATGCGTTTATGATGATTGCAGCATCCCCGGTGTTGTGTGGTTGCCATTTGCGACTTTCCCAGTTGGCTTCCGACAAGGGAAGTCAATGGGAGATGTCAGATTCACGTAACGACTTCAGTGGTTTGCTTAACAATGGTGGTTAAAGGTTGCAAAATCAGGAGCGACTCAACCACTGCCTTGCTTAGCAACGGTAGTTCTGATTCCAATTGTGGTCGTAAGCTGAGGAACCAAAGATCTTGACAAACTTGAACAATGGGCTCTATCCAACAAAATGAATTTCAATGTGGAGAAAAGCAAAGTTTTACATTTAGGCAGGAAAAAATCAAAGGTATAAGTACAGATTAGGCAAGACCTGGCTCAAAAAAAGTAACTGTGAGAGGGACCTTGGAGTCCTAGTGGACGATCACTTGAATATGAGCCAGCTGTGTGCAGCAGCAGCCAAAAAAGCTAATACACTCCTGGGTTGTATAATCAGAGGCATAGAATCAAGATCATGTGAAGTATTAGTGCCGCTTTATAAAATCCTAGTAAGACCACACCTGGAATACTGCAACCAATTTTGGTCCCCATACTACAAAAAAGATGTTGAGACTTTGGAAAAAGGTCAGAGAAGAGCAACTAAGATGATCAAAGGCCTGGAGACTAAACCATAGGAAGAACAGCTGCAGGATTTGGGTTTGGCTAGTCTAGAGAAAAGAAGGACTAGGGGGAACATGATAGCAGTATTCCTGTACTTGAGGGGCTGCCACAAAGAAGAGCGGGTCAAATTATTCTCCAAAGCACCAGAAGGCAAGATAAGAAACAATGGTTGGAAACTAATCAAGGAGAGAAGCAACTTCCTGGAATTAAGGAGAAATTTCCTAACAGTAAGGACAATTAACCAGTGGAACAGCTTTGCCTTCAGAAGTTGTGGGTGCTTCATCACTGGAGGTTTTTAAGAAGAGACTGGACAGCCACTTATCTGAAATCATATAGGTTCTCCTGCTTGAGCAGGGGGCTGGACTAGAAGACCTCCAAGCTCCCTTCCAGCTCATTCATTCTAATTCTAATGCGTTAGATTTGATAGAGTGACTGAAGAACTCCAGGCTGAGATATGTGTGACATGATTAAAAAGAAACACAAATATGCTAAAAAAAGAGCACAAGATGTAATTGCTCTTTGTTAAGGTATTGGAAATACGGTAGGTGAAGCAGATATCAAAAGGGAAAAGAAGAAGGAAGATATACTTAAACACGGAACTCCAGTCAAGTGCAAGAAAAGGCAAAGGGTTTTGTCCAAAGTTGTGCTGCAAAGAAGCTGAACGAGAAAGTGTTTTAAGACAACGGTTTTCAAAAAGAAATTGGATAACCATTTGTCCAAGATGGTATAAGGCAGTGATGGCGAACCTTTTTTCCCTCGGGTGCCGAAAGCGTGCATGCGCGTGCTATCGCACGCACACGCGTGCCTACACCCATAATTCAATGCCCCCCAGGTGCCCCGCCCCCCCTGTGCATGCACACGTGACCCCCTGTGATGCCCCGTTCCCCACGCATGACCCCCCGCTGCCCCATTTCCTGACTTCTGGTGGGCCCGGTAGGCCCGTTTTTTGCCCTCCCCAGGCTCCAGAGGCTTTCTTGGAGTCTGGGAAGGGCGAAAATGCCCTCCCCCACTCCTCCAGAGGCTGAAAACGCGGTCCCAAAGCCTCTGTGCGCTGAAAATCAGCTGACCAGTGCGCACATGCACGCTGGAGCTGAGCTAGGGCAACTGCTCGTGTGCTGGCAGATATGGCTCCGCGTGCCACCTGTGGCACGCGTGCCATAGGTTCGCCATCACGGGTATAAGGACTCCTGCTTTGAGGCAGGGGGGGTTGGACTAGAAGACCTCCCAAGGTCCCTTCCAGCCCTAGGATTTTATGTTTCTAAGAAAATTGCACAAATGGGGAAAGAACATTGATGCAAAGTTTGATGCAAGATAGGACAACAAACACTAAGATTTATAGTGGAAAGAATATATATAAAAATGGCACAGAAACAATCTCCAAATCCATCATAGTTGGGAAGATTTTGATCTCTGAGCTTTAGAGCCAGACATTCTGGACAGTGAATTTTAATAGACTCTAGAAAATATTAGTTGCAGGAGTTAATGAATATTCCCTCAAACGCTATGATAATAAAAAAGGTGCTCGGTTGTGCAGAAATGGACAAACTAACAATGGAACTAAAAGATAGAGAGGAAACAGAGTATTACAAGATATGGAATAAGTGGTATGATTGGCTCGAACATAGAAGTAAAATTAATACATAAAGAGTATATCGAAGTAATATTAAAGTGTAAATGTATATAATTATATTTAGAGATATTTATGAATATGATAAAGGATGTTAAAGGATATATTTAAAGATTTATATATTGTGTATATATATAGATAGATAGATAGATAGATAGATAGATAGATAGATAGATAGATAGATAGATAGATAGATAGATAGATAGATAGATAGATAGGATAGAAAGATAGATATGAAGATATGTATATTAGAAATATATATAATAAGGAATATAGATGCATTATTGTTTTATCTACAATAAGGTGAAGGACTATACAACAAAAAGCAGATATTAGACATTTGTATGTATAAACGTAAGAAATTACAAAATGTATAAAAAATAGGCTGTGAATGGAAAATTTAAACCAGGATAGATACCGATAATAGAAAGCTGTAAAAGTGGTATTGTGATTTTAAATGTAAAAAAACCTCAATCAAAATTTATTTTAAAAAAAGAAAGAAAGAAAGCCCAGCAAACGTATTTCAAATCTGGCAACAAGCCGAGGTAGTGAAAGTGCTAATTGAAGTTTGAAAACAGGGATAGGAAAAAAAAAAAGAAAAAAGGGAAGGATCAATTTACATTCCAGTATCAAAAGGACAGGGCTGAGGAATGCCGAAACCGCCCAACAGTTGTGTTTATCTCACATAGGAGTAAGATAACTAGTAGGTTTTGATACGTTATTTGCTCTTAGCTCAAAGCAACATTCTGCAAATATTTTCCATCTGGACATGTCAAGCTGTACCTCCCATCCTGGTTGCCCAAGATAGCTAGAAGATGCATTGCAGGGAATCCCCAGATGGAAAAAGCTGGCTTAAGCAATCCCATGGAGGAAGGCAAGTGTGAATTCTCAATTTTTAGCCCTCTCCACCCAGCGGCACTGGTCCACGGCATGCCAGAAACCGGGCTGTGCAAACAAGCGAAGCCCCATCCGCAGGATGCAGGCGACACACAAAACCACATCCCCTCGGATCCGCGGAAAACCCTCTCTCTGTGGAACCAGTCCCGGGTGCCCCAAAGGTTGGGAGCCGCTGCTTTAAAGTATGGCTTCCCAAACTTTCTCCTTCATTAGGCAAAACCACTTATCAAAAATGTTTTATCAAACTTTGAAGACCAGTTGGGTGTAAATTAGGGGTGAAATGCTACCGGTTCGGCCCGGTCCGGGCGTACCAGTAGTGGCTGCTGCTGATGGTTTGGAGAACCGGTAGCGGCGGCAGCGTGAGGTCTGCCCACCTGCCTGGACATCGCCATTTTCATGTTTTTAACCCTCTGCGCATGCAGTAATAGCACTATAGCAATAGCACTTAGACTTATATACCGCTTCATAGTGCTTTACAGCCCTCTCTAAGCGGTTTACAGAGTTCAGCCTCTTGCCCCCAACAATCTGGGTCCTCATTTTACCCACCTAGGAAGGATGGAAGTCTGAGTCAACCTTGAGCCTGGTGAGATTTGAACAGCTGAACTGCTGAACTAGCAGTCAGCTGGAGTAGCCTGCAGTAGCTGCATTTAACCACTGCGCCACCTCGGCTCCTAGGCTCTTAGTAGGGAAGGTAAGTAGATTTCACCGCTGTAAATCCCTTCCTTCAGTACTGTTGTAACTTCGAACATTCTCTAAACAAATGGTTGTAACTTGAGAAGTACAACTAGTCCTTGACTTATGACCAGGGTGGATAAAAATCAATTTAAAAAATTGGATTTTTTAAAATTTAAAACAGATTTTTTTAAAAAAAATTAAATTAAATTTTAATAAAATGCTTTGGGAGTAAAAATCTATCTAAAGATAGTTTTCTGTTTAAAGATACATTAATAATTTAGTTTATTCAGCATGAAATGGAGTTTAGTTATGTAGCGTGAGGCTGTATATTCTGCAATATTGGGACTGTCGGTGAGTCAACCGCGGGTCAGAGGAGGAGCCGCTGCGGGACAGACATGACAGCTGCTCTTTAAAAATTATGATTTAAATTGAGTTGATTTAAATCAAGCCTTTTTACTCCTGATTTAAATCAGGATTTAAATCAGGATTTAAATCAGGATTTAAATCGTGATTTAAATCGACTTGATTTAAATCAAATCCACTCTGCTTATGACCATAATTGAGGCCAAATTTTACGTTGCTAAGTGAGACGTTTATTACGTGAATTCCCCCCCCCCATTTTACAACCTTTCTTCTCACAGTTGTTAAGTAAATGAGTTGGTAACAGTTGGATGCTGCAACATTCATAAGTGTGAAAAACGGTCATAAGTCACTTTTTCAGTGCCGTTGTAACTTTGAATGGCCACTAAACGAACTGTTGTAAGTTGAGGACTACCTGTACTTGTGTTATGCAAACGGTATCTTTGAACCACTTCACTGATTTTAATCTGAATTGGAATACTTTGGGAGATTTTTAAACATATTTTGTAGCTGTGGCAATCTTTACTCAGTTTAAATGCCCCTGTTGTGATGGAGAACAGGTTTGTACAGGTAGTCCTTAACTTACGACCATAATTGAGCCCTAAATTTTTGTTGCTAAGGGAGACATGAACTCCGTGGACACTGCAACCGTCATAAATATGAGTCAGGTGCCAAGAGTCCGAATTTTAATCACACGACCACGGGGACGCAGCAATGATCATAAGTTTGGAAAACGGCCCTAAGTCACTTTTTTCAGGTCCGTTGTAACTTTGAACGGTCACTAAATGAACTCTTGAAAGTCGAGGACTACCTATATTTCGTTACTCAAAGAAAACCCGCTTTTAACCCAGTTTGGGGTCATTTATGGAGGTTTAGCAAGCCCTGCTGTGGGGAATTAACTGTCCCTGAACAGTTCCACCAGACAAATTAACTCCCGTGGAGTTTGCAATGAACAGATACTTAATTTGCATTTATGACATTTGCTCGCCTGGCCTCTCTGCCCACACCTTCTTCAGTGGGTGATGATTAGATTAGGATCTTTAAGAGACTTCTAATTAAACACGGATTTTATTATAGTGAAGTTAACACCCCCAGCCCAGTCTGTGAACGGAGGAGGATATTGCTGCCAAATGGAGATGTATCATAAGGAAATTATTGTTTTCGTTAATTTTAGAACACAGGAATTATCGCTTTATTGATGGCATTGTATTCTGTTTTAAATCAACAAATACAAGATGAGACTGGTCCAAAGCTCACCTGCAAAACAGCTGGTGCATTCTTAATTTTTTTGTTGTCTTTTAATGATCCCGTAATCCCTTGTGGGGTGGAATCTGGGCAACTGAATGGAGCTGAGTGTTTACTGGCCGGATGCCCTTCCTGTCGCCAATGTGGAGTTCACAGCAGATATATTCTCATTGTGCCCAGAGAGAAAAATATCTGCCTCTACCTAGGATCGAACTCACAGCCTCCTAATTGTGAGGCGAGAATTCGGCATCCTTAATCTCCCACCCCAAATTGTAACTGGCCTACTCGGCTTCAAGAAAGTTACTCCACCACAAAAATACATTTGTGCTCCCAAGTCTTGGGCTGCAGCCACCAGCCAGGTTTACTTTCAAAAAATTCCTATGGAATCTCTGTGGGATCCAGAAGTTTTCTGGAAAATTCCGATTAATCTTGAGGCTGGTTTCCATTGATTTAAGAATTAAGCATCTTAAAACCAGTTGAGACTTTTAGACTGATGATACCACCATAATGGCATACCTTGCCCAATCTCAATTACGTTCATAGCACAAAGAACATTTTAAACTTGGATTATAATCCTGGTTTTCAAATGGTATCAAAGTAGGGCTTTCAGTCCTGGCTTGTAAATTGTAGTTTAAACTACAGATTTTAACTTCAGAGTGGAATCTAGGACTTAAATATATCTACTAGTATTTTCTGATGCACTATGGTTGCCTAGAGTCATTTTACTGTGTCAAGGGCAGCTGGACAAATGTGATTAATAAATAAATAAAATAATTCCCCCTCTTTTGAGGTGGGCATGCAGGAAGCTATTTAAACTAGGTGAAATTAAAGACGAGGAAAATGGGTTTCCGGCTATTGATTGCAAATTCTACCTATAAATAATTAACAGAGATCTTTGCTATAGACAAGTAGATTTCCAAGGAAGAAGGAAAACAGGCCTGTTCATCTTTAATGAACCAACATTGCTATTTCTTCCAATTGCGAACACAGACTTCAAAATGAACGCACAAGAGATGCTATTGGTCAATGTTTCTCAACACGGACAACTTTAAAATGTGTGCACTTCAACTCCCAGAATTCATCCATCTGGTGGTGATGCTGTCTATCCCACATTTTTCTAGCTTACCAAGAAATCGGTTGTGGTCTACTTTGTCAAATGCCTTGCTGAAGTCTAGATATACTATGTTCACAGCATTTCCCTGGTCTACTAATTTAGTCACTATGGGGAATTCTGAGAGTCCACACATCTTAAAGTTGTCAGGGTTGAGAGACACTGCATTTTAGGAAAAAAAAATACAAAAGATTCAAATGCTTCCACAATTTAAGACATTTTTTAAAAAGGAGTGTGTTCTATGCCTAGTGTCATGACGACCAGTCTAGTTAGCAAATTCAACTCAGTATGAAGAGAGTAACCTGAACTGTGTTTGCAGCTCACAAATTATTTTCAGGATGCTTAACAGGTTTCTCCCCTTCTTTGACGTTCAGGAACAATATTGTGCATGCCTCTGTATGTGTATGTGGGGAGATCATCAGCATATTGATAATATCGACTCTGAAGAAATTAGATACTTTCCCTACTGGCTTTGTATGGATTTTGAATAACGGGGGGAGATCACAGAATTTTCTGAATCGGAAAGGGGAAAGACTGAACCACGTGCAACCCCCCACCTCCCTGCACATGCACGCACATCTCCCACATGCGCCCTGCCCTCCATGCATGCGCGGTAGATACCTGAAAATCAGCTAGCTGGCGGGAGGCACACACGCATGTATGGTGGAGCTGAGCTGGGCAATGGTTTGTGTGCCTGCAGAGAGGTCTCTGCGTGCCATGGGTTCACCATCACGGCCCTAGAAGATCTCGTCAGGAAAACCAGGCAAATGCATTCCCACATACAGGTCAACCATACAGATCCCAAAGGAGCCACCAGTGCCTTTTCCATCCCATGTCTGGATCCAAAAATCCAACTGAAGGAGGTCTGGATAAACCCAGGATTCTTTGCAGTTGGTCCCATCACTTTCTCCAAAACCTTCCCCAAAGCCAGGAGTGGAAGTTGAGGAGAATGTTGTATAGCTCTGAGAGGTCAAGGTGAGGGTCTTTCAAGAGGGCTGGGAACAACTACGTCCTGCATGGTGGTAGGCAAAAGGCCTTTACCATCTTCTGAACCCAGAAGGGAGGGAGGGAGGGAGGGAGGGAAGGAAGGAAGGAAGGAAGGAAGGAAGGAAGGAAGGAAGGAAGGAAGGAAGGAAGGAAGGAAGGAAGGAAGGAAGGTATTCCCAATGCTCCCTGCCAGATTTCCTCAAGGAAATGCAATGGGGAAGCCAGCAGGAAGTCAAAAGTTGCTCCCATTCTTATTGCTGTGGCCATTCTGTTTCTCTGTTTAGGTAAGGTAATATATCTGAAATGACTCATTGGGGCATGGGCTGTCTAATAAACTATAAAACCACAGGGGGGAAAAACTAGACAAAAATACCGGGCCCTTTAATTTCAGTCTTCCAGGCATTTGTTCAGGAAATGTTAGAAAAGCCTCTGAATATTGCAAAGTAAGCTGTGTCACATGATTTGGGAATGAAACAGCTGGATTTTGTTACCGGGATGTAGCATTTTGGATACCAAGCAAGCAGAGTAAAATAGGTATGTGCATTTATAGTCAAGAGCATTTAGAAATATTTTAAAATGCATTTATTAGTTTCAAAAAATATATACAAAATACAAAAAAAATAGTTGGAATAAGCAAGTGAAAAAACCGAACATAATGAAACAAACAAACAAAAAAAAACCTGGACAATGTAATCATATCACCTGAGTACCAAGTATTAAACAATATGTGAACATTTCAAATTAGAAAGAAATAAAACCCCTCAACTGTTGTAAAACGAGCTGCCTTACCTGACCCAGGTAACTGGTCAGGGGGAAAAATGGTTCCATCTCCTGCAGAGGGAAGAAGCTTGTTTGCCTCAATCTTAGGTAAATAATTCAGCTGTAATTATTATGCGCAGTGTCTGAATCCAATCTATGCGCGCTTAATCTCTAAATCCTAAAAGTTGAATTTCCTGGAGAGTCAGCCTTGTTCAGCCATAGAAGGTGCCTGCGGTAGAAGGTTGTTCCTGTTTCGAAGGCCCCGGGGCTTGTGTGCATGTGCAAGAAATAAACACAACCACACTTTTTTTATGCGTAGGTTACCTATCTTCCTCCTTTTTCTTCCTGAAGACTTTTGGGTTGGGATAATGATAAGAGAAGAAGAGGATTTGGGATTAAAATGTTTGTGTACACATAGTCCCGAAATAGTCCGGTTCACGCAAGGACAGCTTTGCTACCTGTAAACACAAATTAATCCAGGAGTGACTCTTGGCCCCACTCTGTTATGATTTTTGTAAATAAAGGAGACTTGTGGAATCTTTCTGAGGGAGGCATTTTGATGTATTAGCAAGCCTCCTTTGCAAAGAAGGCACCATTGCCTTGGCGGGAAAATTAGATCATTTTGATTGCTTGTGATTTGCACGGCCTGGTGTGTTTTGTTGAAATAGCAGACCCTTTTTGCATTCCGTCTAAAACAACCTGACAGTGGTTCTCAACCTTTTCTTTGCCACGGAACCCAATCCAATCAGAATCGAGCTGAAAGAGACCTTGGAGGTCGTCTAGCGCAACCCCAGTTGCTCAAATAGGAGACTCTATACCAGGGGTGTCGAACTCAAGGCCCGTGGGCTGGATTCGGCCCACAGGGTGCTTAGATCTGGCCCGCAGGGCTGTCCTGGAAACCGCAAAGGACCGGCCTGCAGCGCTTCTGCCAGCGAAAACGGAGCTCGGGAGGGCCGCACACTTTGGCTGTCAGAGGGCTGTAGGAGGCCATTTTGGCCGAAAACGGGTCAGGTGGGTTATTTTCACTGGCAGAGGGCTAGCAAAACAAACTAAAAGCAAAACAAAAGGAGAAATGTTTCCCCTTTTGCATTTGAGCATGGAAGAAGGGACAGGAAAGGAGAAAGGGAAAAAAGAGGAAAGAAAAAGAAAAAGAAGGAAAGAGGGGAAGGAAGTAGAAAGGACAATGAAGAGGGAAGACAGAAGTAGAAAAGGAAATAAGAAAGAGATTATAATGAGAGGGAGGGAGGGAGGGTCTGAGGGAAGTCCCGCCATAGCACTTGGCCACCACAGGTGCCCCCGACACGAGTGACGGCAAGCTGGCCACGCCCACCCTGGCCATGCCCACCCTGGCCCCTCGAGGTCAAACGCAATCCTGATGTGGCCCTCAATGAAATGGAATTTGACAACCCTGCTCTATACCATTTCAGACAGGTGGCTGTCCAGTCACCTCTGCAGTGATGGGGCAGCCACAATATCTGGTTAATTGTTTAAACCCCTTTAAATGCAAGTAGTTCTTCACTTACAACAGTTCATTTAGTGACACTTTGAAGTTACAACAGCTCTAAAAAAATGACTTATGGCTATTTTTCACACCTGCACCCATTGCAAGCATCCCTGTGGCCCTGTGATCAAAATTCTGACGCTCAGCAATTCTGGTTCATCTTTTGAGATGGTTATAGTGTCCCGGGATCATGCGATCCCTTTTTGAAACCTTCTGCCAAGCCAATGGGAAGCCAGATTCACTTAACAGCCATGTTCCCTAACCAGATGTGGGTTCCTGCCGGTGCGGCTAATAGCTGTTGTTCGGCGCAGAGCCGAAGACGGAAAGTTCGCGGCGCGGGAGCTTTCCCCGGGCGCTTTCCCCGCCCGCATGGAAGCCGCCAATTACGTTCTTTTGCCCTCTGCGCATGCGCAAAGCGTTCTGCATGCGCAGAGGGAAAAAGAACGCAATTGGTGGCTTCCATGCGGGCGGGGAAAGCGCCCGGGGAATGCTCCCGCGCCGCAAACGGCAGCAGCGTCTTCGGCTCTGCGCCGAACAACAGCTATTAACCGCACCGGCAAAAACAGGCAGGAACCCACCTCTGTCCCTAACTGAACAACTGCAGCAAACAACTGCAGCGATTCACTTAACAACTGTCAGAGGTTTAAAGGTCGTAAAATGAGGCAAAACTCGCTTGACAACTGTCTCACTTAGCAAACAGAAATTTTGGTCTCGGTTGTGATAAGTTGAGGACTGCCTTTATAAACTTTTGTTTTGCAGTTGCCTCTGGAGCAAATCTGGCCAGAGGTTTAAAGAAAGCAAGAATTCTGCCATCGGATTTTATTATCTATTTATTGGATTTTTATGCTGCCCAGCTCTCTGAAAATATGCATGGCTGGCTGGGGGAATTCTGGGCATTTGAAGTTCACCCTTTTTAAAATTCACACGATTGGGGGGAAAAAAACCTGCCCCAAAGAAAAATCACTATTCTGCATTTCTCTCTCTCTCTTTTTAATGGGTCTTCCCTTATACAGTGTACATATTGTTAAATTTGTTTGCTTTCCTTCGAGAAAATTTCCCTTGGGCAGCCTATAAACAGACCACCAACCACAATGATGAAATAGCGAGATTAAATTGCTGTAAAAGCAGCATGAAAAATAATTGCTTCATCACCACGTTGAGGGCAAAACCTGGTTCCTTTCCTTGATACCAGCAGACCCGACCGAACTGGGCTTCAGTTAAGTTAATTAATGGCAATGCTCAGGTCCTTGCTCAGCACTTTCACTTCCTGTAGTAAATAAGAGTAGGCAAGGGAATGGGATACTGGCTCTCTGGGGACCCATTATTTCTGTTATCTGGAAAACTGTTTCGATTGCACACAAAACTGCTAAAACAGTTTGGGTTTAGTCTTGCTTGCAGGCCACAATTGTGAGAGTATTGGGCTTCATTTTGGTTTAGTATGATGGACAAGAAATGTTTCTGTTTAGCATTTGGGGGGTTGCCACAGAGAGGAGGGGGCTCAAAACTGTTTTCCAAAGCACCCGAAGGCCAGACAAGAGAATACAGTAATAGATGGAAACTGAACAAGGAGAGATTCAACCTAGAAATAAGGAGAAATTTTCTGACAGTGAGAACAATCAACCAATGGAACAGAAGTTGCCTTCAGAAGTTGTGGGAGCTTCATCACTGGAGGCTTTCAAGAAGAGATTGGACTGCCATCTGTCAGAAATTGTGTAGGGTCTCCTGCTTGGGTGGGTAGGGGGTTGGACTAGATGACCTACAAGGTCCCTTCCAACTCTGTTAATCTTGTTAATTTAAAATTGGGCCATTATTGTTCGTTCAACAAAATTTAACTACAGGTAGTCCTCAATTTATGACCACAATTGAGCCCAGAATTTATGTTGCTAAGTGAAAAACGTATTAAGTGAGCTTTGCCCCATTTTACGACTTTTCTTGACACAGTTGTTAAGTGAATCAGTGACATTGTTAAGTTGGTAACACAGTTTTTAAGTGAATTTGGCATTGGACCTAGGTATCTCCGAGACCGCCTGCTGCCACAAACTGCCTCCCATCAACCAGTGTGCTCCCACAGAGAGGGCCTCCTCGGGGTGCCATCAGCCAAGCAGTGTAGGCTGGTGACGCCCAGGGGGAGGGCCTTCTCTGTGGAAGCACCCACCCTCTGGAATCAGCTCCCTCCAGACTTAAGAACAATTCACGACCTGTCCACCTTCCGCCGTGCCCTCAAGACGTATTATTTTTATCAAGCCGGGCTGGCATGAAAAAGTTTTTGGGTTTTTAAAATTTTAAGATTTTACTAAATTTTAACTGTATTAAATTAGGGCCACATTGAATATTTTATTTTAAATGTATTTTAATGTTTTTTACTTGGCTTAAATGTATTTTAATGTTTTTTACTTGGCTGTTCACCGCCCTGAGTCCCCTGGAGAAGGGCGGTATATAAATTTAATTAAACTTAAACTTAAACTTCTCCATTGACTTTGCTTGCCAGAAGGTCGCAAAAGGGGATCACATGACCCCGGGACATGCCAACCGTCATAAATATGGGTCAGTTGCCCAGTTGCCAAAATAAGTCCCTTTTTCCAGTGTCGTTGCAACTTTGAATGGTCACTAAATGAACTGTTGTAAGTTGAGGGTTTCCTGTATTTTTGGCTCGGCATTCTGGAATATGCAAACCAGGTGAGTGACATGAACCAAAAACTTCAGGTGTGCTCAACCATACAGGTAGCCCTCGCCTTACAATCATTCGTTTAGCAACCTGGAGTAGAAGATCTCCAGCTGTCCTTTCCAGCTGTTACAGGTAGTCCTCGACTTACAACAGTTCATTTTTGGACTGTTCGAAGTTAGGACCTCAATGGTCACGTGATCAAAATTTGGACGTTTGGCAACCCACATGTGGCAGCCTCCCAGAATCACGTGATCACCATTTGCAACCTTCCCAGCCGGCTTCTGACATGCAAAGACAAGTCAGGTCGCCGGATTCATTTAACGACCGCGTGATTCACTTAACAATGGCAGTGTTTTGAACAACCGTGGCAAACAGGTCACAGAATCGGGTGTGAGTCACTGAGCAAGTCGCCTTTCTTAGCAACAGAAATTCTGGTCCCAGTTATTGTCATAATTCGAGGACTACTGTATATAATCCTGTTATTCTATCCACAGGTATCATTAGGCAGATTTGGGTAATGGTGTTGTGCTTCGCTTCTCTTAGTGGCTGAAATACTGATATATATATTTTTAAATGGTGTGTTTCCAGAGTCTTCTCCAGACATGCGGATTGCAAGTACTCTTTGCTGTTTCTTTACAGTCCTAATTTAATTTTGAGAGGTTTTAGGCTACAGCAGCCCTTCTAGAACTAGGGAGGTTTTGTCCTTTAATATATACTGCCACTTAGAGTAGCTCTCTGCAGTAAACACATTTTTAATATCTTTTTTTATCATGGTTTGCAAGTATGATAGAATGGTTTTTAAAAAAATGTAACCAGTCCATACTGACAAAAGAAAAGGTTTGTCTATCCTTTTTGCTATTATTTAATTTAATAATTTAATAAACGCTCTTATAGGCCGCCCAATCCCGTGGGACTCAGGGCGGCGTACAACATGGATAAGAAACGTACAGTAAAAACAATTATCATAGTTTGAAAATTAAAAAGCATAATTAAAAACATTATAAAAACAACATTCATGGGGGAATCTGATCTTCCTATTCACCCCGCCTGCCGGAAGAGCCAAGTTTTTATGGCTTTACAGAAGGCCAGCAGGGTGGGGATAGTCCGGATCTCTGGTGGGAGTTGGTTCCAGAGGGACGGGGCTCCCACAGAGAAGGCCCTCCCCCGTGGGCCCACCAACCGACATTGTGGCCGATGGGACCCAGAGGAGACCCATTCTGTGAGACCTAACCGGTCGTAGGGAGGTATGTGGTAGGATGCGGTCCCGAAGGTAACCTGGCCCTGAGCCATGTAGGGCTTTAAAGGTCAAAACCAACACCTTAAATTGCGACCGGAGACTAATGGGCAACCAGTGCAGCTGGCGGAGGATAGGTGTTACGTGGGTGTATCTCGGCACACCCACCACAGCTCGCGCAGCTGCATTCTGTACCAATTGCAGTCTCCGGATGCTCTTTAAGGGTAGCCCCATGTAGAGCGCGTTACAGTAGTCTAGCGACTAGTCTATGAGCTTTATTACTCTCTGGAAGATAAAAAAAAAACCCACTGAAATAATCCCATGTAAATAACAATCCTCTCACTACTTTGCTCCCTTCCAAGCCTTCCATTTTTCTGAACAATTGCTAATATTTTTTAAAAAATAAGGATTTAAAATGAAGCCAATTACATATCTCCTAAGCATGGGATTGCTTTTCACTCGTTTCTGTGTTGTTGCTTAAACTCTTTTATCAAAGAGCAATGAAAGGACTCCACTGAACGCAGCTGCTACCCTACCCAACCCACCCCTGAGCCAGGCAGAGTTGCATTCCACATCTCCTTAATCAGCTCCTCTGTGTTTTATAATTACTGTTTATTGGACAGAGACTCTTAGAGCTACCCAGAGGGAAGGTGAATCATACGGTAGTCAGTCCCGGTCTCCCCCCCCCCAAAAAAGCTCTTTTTGTGAGAAAGTAAGATTTAATCCACCTTTACCCCACACTCTTTCAAGTTAAAAGTTTGTAGAGGGGTTGTGCGTAGGGGCTGGTATAAGAGAGATTGTGTTTATGGCCATCCACCAAAGGAATTCTTTAAGTGGGAGATTCCATAACTTAAATGGTCCCTAGCTCCTGCTAATTTTCCTTTTTCCTTTTTTTTCCTTTTTCCTTTCCTTTCCTATCCCTTCACCTTTCCTTTCCTTTCCTCCACCTTTCCTCCTCCTTTCCTTTCCTCCTCCTTTCCTTTCCTCCATCTCTCCTCTCCTCCCCCTCCCCTTTCCCTTCCTTTCTTCCCCTTTCCCCACCCCTCCCCTGCCATAACCTCCCTCTCCACATTGAGCAACTAATTTGTAAGACTTTAGTCTAGTTCTGCTTTCTTTCTGTGCCAATCAAGATAGTTTTAGCAACTGTCATTAACCATCCACAATGGAGGAGTGGATGGTAAAAATGATGGAGCCGGCTGAAATGGCGAAATTGATTAAGCTTTGATTAGAGAAAAGATCATGATTAATTTTAATACTGGTTGAAAACATAGTTTGGACATTTTATGTGAAACAGAAAAAAGGAAATTAGGACAGACCAGTTTGAGGATTTGCAAGAAAATAGAAAATGAAAAAATGAAAGATATTTTGTAACTTTCCAGTAAAAGATGAACTTACATAAAACTGTTGTGAAAAAAATCAGAACTCACTCTTTCTTTCTTTCTTTCTTTCTTTCTTTCTTTCTTTCTTTCTTTCTTTCTTTCTTTCTTTCTTTCTTTCTTTCTTTCTTTCTCTCTCTCTCCCTCCCTCCCTCCCTCCCTCCCTCCCTCCCTCCCTCCTTTCTTTTTTCTTGCCTGCAAGAACAGGTTTTTCAGTCTTAGTTTTTCAATCATCTTTGTTTGCCAAGTTGTTTGGCAATTGATGCTTCAAAATCTTTTTAGATCTGGGGATAAAAAAGCTGGAGGAACAGACCCAAAACTACATCTCGTGACTAATTCACTCCCCACCCCTCCCTCCCCACAATTAGAAATGCAGATGAGGCTCAGTCAGGCTGGAAAACCTCTCCATGCTTGGTTGTGCTTGCATAGGAAACAATTTATTTGTCATCAAAAGTTAATGTTCAGAGTACATGTTTTCTTCTGGTGGTCCAATTATTATTTATTTATTTTTATTTGGTCGCTTTTATATGCCGCCCAACTCCCGTGGGACTCAGGGCGGCGTACAACATAATTCAAAACTATCTATAAAAACGATGTTCAGTTTTTGAGTAATAAGGAGTTAAGAATTAGAAAAATGTTAGAATTAATAATTTTTTAGCATATTTTAGCTTTATGTTTGTTTTTGAAACTATACCTTGTGCTTTTTCTGGGAAGTGGGGTGGTAGTGGAGGGGAGGGCAAGAGGGGAGGGAAGGGGGCAAGGGGGGGGAGAAAAGAGAAAAATGTTTGTACTTTGTACTGTTAAACTTTTTAATAAAAAAAACGATACCAATAATTAAAAAACAAGATTACAAAATTTAAAAATAAATAAATTTAAAAACAGACCAACAGTCAAACATGGGGGATTGATCTTAAATTCATCCCGCCTGCAGGAAGAGCCATGTTTTCACGGCTTTACGGAAGGCCAGTAGGGTGGGGATAATCCGGATCTCTGGGGGGAGTTGGTTCCAGAGAGCTGGAGCTCCCACAGAGAAGGCCCTCCCCCGCGGTCGCACCAACCGGCATTGTTTGGCTGACGGGACCTGGAGGAGACCGACTCTGTGGGACCTAACCCCGTGATGGCGAACCTATGGCACGGGTGCCACAAGTGGCATGCGGAGCCATATCGGTGGGCACACGAGCTCAGGTCTAGCGCGCATGTGCGCACCAGCCGGCTGATTTTCGGGCCTTCTGGGCCCACTGGGAGTCAGGAAACAGGCTATTTCCAGCCTCCAGAGGGGGTGGGGAAGGCTGTTTTCGCCCTCCCCAGGCTCCTAGAAAGGCTCTAAAGCCTGGAGAGAGCAAAAAATGGGCGTGCCATTGCATGCTGGGAGTGGGGGGGCATGCGCACATGCGCGGGGGTGCATGGAATTATGGGTGTGGGCACGCACACACGTGATCCCCCGCATCCCTCCCCCCTTTTTGGCACACGAACCAAAAAAGGTTCGCCATCACTGACCTAACCGGTCGAATGGAAGTATGAGGTAGGATGCGGTCCCGGAGATAACCTGGTCCTATGCCATGTAGGGCTTTAAAGATGATAATCAACACCTTGAATTGCACCCGGAGACCAATGGGCAACCAATGCAGCTGGTGGAGTATGGGTGTTACGTGCGTGGGTGTATCGAGAGAGACGCACCACAGCTCGCGCAGCCGCATTTTGCACCAGTTGCAGTCTCCGGATACTTTTCAAGGGTAGCCCATGTAGAGCGCATTACAGTAGTCCAATCGAAGATAAAAGAATTAGAGCAATAAAAGAATTAGAGCAATTCTTGTCAGTCCATCAAAGAATACAGAGGAGAAAATGCATTACAGGTAGTCCTCGACTTAACAACAGTTCATTTAGTGACCGAAGTTACAACAGCACTTGAAAGAGTGATTTATGACCATTTCCCACACCTATGACCATTGCACCATCCCCATGCAATTTACATTCTAGACAACTGACTCACATTTATGACTGTTGCCATGTCCCGGGGTCATGCGATCCCTTTTGCGACCTTTGGACAAGCAATGGGGAAGCCAGAATCACTTAACAACCGTGTTACTAATTTTCTATTATTTCAACCGTGTTACTAATTTAACAACCGCAGTGATTCATTTTAACCAATGTGCAAGAGAAGTCATAAAATGGAGCAACACTCACTTAACAATAGAAATTTTGGGCTCAATTGTGGTCGTAAGTCAAGGACTACAGTACCTGTACATATATGTTGGCAGCTTCATTCATGACAGGTTGGCTTTAACCAGCCGGTTCACAATAACCCAAGGCTATGTAAACATGGTTTATTAAATAAATACAGTTCCCTGGTTTAGCCTGACAGGCAGTGGCATAAACTATGGTCTACAAATCACAGCAGCATGGATCAGTTACATTAAAATTTAGAGTGCAGGAGGATTTGGGCCCAGTATTTTTTAAGAATTGGAAGTATAGGTATTCCTCGAATTATAACAATTTGTTTCGTCACCATTTGAAGTTAACAACAGAACATAAAGTGACTTATGATCATTTTTCACAATTACAACTGTGGCAGGATGCCCATGATCACGTGATCAAAATTGGGTGATTGGCAGCTGGCATGTATTTATGATGGTTGCAAGAGCCCCAGACAGCTTCCGACAAACCAAGTCAGTGGGGGAAGCCTGTTCGCTTAATGACGGCATGTTTCACTTAACAACTGCAGTGATTCGCTTAACAACTGTGGCATAAAAAAGTCATAAAATGGGGCGCAACTCACTTAACAACTGCCTGGCTTAGCAACAGAAATTATGGGCTCAAGGGTGATTATCGTCAACTAATTAGGGCATCGGTTGGAACCCTGACAATCATCAGCCGAGGACCTTCTGTAATATTTGGCATTTTTTAAAAAATTATATTAAATACATTTCTTAGTGCTTTATAAACATCGTGTTGTCTGGGTATTTAATTTGCTTAACAATACAAATTTACATTCTTAATCTCCATTCCTTTTTTTCCAACCATTGGTAAAATAGATTCCATATTTGATAATATTCTACGTCTTCTTTCTGCTTAATTTTCCATGTCAATCTATCCATTTCTGCACACACTAGTATCTTCCTGACTATCTCTTCATCTCGCGGCATAGCTTAATTTTTTCCAGTTTATCTGGCATTCTTGTTCAAAGGCACCTTCAGATTTAACACTCTTCTTACACACCCGAGTATTTAAAGAGGGCAGGTTGTAGGGCACCTAAAAGAGAGTTCTGGTACCGGAGCTCACTTAGTTCATTAATTTAATGCACCTCTGGATCAGCCCCAAGGATTAAAAAAAAAAACATTTTAGAACTCGGTGTTGTTTGCAACCAACTGCATAAAACGTGCAAGTTGTTCAGGATTGCGCAGTCAACTTAAAAACAGGACGTCAGTGTTCCTTGTTTGATTAAAAAAAAAGTTTATGCTTGAGAGAGAGAGAGAGAGGGGGGGGGGGCCTTGGCAGCTCAAAAAGGCCTCACTGGGAAATATTTTCCTCCACCCTCTTCGGAGGCCCATTGCTTGCTTGCTCCGCTCCACTCTGCTCCACTCCCGGCATTAGAAGCTCTGGGCCAGAAAGGCACTTCGAAAGGGGTGGGAGTGGGGGAAGTGGGGGCGTGGGGTGGGGAAACGAGGGGTGGTCCCTTTCCGCCCTTTGTGTGCAGGGGATGGGAGAGCTTTGAAGCTCCATATTGGAAGCTGCTCTGGAAGCCCAAAGCCGGTGCACGTTCTTCTTTTACACGGCCGGTCCTGACCCTTCAGCTCCAAAACCTCTCTGGGGCGTGAGGGGTCTTCCCCATTGGAGCCCCCCCCCATGAGCTGTTCTGAGAAAGCCAAGGCAGGAGGTGCTTAATGGAGTTGCTTCCTCTCCCTGTTAATCTCTATTTCTTCCATCAGGAGAAATGGAGCCTGGCTTGTGTGATGTGCGTCCAGCGGCGGGCAGCTATATCTCCCTTCATGTACAGTCATAATTGCCCAGAAGTTCTGTTGCTAAGGGAGACATTTGTTAAACCCTATTTTACAACATTTCTTGCCACAGTTGCTAAGTGAATCACTGCAGTTGGTAAGTTGGTTGTTAAGTGAATCTGACTTCCCAGTTGACTTTGCGTGTCAGAAGATCGCAAACGGGGATCGCCTGACCCCGGGATGCTGCAACCGTCATAAATACACATCAGTTTCCAAGCATCTGAATTTTAATCACGTGGCCGTAGGGAGGCTACAATGGTCATAAGTGTGAAAAATGGCCATAAGTCACTTTTTTCAGTGCCGTTGTAACTTTGAACGGTCATTAAATGAACTCTTGTAAGTCCTGTACTTGCTGGTCATTCCACAAAGCAAGGATCCATTCTTGCACCAATTTCATTGACACGTTGCTCCACCTCTGTGCCGAACACGCAACGGCTCCATTAGGGAGGAAACAATCCCTATGTCCCTCTGGCTGTGGTTTCTCTGCTGAGAAAGAAGCAGACCACATCCTGTTCGTTAGTTGCTTCATCCTCAGAGTTGACCTTGAAGGATGCTCCAGGGCACGGCTGTGTGTTTCTGCAGGTTTGGTTGGAGAAATTTCCCATCTAAACTGAGCCAAGATTTAGAATAGAATAGAGCTGGAAGGGACTTTGGAGGTCTTCAAGTCAAGCCCCTGCTCAAGCATACAATACAACACAACACAACACAACACAACACAACACAACACAACACAACACAACACAACACAACACAACACAACACAACACAACACAACACAACACAACACAACACAACACAACACAACACATATAGTATATAGTATATAGTATATAGTATATAGTATATAGTATATAGTATATAGTATATAGCAGTGGTGGCGAACCTTTTTCAACTCGCGTGCCAAAAAGGGGGGGCGCGCTCGCGCGCGCTCCCATGCCCACACCCATTCCCTCCCCCCCACGCATGCGCACAACACCCCCCATGCTGCCCCCTGCGCATGCGCACACACCCCCACCCCTGCGCAAAGGCTTACCGGAGCCTGGGACAACGAAACCGGCAAACCGGAAGTGCGAAAAAACGCACTTCTGGTTTGCCGGTGTGCTGTTTTTTGCACTCCGGAGGGTTCAGGGAAGCTCCCTGAAGCTCCGGAATGCAAAAAACTACAAAACAGACAAACCGGAAGTTTCGGAAAGTGCACTTCCGGTTTGTCCGTTTTGTAGTTTTTTGCATTCCGGAGCTTCAGGGAGCTTCCCTGAACCCTCCGGAGTGCAAAAAACAGCACACCGGCAAACCGGAAGTGCGTTTTTTCGCACTTCCGGTTTGCCGGTGCCATAGGTTCGCCACCACGGGTATATAGTATATAGTATATAGTATATAGTTATAATTAATTATAAATAGCACTTAGACTTATATACCGCTTCATAGTGCTTTACAGCCCTCTCTAAGCGGTTTACAGAGTTCAGCATCTTGCCCCCAACAATCTGGGTCCTCATTTTACCGACCTCAGAAGGATGGAAGGCTGAGTCAACCTTGAGCCGGTGAGATTTGAACAACTGAACTGCTGAACTAGCAGTTCAGGTTGCAGTGCTGCTTTTAAGCACTGCGCCACCTCGGCTCGGCTATTTATATTTATATAAATATAAATATAGATAATAGATAATAATAGATAATAGATAATAGATAATAAATAATAGATAATAGATAATAGATAATAGATAACAGATAATAGATAATAGATAATAGATAATATTAAGATAAGAGAAAGATAAAAATAGATAAAGATGAAAGAGAAAGATGAGAAAGAAAGAGAAAGAGAAAGAAAGATAAAGATAAAAAGATAAAGATAATTGAGTTCCTGTTCTTTTATTTTTACATTGATAACCAACCAATTCATCCTTACAAAGTTGGTTTTCTTCCTCTTAGCCTCTGACTCTTTCTCTCTCCTACTTTTGATCAACGTATATAAGGACTGGAAATGCAGGCAGTCCTTGATTTGCAAGTTTGTTTAGTGACCGTTCAAAGATACAACAGCTTTGAATGCGTACACACACACACACACACACACACACACACACACACACACACACACACACACACACACACACACACCTCGTACATCCCCTCACCCCCCTTCTCCCCGCGTGCGCTGGGCCAGCAATCCGGAAAGGTTGGGAAGGCTGGACTAGAACACCTCCAAGGCAGGGGTGAAATCCTCCCGGTTCGCTCTTACCTGTTGGTCGCTGCACAGCCGAACAACCTGGTGGCGTTCGCGGCATGGGGCTTCCCCCGCCCGCCTGGACGCCGGCATTTGCGTTCTTTTGCCCTCTGCGCAAGCAGAACGCTTTGCGCATGTGCAGAGGGCAAAAAGACGCAAATGGCGGCGTCCAGGCGGGCGGGGAAAGCGGGCGGGGGAAGCTCCGCGCCGCGAACACCACCAGGTTGTTCGGTTGTGTGGCGACCAACAGGTAAGAGCGAAACGGGAGGATTTCACCCCTGCTCCAAGGTCCTTTTCAAATGTTACAGGTAGTCTTCAACTTATAACAGTTCATTTAGGGACCATTCGAAGTTATAACAGCAGTGAAAAAAGTGACTTATGACCATTTTTCACACTTACAACCTTTGTAGCATCCCCATGGTCATGTGCTCAAAATTCAGACCAGTGGTGAAATCTAAAATATTTTCCCTACCGGTTCTGTGGGCGTGGCTTGGTGGGGCTATGTGACTGGGTGGGAGTGGCTATGTAGTCATGTGACTGGGGGGTGTCAAAAGACAAACTCATTTTAACAATGTCCTGCTGGAGCAGGGGGTTGGACTAGATGACCTCCAGGTCCCTTCCAGCCCTGGATTGCTGTGCTCTTTTAATTCTGAAGCTGTGTTTAGTGCCAGGTTTGTGTTCCTTCCTTCCTCTCCTTTCCCCCCCTCCCTCCCCCCTCCCTCCCCCCCCTTTCTTTCTTTCTTTCTTTCTTTCTTTCTTTCTTTCTTTCTTTCTTTCTTTCTTTCTTTCTTTCTTTCTTTCTTTCTTTCTTTCTTTCTTTCTTTCTTTCTTTCGCAGCAGCACCCCCACCTCCCATTTTTGGCCTAGCAGGCCTCAGGGAAGCCTCCCTGCACTTAACTGGGAGCAAAAACGGGCTGCGCGGGGACTCCTGGAAGGGGCGGGACTGGCGGGGGCGGGGCCAGCCAGAGGTGATATTTGCCGGTTCGGGGAACTAGTCATCATTTCCACCACCGGTTCAGGAGAACTGGTCAGAACCGGCAGCATTTCACCTCTGATTCAGACGCTTGGCAACTGACTCACATTTATGGCGGTTGCAGTGTCCCGGGGTCATGTGAAGTCAATGGGAAAGCCCGATTCACTTAACACCCGTGTTCCTAATTTAAGAACTGCAATGATTCACTTATTAAATGAGGCGAGAAAAGTTGTAAAATGGGGCAAAACTCACTTCACAAATGTCTCACTTAGCAACATAAATTTTGGGCTCAGTTGTGGTCGTATGTCAAGGATTCTGAATACCTGCATTCTGTTGTTCTGGAAAGAAAAACCTAGAGCCCCAACTTTAAGGCCGTATTTAAGTAAAAGAGGTCCTTGATGCCTTAAGTACCGGTAGTTAACAACTCAAATCCGCATAGATCATGTATTTTCGTTGAGGGCCAAGCTGCGAGAGTGTCGTTTCCATGGTTTCCCCTTCTCCTACTATCTGAATAGCTTTAGGAACTGTTCTTGTGTTCTCCTCGCTTTCCAGGAAAGGGCACAAGGCAGCATTAAATGGGATGGAAGTAATCAGTTTTAACATTTCCAGGAGACCAAATGTGGCCACGCAGATCCAGCTGTGCAGCCTGTCAACCTCCCAGCCTCAAGTGTGCTGCAAGTGGAAATTTCTCCCAACCAGCCCTGTTGATTTATTGGAGGTGAAAAATCCATGTCTCCATTGAGTCTGGTTCATTGATAAGCTGCCGAATTTAGAAAACACGTGTGTTTTCCATGCCGAGATATTCCTGGGTATGTTTATTACAGAGGAATAGTTTTTTTTTTTACAGTTTAACATTAAAAAAAAAAGTCTACAAGGTCGGGAACAGAATGACGAAAGCAGGATTGTCTTTATGAACAAAGTTTTCGTTTTAATCTCTGCATCTGTTAGATCGTGTGTGACAGTTTGAATAACTGCAATTTCATCAGTTTGTATACTTTCAACAAATCTCTTTGGTTTGATTAATTGGCTGTCCTTATTTTTATTTTACTGTGGTTTTTCGCTGAACACAAGTTAGTGGCCATTCTAAATTTACAAAACGGTTCTTAGAAACCGGTTCTTGCATTTAAAACTATCACACTCGTATGATCCAAATGTGGGTTCTTGGTAGCCAGAATGTATTCACAACCTTCTCAGCTGGCTTTTGATCAGCAAAGTCAAAGGATTTGTGTAATGACAGCATGATTCATTTAACAGCTGCAGTGATTCACTTAACAACTGTGGCAAGAAAGGTCGTAAAATGGAGCAAAATTCACTTACTGTAACTGTTTCACTTAACAACAGAAATTTGGGGCTCAATAGTGGTAAGTCGAAGAATAGAATAGAATAGAATTCTTTATTGGCCAAGTGTGATTGGACACACAAGGAATTTGTCTCTGGTGCATATGGTCTCAGTGTACATAAAAGAAAAGATACGTCCGTCAAGAATCATAAGGTACAATACTTAATGGTTGTTCTGGTGTGCAGTGCTCTATAGCGTCGTTTTGAGGGTAGGAGTTGAAACAGTTTGTGTCCAAGATATGAGGGGTCAGTAAATATTTTCACGGCCCTCTTTTTGACTTGTGCAGTATACAGGTCCTCAATGGAAGGCAGGTTGGAAGTCTGTGTAAATAGCCGTCGGAACCCTAACTTGGGACCGTCACTAAGTGGGGACTGCCTATAAAAGGAGAGAAGTGCTTTGGGTTCCTGGGGGTCCTTACCCTTCCCCTCCCACCCCAGCATCTTTCCAGTTATTTTGGATCCTTTTGCAATTGGTGGCCTTTCAGCCCTGTCTGTTGTTCACAACTGTGCTGTAATTTTCCTGACCGTGGCACCCTGGTTTCCTATTTACCCAGCGGGCGGACGAAGAGACTGGGCATTGTTTGGGGGCATAAATGAGCCTCTTATCAAATTAAAAACAACAACAACAACAAAGGCATGGACAGTCCAGTTTAAAGCTGGTCATTTTGAGCCTTCTAGCAGTGGTGACTGCATAGGATGAGAAACCTAATTACAGACAATAAACTCTTTGAAGCTCCTGCTTCATCCCCTTTGTTGGGAGAGGACTTGCAGCCACATAGGCAGAGAGAGAAAGAGAGAGGGGGGAGGGAAGAGAGAGTATACACAGAGACACACACACCCCATTGTGATATAGCTGTTATTTTGTCAACATTGGCTTGCCGCTCTTAATTGCAGGCAACAGACGTATCCGTCCTCAGGTGATCGGAAGTTATGGATGCCAAACGTCCAAATGCGGCCCTCAGTAATGCTTTTATTCCTTTCTGTCTCTGAAGTCATAATAACAGAGTTGGGAGGGACCTTGGAGGTCTTCTAGCCCAACCCGCTGCAGGGAGGGGGGGCAGAGGGCAGCCTGGCAACCTTCACATGGTGATTAGAAGCCTCCCGCCCCCCGGCCAGCATCTCCCGAAGGCTGCGGGGATGGGGGGGGGGAAGAGGGCAGCCTGGCAACTTTGCAGCTCAGCAAGGTGAGGGCTCAATTGCACGCTTCGGGGGGGGGGGGGATGTGATCTCGCCGGCCAGACCAGCCAGCCGGGCAAGGAGGTGGGCAGGTGAAAACAGCATGGAGGCGCGGGCGAAGGTGAGACGGGGGGTGCAAACATGGGAGGCTCCCCGCAGTTCCTCAGCTCGTCTGGGCTGCAGCTGAGTCCGCTCCCATTAACTGGCAGAGGTAGCGCAGGGCGCGGCTGGGAGCGTACTAACTTTGCCCTCCCCGAGTGCCAGACTCTGACTTTGCCATCGCCACTGGCCTGCCCGGCTCACCCCCGGCTGGCTCCACGCTCATGCGGGTTAGCATGAGCGTGGCTCTCCAGGAGCTCGGCAACAAAAATGCCGAAAAGTTCTCCAGTCAGCCGGCAAGAAGAAAGCTGTGTGGCCGGGCTTGCCGGAGGTTAGGTGCCCCAAAACTCGCCTGTGTCACCGGGTCGACCTCAGACACCACAGGGCAGCGGAAGCCGGAACGCCGCCACAATCTGAGCTCCCTTTGAAGTGGGTTGCAAACAAGGTGCAAAGCAGCTCTCGAAGAGAACAAAGCGGACATGGCACACCCAGAACTGCCGCTTCTTTGCAACAGCCAAGGATGGAAGAGGTGCCTCTTCCATCCTCGGCTGTTGGCAATAAGTGGTGGCTTTGGCTGCCGCCATGCCCACTTCATTCTCCGGTCCCTCTCCTTCCCTTGCTCGGCTGCTACTGCCAGAGTGCTGCCAGGACAAGTGCGGTGTGTGTGTAGGGGGGACATGGACCATTTGGCGCTGAGGTTGAAGCAGCCACTGCGGCAGGGAAAGCGAGGCTTCTTTGCCAGCCTCCCAGCTGGCACAACTGAAATTTTCGCTGTGGTTGGGGGGGGCATGGGCCTGACGCGGGGAGCGGCCCTCCTGAGCTCTGTTTTTGCTGGTGGGGGCACCGCGGGCCAGTCTTTCGCTGTTTCTAGGATTTATTTATTTATTTATTTATTTTGGTTTTCTTATATGCTGCCCAACTCCCGAGGGACTCAGGGCGGCGTACAGCAGAGAAAATACAAGAATAACCAACTAAATATTACTTAAAATCAAATATAAAAATTAAAAACTCAATATTAAAACCATCCAACAACCATACAGCAACCATACATACTCGGGGGTGAGCTCAGATGGATTAGGCTCTATCCCCAGCCTGCAGGAAAAGCCATGTCTTAACGGCTTTTCGGAAGGCCAGCAGAGTGGGAATAGTTCGGGTCTCTGGGGGAAGTTGGTTCCAGAGCGCGGGGCCCCCCACAGAGAAGGCTCTCCCCCTAGGGCCCGCCAGCCGGCATTGCTTGGCCGACGGGACCTGGAGGAGGCCAACTCTGTGGGCCCTAACCGGTCGAAGGGAAGTGTGAGGCAAAATGCAGTCCCGGAGATAACCTGGTCCTAAGCCATGAAGGGCTTTAGGATGGCCCCGTGGGCCAGATCTAAGCACCCCGCAGGCCGGATCTGGCCCCCGGGCCTTGAGTTTGACACCCCTGCTGTAGAGGGTTACTGTTAGAACCCTGTTCAAACGATTGGGTGTGTTAATATATGATTAAGCCACAAATCAATGTTATGTGTATATTGCTTTAAATGCATTGTGGATGATTACTATATAAGTAAGCAAGAGAGCATGCTCAGTGTGGTTGATGGTTTATGGTTGTGGTTTAGTGTGCTGAGTGGTGTTTAACGGTATGTTCCGGATTGAAGACTCTCTGTGCTGCATTACTGATGAGTAGTTTACTTTATTTATGGCTGTGTGAAATTGCTGTGAAAAGAAGAAGAGTAACTATCTGTGATAGTATAGAATTGAGTGATAGCTGTAATCTTTGTGAGTTAAAACAAAGATAGGCAAGAAGAAGAAACTTCGCATTGACTGAATAACTGTGTATGACTTGGACTTCCTATTTAACTTTGCTACTATTCAAGTAAAACTATTTTGTACATACTAAAGATATTCTGTTTCTTGACTGAATAGCATTCATATCAAACTGCAACACCATTACTACAACACATTTCACTGTGTATGTGCTTAACAGCACAATAACTCCTTAACAGTTACCTCAATCTCTGTGCAGTAGGCAGACTGTTTGCGGTGAAAATATCCACCTGCATTTTCATTAATGATAACCGAGTCAGTCCCCTTTCATCTCCCTTTTCCTGGGGAAGAAGAGAAAGGGAATTGGAGCTTGTCTCCCTTGTTTACATTCTCTTACCGGCTTGTTCGGAGTGTAAGAATTTATCTGATTTTCCTCAAGTGCTGTTATGACTTGCTACAGAGGGTTTCCAGCAGTTGACACAGGTTACCTCCACTAAGCTTATCTCTTAAGCTCTAATGAGTAATTAGACTTCTGAGATGTAATTAAACATCTGCGATGTTGCAACTGGTTCTTAAAGGGCCTAATTTCACTTATACAGGTAGTCCTCGACTTAACAGCCACAAGTGAGACCCGGCTTTCTGTTGCTGAGTGAGACATTTGTTCAGTGAGCTATGCCCCATTTTACGACCTTGCTTGCCACAGTTGGTAAATGAACCACTGCAGTTGTTAAGTGAATCTGGCTTCCCCCACACCCTCTTTGCTTGTCAGAAAGTCGCGAAAAGGTGATGAAATAAACCATGGTCATAAATACGAGTCAGTTGCCAAGTATCTGAATTTGGATTGTGGGACCATGCCGATGCTGTAACGGTTTTAAGTGTGAAAAACGGTCCTAAGTCGCTTTTTTCCAGTGCAGCTGTTACGTTCAAACGGTCACAAAACGAACTGTCGGAAGTTGAGGTCTAGCTAAGCTTTTCTCATCTGTTGAGACAGAGACATTTCAATCTGCTGTGTAAATATTCAGCTTAAAGCTTCAACACAAATCTCTCCCCTGGGCTGTGAAAAAGGGGAATAATAGGCTCAACATTTTGCAACAGGGCACCCCTGCTATATTATTCTATTTATTTATTTATTTTATTTAAATGGATTTATATGCCGCCCAACTCCCAGGGGACTCTGGGCGGCTTCTCTCTGACAGGTAAAGTTAAATTGAGCCTGGAAAACCTTGGAAGGGTTGAAGTTTATGCAAGAGGTAAAGAGGGCAGGGGGGATCATTGTTCTGAAGGGACATGTTGCCGTTCATCCATCTTCCTTCTTAAGTGGACTTCTGGGCTCTGAAAAAGATTCCTTTCAAAGCCCTTGACGGATCTTTCTGCACTGAAGTCATGCTCAGGGTATGCTGATGATTTCATAGCCCACGCCGGTGCACCTGTTTCAGGATTATTTAGAGTAGCACGTTCCTGACCTTACAGCAGGATAGAGAAAGATCGCTCTGGGATGGCTAGCAGCGAAGAGAGAGAACATAGAATAATAGAGTTGGAAGGGACCTCGGAGGTCTTCTAGTCCAACCCCCTGCTCAAGCAGGAGACCCTACACCAGTGATGGCGAACCTTTTTTTCCTCGGGTGCCGAAATAGTGTGTGTGTGCGCTATCACACACACGTGCGTGCCCACACCCATAATTCAAAGCCCCCCACTCGCCCCACTCCCCTGCACATGCGTGCGTGACCCCCCCTCCCCCATTTCACGACTTCCAGTGGGCCCGGTAGGCCCATTTTTCACCCTCCCCAGGCTCCAGAGGCTTTCCTGGAGCTTGGGGAGGGCAAAAATGCTCCCCTCTGCCACCCCGGAGGCCCTCCGGAGGCCGAAATTGCCCTCCCAGAGCCTCCGCATGAGCCAAAAATCAGCTGGCGGGCATGCACATGCACGCTGGAGCTGAGCTAGGGCAATGGCTCGCGTGCCGGCAGATATGGCTCCACGTGCCACCTGTGGCACCCGTGCCATAGGTTCGCCATCACTGCCCTACACCATTTCAGACAAATGACTATACCATCTCTTCTTAAAAGCCTCCAGTGATGGAGCACCCACAACTTCTGGAGGCAAGCCGTTCCACTGGTTGATTGCTCTCACCATTAAGAAATTTCTCCTTAATTTTAGGTTGCTTCTCTCCTTGTTTAGTTTCCACCCATTGCTTCTTGTCCTGTTTTCTGGTGCTTTGGAGAATAGCTTGACTCCCTCTTCTTCGCGGCAGCCCCTCAAATATTGCAACACTGCTAACATGTCCCCACTAGTCCTGTTTTTCACTAGACTAGACATACTCAATTCCTGCAACCGTTTTTCATACGTTTTAGCCTCCAGCCCCCTAATCGTTTTCGTTGCCTTACGAGCAGAGTGGGTGGGAGACAAGGGGACGAGGAAACAGATGGGTCTTAAATGCAATATCTTCTCCCCTCCCAGCCCTGTCAAGGGTGTTGAGCTGATAAAAATGGTCTGCAGGATTTCTTCAGGTAATCCTATTAAGAGTTTCGACTCTGTTGACAACAAATTGGCTCCAGCAAAAAAAAAAAATGCAAACTGTTTAAAGAACCATTCGTGGGTTGATGTGGTGCTGGTAGGAATTAGGGATCTGATACTGATCTGTTCTTTGACCCTGGATCCCTTCCCCTTTTTCTGTTTTGCTTCAGAGTTCAGCGGGATAATTTTAGTTTATTCATTTTATTGATACATTTAAAGGCCTGGAGACGAAAACATTTGAAGAACGGTTGTAGGAACTGGGTATGGCTAGTCTAGAGAAAAGAAGGACTACAGGTGACGTGATAGCAGTGTTCCAGTATTTGAGGGGCTGCCACAAAGAAGAGGGGGTCAACTTATTTTCCAAAGCCCCAAAAGGCAAGACAAGAAACACTGGATGGAAACTAATCAAGGAGAGAAGCAACTTGGAATTAAGGAGAAACTTCCTAACAGTGAGGACAATTAACTAGTGGAACTACTTGCCACCAGAAGTTGTATGGGCTTCATCACTGGAGGTTTTTAAGAAGAGGCTGGACAGTCACTTGTCTGAAATGGCATAGGGTCTCCTGTTTGCGCAGGGGGTTGGACTAGAAGACCTCTAAGTCCCTTCCAGCTCCATTCTGATTGCTTAATTAATTAAATCCAAACTAAATTGGAATAATTCTTCATAGTTTGTGCAGGCCAGCTCTTGAGATGTGGAAAAATCCCCGATTTTGAAATTGTTAAATGAATCCTCCGCCTGTCCATTAAAGGGTTATTCTTCCATATCGTGTTTACATAGTCATGTTTTCCTGCACAGGATTCTGCAGCGCTAAGTAGCACGTGAGCACCTGGATCTAAGACAGGCAGCAGGTGCAGGTGTTTCCCTGTTCACCTGCAGAAGTCCAGGGTGTTGCAGAGGGCATGGTTCTGCTTCCGTTCCCACCCATCGGCGCATGTGCTTACCTTCATGTTTATGGTGAAAGTCAACCACGAAGCTTATCAAGGACATGTTGCTGCTAACAACGGGCTTGATAAGTAATTGTAAAAGCTTGCAGGCATTGCCTTCTTTCTCTATATATACAGGTAGTCCTCAACTTACAACAGTTCCTTTAGAGACAGTTCCTAATTACAACGGCATTGAAAAAAGTGACTTATGACTATTTTTCACACTTACGACTGTGCAACATTCCCATGGTCACGTGATCAAAATTCAGATGCTTGGCAACTGGTTCATGTTCATGACGGTTAGAGGGTCCTGGGATTGTGTGATCCGCTTTTGCGACCTTCTGACAAGCAAAGTCAATGGGGAAGCCTGATTCTCTTAACAACCATGTTACTAATGTAACAACTGCAGTGATTCCCTTAACATCTGTGGCAAGGAAGGTCGTAAAATGGGGCAAAATTCGCTTAATAAACGTCTCACTTACCAGTGTAAATTTGGTGCTCAATTGTGTTGGATGGAAACTAATCAAGGAGAGAAGCAACCTGGAATTAAGGAGAAACTTCCTAGCAGTGAGGACAATTAACCAGTGGAACAGTTTGCCACCAGACGTTGTCGGTGTTCCATCACTGGAGGTATTTAAGAAGAGATTGGACAGTCACTTGTCTGAAATGGTATAGGGCAGTGATGGCGAACCTTTTTTTCCTTGGGTGCCGAAAATGCACATGCACGCGCTATCGAGGGCACACACGTGTCCACACCCATAATTCAATGCCCCCCATGCACCCCATCCCCCTGCGCATGCATGCGTGACCCCCCATACTGCCCCACCCCCCGCACATGCGTGCACGACGCCCCCGCTCCCCCACTTCCGATGGGCCTGGTAGGTTCGCTTTTTGCCCTCCCCAGGCTCCAAAGGCTTCCCTGGAGCCTGGGGAGGGCGAAAATGCTCTCCCCCAACCCCAGAGGCCCTCCGCAGGCAGAAAACGCCCTCCCAGAGCCTCCACGTGAACCAAAAATCAGCTGGCTGGCATGCACATGCGCGCTGGAGCTGAGCTAGGGCAATGGCCTGCGTGCCGGCATATATGGCTCCATAGGTTCGCCATCATGGGTATAGGGCAGTGGTGGCGAACCTTTTTCGGCTTTCGTGCCAAAAAGGGGGGGCGCGCTCGCGTGCCCACACCCATTCCCTCCCCCCCACGCATGCGCACAACACCCCCCCATGCTGCCCCCTGCGCATGCGCACACACCCCCACCCCCGCGCAAAGGCTTACCGGAGCCTGGGACGACGAAACCGGCAAACCGGAAGTGCGAAAAAACGCACTTCCGGTTTGCCGGTATGCTGTTTTTTGCACTCCGGAGGGTTCAGGGAAGCTCCCTGAAGCTCCGGAATGCAAAAAACTACAAAACGGACAAACCGGAAGTGCGGAAAAGTGCACTTTCGGTTTGTCTGTTTTGTAGTTTTTTTGCATTCCGGAGCTTCAGGGAGCTTCCCTGAACCCTCCGGAGTGCAAAAAACAGCACACCGGCAAACCGGAAGTGCGTTTTTTCGCACTTCCGGTTTGCCGGTGGGAACCCTCGCGTGCCGGCTTCTATGGCTCCGCGTGCCACCCAGTGGTGGGTTCCTACCAGTGCAGTCCACTCTCTAGCACCGGTAGCGGCCCGCTGGTGACGTCACAGTACCGGTGCGGTCGGTTGCCAGTGCCTGGGCGCCGCCAATTTTTTTAAAAAAATTCTTCTGCGCATGCCCAGAAGCCGAGTTTCCGGCACTGCGCATGCGCTGCCTTCCTACCCCACAGTGAGTCCAAGCAGGGGAGGATGGCTGAGGGAGCGCATGAGACGCTGAAAGAACGGGCAGCAGGACCTATCTCAGTTCCCCTCCCTTCAGCAGTCCGAGAAGCCACGAGCGCGCGGTGATGATCCTAGGCATTTTTGCACGTTTGAGGCTTCTCGAGCTGCTGAGGGGAGGGCGAATGGGCGGCAGGACCTATCTCAGTTCCCCTCCATTCAGCAGTCCGAGAAGCCACGAACGCACGGTGATGATCCTAGGCATTTTTGCACGTTTGAGGCTTCTCGAGCTGCTGAGGGGAGGGGGAATGGGCAGCAGGACCTATCTCAGTTCCCCTCCATTCAGCAGTCCAAGAAGCCACGCCTACCTGGTCACATGGCTGGCAAGCCACACCCACAAAATAAGCCACGCCCACAGAGTGGTAGTAAAAAATTTAGGAACCCACCCCTGGTGCCACCTCTGGCACGCGTGCCATAGGTTCGCCACCACGGGTATAGGGTCTCCTGCTTGAGCATTGGGTTGGACTAGAAGACCTCCAAGGTGCCTTCCAGCTCTATTCTAACATTCTAATCTCAGCTGGAAACTGTACTACAATCCCTGCTCATTCTTTGCTACCGGTAGAATGGGAAGGGGACACGGAGGTTGTTTTTGGAAAGAAAAGAACGGGTTAAAATCTGTCCCCGTCTGATGCAGTAAACACAACTGTTTGCCGAGGCACTAAAGAGGCTCCCCGAGGCAAAGATTGTGTATGCTTGCACTTCAGATAGTCGTGTCCGGGGGGCCTGGTAGAGGGAGTGAATTGCACGGGGCCTCCTGCTCTGCAGCTGTTTTAGTTTCCAACTGGATGCACATTCTAGGAAGTAATGCGTAAAACTATCACAAGGAGTGGGGAGTGAGAGAAGAGGAAAGTCTGGATAAAGGTGGGCAGGAGGATGGAGGATGACCAGTATTGGTGGGGAGGTTCTGACTGGGTCAGACCATGGAAGTTTAGTCATATTGAGGGTTTAATGCTGGAGAAAGGGCTATTTATAACAATATAACAGAGTTGGAAGGGACCTTAGAGGTCTTCTAGTCCAACCCCCTGCTCAAGCGGGAGACCCTATCCCATTTCTTACAAAGGGATGTCCAGTCTCTTCTTAGAAACCTCCAGTGATGGAGCATTGGAGCACCCACAGCTTCTGGAGGCAAATTGTTCCACTGGTTAATTGTCCTCACTGTTAGGAAATTTTCCCTTAGTTCCAGGTTGCTTTTCTCCTTGGTTAGTTTCCATCCATTGTTTCCTGTCTTGACTTCTGGTGCTTTGTAAAATAGCCTGACCCCTCCTTTCTTTGTGGCAGCCCCTCAAATATTGGAACCCTGCTACTCTACCACCCCTAGTCCTTCTTCTCATATGGCTAGACATACCCAGTCCTTTTCTCAAAAATTAAATAAATGAAGAGGGAGAAACGCACAGGTCCAACAGGATAATTGAAGTCAGCTGTGAATTGTCAGATAGTTTATGAGTTGTTTCCATCTTCCGCTGTTGTGTTTATTTGTTTGGAAGACTCACACTTTTAAGCGGGGGGAATTCTCTTGTTAAATGAAGAAAACAGAGGATTGGTAAAGATAAGCCTTTGACATAAATGGGGGCATTTCTATGTAGAGTTGTGCGGGACCACAACTTGTTGGTAACAAATAAAATATAGTTGCTACTTAGGGTTTGTTGTATAGTGCACTAAGGCCCCGTCCAACAGTTGGCTGGTATACAAACTGTAAATAGTCCTTGATTTACGACCATAATTTGAGCGCAAGGTTGCAAAAGTTGATCACATGACCCCGGAATACGGCAACAGTCATAAATACGAAGCATCTGAATTTTGATCACGTGACCATGAGGATGCTGAAATGGTCGTAAGTGTGGAAAAAATGGTCATAAATCACTTTTTCCACCAACAAACAAAACGTTAAAAAGTTACCATAGTTATGTGGTTGCTCACTAAGCACATCTAAATGATATCAAATTCACCGACACAGATTTACAATCCTCGAAGCGTGTCACAGCCCCTAATGTTTGGAAATATGGAAAGTTGAAAAATTTTAACACTCCCTATAACTTTGTGACTTTGAACAGTCGCTAAACGGAACTGTTGTAAGGTTTTTTTTTGCAAAAGTTTTTTTTATTTTTTCTCCACATTCCACATATATACATCAATAAATATACCGTAACATCTTATCAAGTATTAACATACATTTATATATTATTATCCAATAAACCAAAATGTTAATCTTATATACATCATTATCATATTGCCCGTCTGTTTCCCCCTTGTCATACCATGTCACTCCGAACTCTTACCTCCCTCCCTTTTCTCTATGTATTTTCTCCTTCTCTCCTGTCTTTCTACTTCCCTCTTCTTCCTTCCTCTATCTTTCTCCTCTTCCTTCTCCTCTTCTCCTCACCTCTCTCTTCTCTCCCTCCTCCTTCTAACCCCTCTCTTCTCCTACTTTCTCTCTTCCTTCTCTCCTCTACCCCCTCTTCCTCCCTCTTATTTCTCCCGAGTGTATCCTTTTATATCTATTTTGTGGTTAACAGACAAGCAATAGCAATAGCACTTAGACTTATATACCACTTCATAGTGCTTTACAGCCCTCTCTAAGTGGTTTACAGAGTTCAGCATATTGCCCCCAACAATCTGGGTCCTCATTTTACCCACCTCAGAAGGATGGAAGGCTGAGCCAACCTTGAGCCTGGTGAGATTTGAACAGCTGAACTGCTGAACTGCAGTGCGCCACCTCGTCTCCCTAAATTCCCTTAACTTATAATACTAATATTAACCTTAACTCTTTTCTATGTTAATACATCTATACGTGTAAATCATTCTAGGTATATTTTTATACTAAGATAATGCTACCTCCCTACTACAAATAATTTTGTCGCCCGGGTCTCATATCTTTAACTTTTCATTTTCCTTCCCCTTCAATTGGTGTTAATTATCTTCTACCCATATTCATTTTCCATCTAATCATAACATTTCCCCCAAATACTATAATATTCTGAATCCTCCTTATCTTTGATTATCATTGTTAATCTGTTCATCTCCGCACAATCCAATATTTTCCTAATTACCTCCCCTTCGGGGGCGGGGGGGGGGCTTTTATTGCTTTCCAATTCTGCGCAAATACAATTCTGTTGTAAGTTGACGACTACCTGTATTTGAAACGTTTCTTTTTCTTTTTCCCTTTTCTAGCCTCTTTGTTGATGCCGAAAGGGGAAAAGAAAATTTACAGCTAGACTTGGGTGAGGAAGTGCACCCTCCCCGGAGGGGGCTGGAGATGCCCCCCTTGCGTGCTGGCTTCTGAAAGCCGCCCTTTGTGCGTCCCCTTCCTCTCTCCCTTCCCCACTCCTGCTTTGCTCATGGCAAAACATCACACAATCAGTCTATTGTTTGTTTAGGAAAAGCTTCGGTATCCTATTGCAATTATTTATGGAACGAAATATTTGATGTTTTTGTAGGGGGGGGTGTAGAGGGTTGGAATGGCTTGAGCTTTCTTTTATATCTATTATTAGAGAACAAAAAATCCTATGTTTACAGCATGCCTATGTATGATTTGTGTGTTGTAAGTATGTGCGTGTTCTACAGGAAACTCCATATATATTCCTTACGGCTATTCAATCTAGTGGCTATTTTGATAACAAGGAAAATCAGTCCTATAAAGAGCTATTTTAAGCCTTTTGAACTGGATTGTCGTCATCAGAGTTGGAAGGGACCTTGGAGGTCTTCTAGTCCAACCCCCCTGCTCAAGCCGGAGACCCTACACCACTTCAGACAAATGGTTATCCAACCTCTTCTTAACAACTTCCAATGTTGGAGCATTCACGACTTCTGGAGGCAAGTTGTTCCACTCATGAATTGTTCTAACTGTCAGGAAATTTCTCCTTAGTTCTAAGTTGCTTCTCTCCTTGATTAGTTTCCACCCATTGCTTCTTGTCCTGCCTTAAGATGCTTTGGAGAATAGCTTGACCCCCTCTTCTTTGTGGAGCTTTCTTTTATATCTATTATTAGAGAACAAAAAATCCTATGTTTACAGCATGCCTGTATATGATTTGTGTGTTGTAAGTATGTGCGTGTTCTACAGGAAACTCCATATATATTCCTGAGATATTGGAAGACTGCTATCATGTCTCCCCTGGTCCTTCTTTTCATTAAACTAGACATACCCAATTTCTGCAACTGTTCTTCATATGTTTTAGCCTCCAGTCCCCTAATCATCTTTGTTGCTCTTCTCTGCACTCTTTCCAGTGACTCAATCTCCTGTTTACAATATGATGACCAAACTGGATGCAGTATTCCAAATGTGCTCTTATCAAGGCCTTATAAAGCGGTACTAATAGTTTACATGATCTTGATTCTGTCCCTCTGTTAATGCAGCCTAGGATTGCGTTGGCTCTTTTGGTGGTTGCAAGGCACTGCTGGGATCCCCTTTCTTGCAGTTGCTGTGGGAGTCAGTTTGTTTAACTCTGTACTTCCCAATTTTTTTCCTTCATTACCCCAAACTGCTTATCAGAAAGTCTTATGGAACTTCAAGGACCTGTCACAAGTTCCTTCTGGAATGTTCCCCATAGCCTTCTTCCTTCTATGGGCTGAGATACTTTTTACATGCTGATTGTCCAGTCTGTGGCTCTTCCTTCTTCTGTCTGCCAAGGTCATTCCCACATACTGTGGCACCCTGGTTGGGGTACCGCTCTGATGCAGAGGAAATTGACCCTGCCTACATCTTTTATTTTAATTCACAAATTGCAATGTTCCAGCTTCCCCAAGCTATCCCGAGGAGTACTTTAAAATTTTAAAAGTGTTTATTGGGATTATGTTTCTTCATAATTTATTGCTACGATATATTTTCTCTGGGATTTTATGATCCTGCTATTGGTTCTATTGCCTTTGGCAGTAGAATGTCACAAACACAAATGATAGAAAGCAATATTTTTGGTGCTTGTAATAGCAGGATAACACAACTACTTTTTTGGCTTATTTTGAAGGCAGATGAAGCGAGGAAGTCTCTAGACCAGGGTCCCCAAACTTGGCAACTTTAAGACTTGTGGATAGCTGGCTGGAGAATTCTGGGAGTTGAAGTCCACAAGTCTTAAAGTTGCCAAGTTTGAAGACCTCTGTAGTGATTGGCCCAAAGTCACCTAGACAGCTTTCATGCCTAATGGAGGATTAGAACTCACTGTCTCCTGGTGATTGGCCCAGAGTCACACAGTTGGCTTTCATGCCTAACATGGAGCTACAACTCACTGTCTCCTACTGATTGGACCAAGTTCACCTAGTCGGCTTAAATGCCCAACAGGGGACTAGAACTCACTGTCTCCTGGTGATTGCCCCAGAGTCACCCAGTTAGCTTTCATGCCTAAGGCAGGACTAGAACTCCCGTTTTGTAGCCTGGTGCCTTTAAACCCTATCTCCTTACTCTGTGCTGGTTAGTAGATTTTCATTTTGGTAGCTATTAACTGGGATGAAATAGCGCAGAGAACCGGGGCTGGGTGGATGGGGGGGGTGGAAGGGACCATTTGCTACACAATCAAAACTGCACGTTCTGCGCCTTAACAGGAAGCTTTGGATGTTTTGTGTCCTCAGCGGAGAACATAGATTTTTCTGTATCTATGGATGTTTTTTAATGGAGGAAGTTCAAAAGTTTGAGTTGCTGGCCCTAAGGCATTGTTACTCAGGAACATCCTGTGACTTGTGTGTCTCCTTAATGTGTGTACCCATTCTGAGCTTCAGGGAACATGGCAATATCAGCATTTGTCTTCCGCCTGAGTTTTTATTCTCCATAATTAAAGGCTGAAGGATAAAAATGCTTTATAGACACAGTTCCTCCTTCCTCTTCCTGCAGGACTTTTATCGGCCTCTTAAATGGCGGCTTTCCTGATTCCTGTCACCCTAAGCCAGGGGTGGGAAACTAGGGCCCCCTTTATGACCTATGGCAGTGATGGCGAACCTTTTTTTGCTCGGGTGCCAAAAGGGTGTGCGCGCACACGATAGTGTATGCGTGTGTGCCCACACCCATAATGCAATGCTGTCCCCCCGTGCATGCGCACAACTCCCCACACTGCCCCCCCCGCGCGCATGCGCACAGGCCTTACTTCCGGTAGGCCCGTTGGGCTGTTTTTTGCCGTCCCCAGGGTTTAGGAGAGCGAAAACGGTCGAAAAGAAGGCCAAAAATCAGCTGACTAGCGCGCACATGCACGCTGGAGCTGACTTAGGGCAATGCCTCTGTCATGGTGTGATTTATTGCCTGTTACATGTATATGCAGGGAGAAGCATCCCTATCTAACATAATGGTTTATTCCTGAGCACGTGATTGATATGTTCTTGTACGCATGTGTGCATTCCATTCTTCATTCTATCCTTCTTGCTCTGGCTTCCATTGAGGGAAGTCCTACATTTTATATCAGTCATGTAGTTAATTAGAATTTATTGTTTTTGTACCGAAATAAATATTTTAATTAGAATCTTTAAACTGCGGTTTCATTTCTAATGTCAGAATTCCGGGAAAAGATCAAACATCACCTCAGTGAAATTAATTCTCACTCTGTCAGCCTCGCGTGCCCTCAGATATGGCTCTGCGTGCCACCTGTGGCACCCGTGCCATAGGTTCACCATCACGGACCTATGGACTTCAACTCCCAGAATTCCCATGGCTCAAGAGTTCTGGGAGTTGGTCAACAGGTCATAAAGGAGGCCTTAGTTCCCCACCCCTGCCCCTCAGCATTGGTATATACAAAACAGACTAAATTTTTTTACTACGATTGCAGACCAGTTACCGATAGAAGCGTGTCAAAAATAAAAACGAGTGAAAACAAAATGCAAGAAAGAAACGTATTATAATTGGGTGGCTTCGTTGAAGGGCAGTCATGATCTTCTGATTTTACAAGCAGGATAGCAAAATTTGGCTCTATTTAAGAGACTGAATCTGATCTGATGCTTGACATGCTGCCAAATCCTGCCCTAAACGCTGCCCTTGATTCAATTCTGGTGGAAATGGGAGAAAATTGTCATTGTCCAAATTCTGATTATTGGTCAGTCTAGCCAAGTATTCTAATTCTGAGCAGAGCATCTCTCTCTCTGAGGATGATTATAATTATCAGCCTTACCTGGAGATGATTAAGTCTGACCCTTCTAGTCCAATCCTCTATTTAGGTAGGAAACCCTATACCAGTGATGGCAAACCTTTTCAGCATTGAGTGCCGAAAAGGTTGCGCCAAAACATCGCACTCGCGCTCTACGGAGTCGCGCTCTGGAAAAACCAAACTTCTGGGTTCTAGCACGCATGCACGCCCGACGATCAGCTGGCCGGCGTGCATGCGCAGGCTTGTTTTCGGCATTGCCATGCACTCAAAGGGTTTGTGCTCTGGAAAAGCCAAACTTCCGGGTTCTGGCGCGCATGCGCACCCGACAATCAGCTGGCCAGCACGCATGTGCACACCAGTTTCGGCACTGCCACGCGTGCGAAGGACAGCTGATCATCGCGTGCGCATGCGTGCCAGAAAGCGAAAGACAAACAGGCAAGGGCGTGCGTGCCGGGCGACATGGCTTCGCGTGTCACTTTGAGCACCCATGCCATAGGTTCGCCATCACGGCCCTATACCATTTCAGACAAATGGTTATCCAATCTCTTCTTAAAAACTTCCAATGTTGGAGCATTCACAAGTTCTGGAGGCAAGCTGTTCCACTGGTTAATTATTCTAACTGAATTTAACTGAAAATAATCTGAATTTTGATCATGTGACCATGGGGATGCTGCAATGGTTGTAAGTGTGGAAAACGGTCATGACTTCAAACGGTTGTAACTTCAAATGGTTACTAAGTGAAGTGTTGTAAGGAGAGGACTGATTGTATTTCTTTTAAGATGCCTTCCCTATCTCTCCCCCTACTCTCCAATTTTATTGTAAGCCAGGTGAAGGAAAAAAACTGAGGCTTGGAAGATAGCTGTGTTTATCATTTAGTCAAACGGGCTGTGGATTTTAAGAAAAGAAAGTGACTTTTTCTTAATCGTGATCTGATTTTTTCCCCCAAGGTGTAAACTTTCACTGGAGGTATCTTGTATTTCCCAGTTATCCTGATATAGGCAGGATAATTGCCGATACTATAACATTTAATTGTCAGGCTGTCATGAAAGTAGTTTCAGTTCTTTGCTTCCTCATGTTGGCTAAGTGACCTTGGGAAAGTGTGTTGTTGGTAGCTTTGAACACTAGGTAGTTGCTCTATTTTCCTCCTAGGTTTTTGTTCTTTGGAATATTCCTATAAAGTTTCCTTATTCTATTTACAAGAGCCGAGGTGGCGCAGTGGTTAAAGTGCAGCACTGCAGTTCAGCAGTTCAGCTGTTCAAATCTCACCGGCTCAAGGTTGACTCAGCCTTCCATCCTTCCGAGGTGGGTAAAATGAGGACCCAGATTGTTGGGGGCAATATGCTGAACTCTGTAAACCGCTTAGAGGGGGCTGTGAAGCACTATGAAGCGGTATAGAAGTCTAAGTGCTATTGCTATATTGCTATTGTCAAGAGTTCTGAGAAAACTTAAAAGAGTAGGGCTAAAGGTTTGACTTGGTGCATTTAAGGATCTTCCTGAGGTTTGGCTCTGAGGTTTTCAAATAGCATTTTGCTCCCGGCTAAAATCCTTCTTTTCAGGATATTTTGCAAATCGGGCGGCTGGTGTTTTTCTGATAGGAAAGAATCCCAAATGCATAAAGCGAAGTCATTTTGTGGGTGCGAGAGAATCTCGGGAGTAGAAAATGCAGAATCTGAAGGTAAGCCGAGGGTTTTCCAAAAAGGGGCACGGATTCCGCAGGAAGGATCCCCATGCCAAAAAAACGCAACCCGTTTTTCATAAACACGCTGGCGCCTTTCAGCCAAAACAAACAACAAAGGAACCTTAAATGAACTCGAGTGAAGAATGGGTAGCTGTAGCCCATGGTTGCATTTTATAATGTGATTTAAATGGGCTCTCGAGAGAAAAAAAACAACCGTCTTGGTTATAGGCCTCTCGGGGAGAGTTTGGTGCCCTTCAAGGAGTTAAAAAAAATGCTCCGAAAATATTGCTCGGTGTGATATCCAGTGTTTATAGGTCGGTTGGCTCCCTGTTTTTGTACAATTGGAGCGCGTCCCTTGGTGACTCCAGAAGCCAGAAATAACCTAACTACCTGATCACGTGGGACAAATATGTGGGGAGAAGGAAGGAGTTCATACTTTAGCCAGGGCACCAGGCAGATATTATCCTGGCCACAGATAAACCCACAGCTGATCGATGTGTACGGGCGAGCATGATTAACAGCTAGTCCTCAACTTCTGACCACAATTGACCCCAAAATTTATGTTGCTAAGTGAGAAATTTGTTAAGTGAGTTTTGCCCCGTTTTATGACTTTTCTTGCCACGTTTCTTAAGTGAATCACTGCAGTTGTTAAGTTAGTGACATTGTTTTTTTGCCACGTGTGTTAAGTGAATGGCTGAAGTTGTTAAATGAGAATAACATGGTTGTTAAAGGAATTTAGCTTCCCCATTGCTTGTCTGAAGGGGCTCACCTGACCCCAGGACACTGCAACCTTTTTGTATATATACGATTTATAACCATTACATATACAACTATAAATGATTATAATTATTTGAAAGTAACAACCTGCGTATTAAATATTTATGGAGATTCTCCATCATGGTTGTCCCAAAGGTGCTTTTTCAAAAGGGAACTGGACTTCGTGGTTTTTCCTTGAAGATGTTTCACTTCTCATCCAAGAAGCTTCTTCAGCTCTGACTCAGAACGAGGAAGCTTCTTGGATGAGAAGCGAAACGTCTTCAAGGAAAAACTATGAAGTCCAGTTTCCTTTGGAAAATGCACCTATGGGACAAGCTTGCGTTTAGCTTATCTAGTGGAGGGGGCTGCATTCAGGAAATTTGTGATCATTATTTTCAAAACTCTAGTCTTGAAAATCTTCTGTTCACGTATCGTGGGTGGAAGGATCAAAGCTTTTTGTTTCTTCCTGAAATGACTTTTCCCCCCTACTGTTTTAATTTTATTTTTTTTGGGGGGGGGGGGGGAAGACAACCATTGTTTCCCTGGGTGCCAAGTCCTTAGACAACAATTGAGCTATTGTTAGGCTGTACATATAATTCAATTTGATAGAAAGGAACTGGGTAGGAAAACATGCTCAGATCTTTACCTGCAAAATGTTTTATACAAGCACAGTTCCCAACCTTGGCAACTTGAAGATGTCTGGACTTCAACTCCCAGAATTCCCCAGCCAGCGAATGCTGGCTGGGGAATTCTGGGAGTTGAAGTCCAGACATCTTCAAGTTGCCAAGGTTGGGAAACACTGGCATAGAGATATCTAAATTCAGATTTTAATTTTAATTTATTTTTAAAATAACCCTGCTATACATTTTTAAAGTCTTGGGGAAATGGAGGTGATCTTTTTGTTTTACCAGGACAGCAAATTTGCTTGTGAATGTTTGAAAACATCAGCTATTGCCTGCAGCTAAAACCTTCCTCCAGGATCAAATTGTTCAGTGATTCCAGAATAAAAACCGATTTATATCACTAGTGAAATAAACACTGGCTGAAATCAGAGAGGATGAATGGAAGGATATGGAGTGCTTTCTTTGGTCTCTGACCAGAATAGAAATGCGTGATTCTGTCCAACTTTTGAAGATGTCCTCAGATCTTTTGTTGGGTCAGTTTGGGAAAGAAGGACTAGGGGGGACATGATAGCAATGTTCCAATATTTGAGGGGCTGCCACAAAGAAGAGGGGGTCAATTTATTCTCCAAAGCACCAGAAGGCAAGACAAGAAACAATGGATGGAAACTGATCAAGGAGAGAAGCAACCTGGAATTAAGGAGAAACTTCCTAACAGTGAGGACAATTAACTAGTGCAGGGGTGTCAGATTCGATTTCATTGAGGGCCTCATCACGGTTAAATTTGACCTGGGCGGTGGGGTGTGTGTGTGTGGTCGGGACGGGCGTAGCCTGCTCAACGTCACTCATCGAAGCTCTGTTTTCGGCCCCAGTGGCCTCTTGGAGCCCTCTGCCAGCAAAAAAGGAACCCGGGGGCACGTGGCCCTTCCAAGCTCCATTTTCACTGGCAGAAGCACCATGGGCCGGTCCTTCGCTGTTTCCAGGGCGGCCCTGCAGGCCAGATCTAAGCACCCCATGGGCCGGATCCGGCCCCCGGGCCTTGAGTTTGACACCCCTGAACTAGTGGAACAGCTTGCCTTCAGAAGTTGTAGGTCAGGGGTTCCCAAACTTGGCAACTTTAAGACTTGTGGACTTCAACTCCCAGAATTCTCCAGCCAGCTATTTGCAGTTGCAGTCCACAAGTCTTAAAGTTGCCAAGTTTGAAGACATCTATTGTAGGTGCTTCATCACTGGAGGTTTTTAAGAAAAGACTAGACAACCACCTATCTGAAATGGTATAGGGTCTCCTGATGGAGCAGGGGTTGGACTAGAAGACCTCCAAGGTCCCTTCCAGGTCTACTCGAAGAAATTAAATTGAATTTGGAGGGTGCTGGATTAGATGGAAAAGATTGTGATTAAAATTTGCAAGGATTTGCTAAATGTGTTTAGGCCAATGGCCATCTTGATCTTCCGTTTGTGCGTCTTCTGCTACCATGAAGAAAGGCAGCAGGGGGCAGTTAGTCCTTGACTTATGACCACATCTGAGCCTCAAATGTCTGTTGCTAAGCCAGGCAATGGTTGAGTGAGTTGCAAACCCCCCCATTTTATAGTTGCTAAGTGAATCACTGCAGTCGTTAAGCGAATGTGACTTCCTCCTTTGAATTTGGTTTCAAAAGGTGATCACATGACCTTGGGACATTGCAATCGTCATAAATACATGCCAGTTGACAAGCGGCCGAATTTTGATCGCACGACCATGGGGACACTGCAATGGTCATTAGTGTGAAAAATAGCAATAGCAACAGCACTTAGACTTATATACCGCTTTACAGTGCTTTTACAGCCCTCTCTAAGCAGTTTACAGAGTCAGCACATTGCCCCCAACAATCTGGGTCCTCATTTTACCCACCTTGGAAGGATGGAAGGCTGAGTCAACCTTGAGCCTGGTGAGATTCGAACTGCCAAATTGCAGGCAGCCGGCAGTCAGCAGAAGGAGCCTGCAGTGCTGCACTCTGACCAATGCGCCACCGCGGCTCATATGCCACTTTTTTTTAATGCTGTTGTAACTCCGAATGGTCACTAAATGAATGGTTGTAAGACGAGGATTACCTTTACAGATAGTCCTCGAGTTACAACCACAACTGAGCCCAACATTTACGTTGCTAAGTGAAACATTCGTTAAGAGAGTTTTGCCCCATTTTGCGACTTTTCTTGCCACAGTTGTTAAGCGAATCGTTGCATTTGTGAAGTTAGCCACACGGTTGTTAAATGAATCTGGCTTCCCCCATTGACTTTGCTTGTCAGAAGGTCGCAAAAGGGGATCGTATGACGCCGGGAGAATGTGACCGTCATAAATAGGAGTCAATTGGTAAGCATCCGGATGTAAATCACATGATCCTAGGGATGCTAAAACGGTCGTAAGTGTGAAAAACAGTCATAAGTCCCTTTTTCCAGTGCCGTTGTAACTTCGAACGGTCACTAACTGCACTGTTGTAAGTGAAGGACTACCTGTAGAAGCAGAATTATTGCTGCATAGAACATCACCCAGAAAGCCTCCTGGGAATCTCCTTCCCCTGTTGCTGAAAACTACATTTCAAGTCAATATATTTATTGAGAATTAGAAGGAACTTCAAAACATTTGAGATCTTATTCCGCGAAGTGATTGCCTCCAGAAACGAAGTATGTCAATATATTGTTTTGTTTTTCAAGTTCTGCTTCCCCAGGGAAACGTTATTATGATGTCTCGGCATTAAGAGCCGGCATTATTTTCGGTCGGTGAGAAGGTCAGCAATAAACTGCATAAAAGTTGGTCATTGAAGACAGCTAGCCCTTCACTTTCAACCAAAATTGCTGTGGAACGGCTAAGTGAAACAGTTGTTAAACGAGTTTTGCCCCATTTTGCGGCCTTGCTTGCTGCAGTGGTTAAGCGAATCACTTGCAGTTCAGTTAGTGACATGGTTGTTAAGTGAATTGGGCCTTCCCGTGGACTTTGTGGTCAGACCAGAGGTGGGTTCTTGCCGGTTTGGACCGGTTCTATAGAACCGGTAGCGGGAATTTCCCCCTGCTCGCCAAACCGGCAGCGATGGCTGGCTGGACACGCCCCTGAACTGGCTCTCGCGGCGTGTCCAGCCAGCCACCATCTTGTTTTTCGCTTCTCTGCACCCAATCCAACCTACTCTCACAAAAGTATTGTGGAGAACCGACTGAAGGAGTGGGAGTAAAGTACACTATTTTAACTTCTCGAGGAAAGGCATGAAGTAATTCTGCCAAACAGGAACGTTGTCCCTTTCCTCCAAGAAATAATTTTTAAAACAATTTTATATTTGTAAACAGTTCTTGAGGGGTTTGTGAGTCAGACATTATATTCAAATAGACCTATTTTAGTTGTAATTACTCATTATTTCTGACGGTTGCTATGTCCCGGGGTCACGTGATCCTCTTTTGTGACCTTCTGACAAGCAAAGTCAATGAGGAAGCCAGATTCACTGAACAACCGTCTTACTAATTTAGCAACCACAGCGATTCACTTAACAAATGCGGCAAGAAAGGTTGTAAAATGGGGCAAAATTTTACTGAACAAATGTTTCACTTAGCAACAAAAATTTGGGGCTCAATTGTCGTCGTAAGTTGGGGACTGTGCATAGTGAGAACAATTAACCAGTAGAACGGCTTGGGTTCAGTCCATCACTGGAGGCTTTCAAGAAGAGCCTGGACGGCCGCATGTCTGGAATGGTAGGATCTCCTGCTTGAACAGGGGGTTGGACTAGAAGACCTCCAAGGCCCCTTCCAACTCTGTTATTCTGTTGGAATGTAGAAATCTGTGTATCTACTTCGATAATTTGTAAAAAGCCGATCGTTAAGTTTGAGAGAGAAATGTACCAAATGTTCTTCCAACTCATGCAACTTTAGGAAGGAGCTCTCCCAAGTTATCCCCTCTTAGCCAAAAATGCTAATTTTGATGGACCATTAGAGCAAATAAGCAGTGTAAAGATAATGTTGATGGCTGCTAAGTAGTCATTGCTACTCAAAGTTATGGCGTTGATGGAAAACTCTCATCTCTAGCTCCAGCAAACGAACACAGATGCTCACACGAACAACACCACAACGTTCCTCTTTCTGTGCCACAGATGGATCTGTTTAGCTTTTAGTTAAAGATTAATTTGAAAAAATCAATTTACAACTGCTTGTGAAGTGGATTGCTGGTAATTCTATTATCTGCTGTACATAAGAAAACATTTCTCAAGTGTGAACAAGCAAGAATCCTGGCAGAGAGTTTCATTTATAAACTGAATGTTTTGGAGACTCTTTTTTTAAAAACCTTTGATTGAAGTTTCTCACATGTATTCTGTGTGTGATGGAAAGGAAAGCAAATTGGATGTATATTTGGAAGATTCACAAACCTTTAAAAGTGTTGATGCTGTAGCTCAGGGGTCTTGGCAATTTAAGCTGAGATAGCGCAGTGGTTAAAAGCAGCATTGCGACCTTCAGCTGATTGCTAGTTCAGCAGTTCAGCTGTTCAAATCTCACCAGGATCAAGGTTGACTCAGCCTTCCATCCTTCCGAGGTGGGTAAAATGAGGACCCAGATTGTTGGGGGCAATATGCTGAACTCTGTAAACCGCTTAGAGAGGGCTGTAAAGCACTATGAAGCGGTATATAAGTCTAAGTGCTATTGCTATTGCTATTAAAAGTTTGAAGCTGGCTGGGGAATTCTGGGAGTTGAAGTCCACAAGTCTGACAGTTACCAGGTTTGGAGACTAGCCGTAATGTGTTGTTTGACTGGAATATGGAGATGGTTGCATCACAGAGATGCTTGGTTTGCACATCTGGGCATCCCAATTTTTACTTCTAATTCCACTTTAGTCATGAAAGCCAGAGGGGTGATTTTGGGCCAATCACCAGGAGGTGGTGAGTTTTAGTCCCACCTTTGGCATGGGTGGGTGACCTTAGGTCAATCATCAGGAGGAAGTGAGTTCTAGTCCTGCCTTAGGCATGAAAGCTATCTGGGTGACCTTGGGCCAGTCCCTCTTTGTCAGCCCAGCCTACCCCGTAGGGTTGTTGTTATGGAGAAAATAGGAGGAGGAAGCCTTGTTGGATATATTCACAGCCTTGAATTATTTGTGAAAATAATAAAGGCGGAATAGAAATGAATAAAAATAGAGACTTATAAGACAGTTTTGAGGGACATTGACTAAGGAAGGCAATGCAACTCTTCTGCAGCTAATTCATAAAAATCGCCTTTGGAAGGAATAAGAGCGATTCCATTACAGCCTTGATCTGCTCTTTCCCTGGTTTAGCACCGAGTTACTAGTCTGTTCAAGATAGTCATAGATTCTTAATTTGGATGTCAAACCACAGCGAAATGACTCTCAAGTGAATTGTGGTTTACTACTGCAAATTGAGATAAAATGCCTGTAGCCATTGTGAAGCAACCAATCGGTTACCCTTCCAAGGTTTAGTCAAAGGAGAAAGCCTCAGCTACAATTTCCGAAGCGTTTTCCAAATCCTGGGGAAAGATATTTGGTGTCTGTGAATTGCCAGTGAGTTCGTGTATTTATCTTAAATCTGTTAGAAAGCAGATGACCTTGTTTTTTTTAAAACAATTCATTGGTATTGAGATGTCAGTATTTTGGGCCTGATGATTTTGGCTCAGGCGAAAAAACATGTCCATGAAGTGAGGAAATTGTCTTCCTTCTGCATAAAAACAGTAATATCTCTCAATTTGAAATATCTATTTATTGTGGCTTGAGATGTTATGTTCAGAGGATGCTATAATAGGACCGTCTCTGGTGTTCTTCAGTTGTTTTGATTCAACAGTTTCACAGGAACGATGGGCTTGGAACTGGCGTTATCCAGTACAAGGAAGTCCTCGAATCACAACAGTTCATTTAATGACTGTTAAGGAGTTATTGTGCTGTTAAGCAAAATATGTTGTAGTAATGGTGTTGCAGTTTGATATGAATGCTATTCAGTCAAGAAACAGAATATCTTTAGTATGTACAAAATAATTTTACTTGAATAGTAGCAAAGTTAAATAGGAAGTCCAAGTCATACACAGTTATTCAGTCAATGCGAAGTTTCTTCTTCTTGCCTATCTTTGTTTTAACTCACAAAGATTACAGCTGTTACTCAATTCTATACTATCACAACTCTTCTCTTCACAGCAATTCTTCATAAAGTAATCTACGCATCAGTAAAGCAGCAGAGAGTCTTCAATCCAGAACACACTGTCAAACACCACTCACCACACTAAACCACAACCATAAACCACCAACCACAAACCACACTGAGCATGCTCTTGTGCTTACTTATATAATAATCATCCACAATACATTTAAAGCAATATACACATAACAATGATTTGTGGCTTAATCATATATTAACACACCCAATCGTTTGAACAGGGTTCTAACATTGACAGTTTGAACTTACAACGGCACTGGAAAAAGTGACTTAAGACCGTTTTTCACATTTATGACCATTGAAGCATCCCCGTGATCACATGATCAAAATTCAGACGCTTGGCAACTGACTCATATTTATGACGGTTGCAGTGCCCAAGGGTCATGTGATCACCTTTTGCAATCTTCTGACAAGCAAAGTCAATGGGGAAGACGGACTCGCTTAACAACAGTGTCACTAACTCAGTCCTTCTCAAATAGTGGGGCACCCCCCCGGGGGGACTTAGAGCGATGCCAGGGGAGTGCGTGTGACCACGGGAAACATACGTGGTCCCTCTCGATCGATTCCCCCGGACGGGGAGTGTTTTCCCAGTTGCACGCTGCTCCGAGCCCGGAAGAGAAGGCATCCAGGCGGGGGGTGGTGGCTGCGTGGGTTCTTGTTGTTCTCGGTGGGCGCCGCGGTAGCCATGAACGGTGTGGCGAACCTGCTGCTGGACAAGAAGGAGCATCCTCTGCAGCTGGGTGAAAGCTTCGAACAGCACCCTAAAGCCTCCTTCCACACCATTCGCTGTGAGTGCCCGGCAGAGGCGGCGCTTATGGGCCAGGCCGGCGACCCCAAAACATTGGCTTGATTAAGCTGGCCTGGCCCCGTGTCAAAAGAGGGCCCTAACCACGGTAGCCTATGCCTGCCTAACCGAAAACAGGCTCCACTGAGTTCAGTGTGACTTACTCCCAGGTAAGTGGGTAGAGCAGCCTTCCCTAGCCAATAGTTTGCTTGCAGCTTATAATAAGTAAAATAATAAATATTAACACTAAAATTCCATTGGGGCCCAGATCGAAGAGTTGGGGGCACGCGAAATGTTTACTTCTTCCTAGTGGGGGAATAACAGAAAATAATTGAGAAGCACTGCATTCACTTAACAACTGCAATGATTCACTTAACAACTGTGGCAAGAAAAGTTGTAACATGGGGAAGAATTCACTTCACAACCATCTCACTTAGCAATACAACTTTTGGGCTCAGTTGTTGTCGTATGTCAAGGACTACTAATATATTCAGACAGCAGATGCTAGTTATGGGTTGGCTGCAAAACACTATTAAGCCCAGTTTTCAATTTCAGTGTAGAGTTCAGCAGCATAATGTATTTATTAACCAGCAGCAGTTGTAGAATCTTTCAGTTCAAAGAGTAAAGATTAGCATTCATTCATTGATTCATTGGACCTCAATTCTGGACTTTGAATGCAATGGTCAAAACATTATACAGGTAATCCTCAAGTTTTAACCATTCATTTAATGACCATTCAAAGTTATGGCAGCACTGAGGAACTCACTTATGACTGGTCTTTAACTTACAACCATCACACTATCTCTGTGATAACAGCGATCCTATAATGGTCCCGTATTTAGGATGGCTGCAGCATCTCTGGGTCATGTAACCCTATTGAATAGTGTCTGGCAAAGAGTCAGTGGGGAAACCAGATTCACTTAATGGCCGTCCGATATCCTTAATAACTGCTGCCATAAAAGTCATAAATTCAGGCACGACTCAATTAGCACATCAATTATGGCTTAAGTCAAAGACACTCTATTTGGACTTCAGCCCCAAACAATATTCAAAATCTAGTGTTTCTGAATCAATATGGACAGTTCATATAATTTTTTTGAGGTATGAGTGAATATTTTTACTATGGATCACTGCCCAGAATTGTAAAACAAAACAAGAAACCATACCAGAAAAATAAAAATAAAAACACAAGAAGATAAAATATTACAGTGGTGGTGGTGGGTTCATTGGGAATACAGGTAGATCTCGACTTATGATCACAAATGAGCCAAAAAGTTCTGCTGCTAAGTGAGACAGTTGTTAAGTGAATTTTGCCCCATTTTACAACCTTTCTGGCCACCGTTGTTAAGTGAATCGCTGAAGTTGTTAAACGAGGAACATGGTTGTTAAGCGAATGTGGCTTCCCCCATTGACTTTGCTTGTCAGAAGGTCACAAAAGGAATCACGTGGCCCCTGGACACTGCAACCGTCATAAATATGAGTCAGCTGCCAAGCGTCTGAATTTTGATTACGTGATCATGGGGATGCTGTCGTGGTCATAAGTGTGAAAAATGGTCATAAGTCACTTTTTTCCGTGACATTGTAACTTTGAATGGTCACTAAATGAAATGTTGTAAGTCGAGGACTACCTGTGGCAAATTTAGGATGGATGGACTTCCAACTCCCAGAACTGAATTCAGATTCATGCTCCACATTCCATTTTCTCATCTTTCTTTGGTGGTAATGACACAGGGACATGCTATTTGTTTGCCGTGGTGGCGCAGTGGTAAGAGTGTAGTACTGCAGGCTACTTCTGCCTGCCTGCCGGCTGCCTGCAGTTTGGCAGTTTGAATCTCACCAAGCTCAAGGTTGATTCAGCCTTCCCTCCTTCCGAGGTGGGTAAAATGAGGACCCAGATTGCTGACCCTGTAAACCGCTTAGAGAGGGCTGTAAAGCACTGTAAAGCGGTATATAAATCTAAGTGCTATTGCTATTGATATTGGCTCAACATCCTTTTTAAACTTGGCTCATGGCGGCTTATCATCCTATCAGGGTTAAGCAGAGAGCTTAATTTAAGTTAAGCTTAACTTTAAGCTTAAATCTTTAAGCACAGCTTATCTTAAATCTTAAATCTTTTAGCATAAATTAACTTAAACAAAGAGCTTAACTCCAGCATGGCTTCGTGTCCACCTCTGGTCCATCTGTCTGTCTGTGTGAAGATTGGGGGTTGATGGATGTTAGGACCAAACAGAGAAAATAAGAAATGAACAAATATGTGGGTATGGCTGCACAAGGCTACTCGAATGAAATAACAGGTGGTCCTCGACTTATGACCACAATTCACCCCATGATTTCTGTTGTTAAGTGAGACTGTTAAGTGAAATTTGCCCCATTTTAACAACCTTTCTGGCCACGGTTGTTAAGTGAATCACTGCAGTTGTTAAGTTAGCCACACGGTTGTTAATTGAATGTGGCTTCCCTGTGGACTTTGCTTGTCGGAAGGTCGCAAAAGGGGATCATTACGTGACCCCAGAACCCTGCAACCGTCATAAATATGAACCAGTTGCCAAGCATCTGAGTTTTGATCAGGTGACCATGCAACGGTCGTAAGGGTGATCACCTTGAGTCACTTTTTCCTAATCATATTGTAACGTCGAACGGTCACTAAGTGAACCGATGTAAGTCGAGAAATGCCTGTATCCTTATTACAGTCTTTGAAGAGCGGCAAAAGGCTGTTTCCAAATTAACTCATTTATCAGTTCTTAGGGGCTGGGGGCAACAAGACAACAGAGGGGTGTGTGTGTGTGTGTGTGTGTGTGTGTGTGTGTGTGAATGTGTGTGAATGTGTGTGAATGTGTGTGTGTAAGAGAGGGAGAGGGAGAGGGGGAGAGAGAGAGAAAGAGAGGGAGAAAGAGAGAGAAGATGAGAGGGAGAGGGAGGGAGAGGGAGAGAGGAGAGAGAGAGAGAAGATGAGAGGGAGAGGGAGAGAGAAGAGGAGGGTGAGGGAGAGAGAGAGAGAGAAGATGAGAGAGAGGGAGAGAGAGGGAGAGAGAGAGAAGATGAGAGGGAGAGGGAGAGAGAAGAGGAGAGAGGGAGGGAGAGAGAGGGAGAAGGAGAGAGAGAGAAGATGAGAGGGAGAGAGGAGAGAGAGGGAGAGAGAGAGAAGAGAGGGAGAGAGAGGGAGAGGGAGAGAGGAGAGAGAGAGGGAGAGAGAGAGAAGATGAGAGGGAGAGGGAGAGAGAAGAGGGGAGAGGGGGAGAGAGAGAGAGTGAGAGAAGATGAGAGAGAGAGGGAGAGGGAGAGAGAGAGAAGATGAGAGGGAGAGGGAGAGGGAGAGGGAGAGAAGATGAGGGAGAGAGAGAGAGAGAGAGAGAGAGAGAGAGGGAGAGAGAGAGAGAGAGAGAGAGAGAGAGATTTTGCATTCCTCTGTTTCTTTGGTTCCAAAAATGGTTCCAGTAACAAACATTTAAAACATGTATGTAGCGTATGTACCATGTAGCGGATGTATGAGCCCACCCACCCAGTTGCAGCGAAGGTTTGGGCATCCGTAGAAATTGTCTATTCCGTCCCCCTCCACCGGCGTTGTCAAAAAAAGAAAAGAAAACCTCACAAATCTCGTAGGAATTGCCGAAATGCAACAATACTTGTGCATCAACCAAGAATAAGAAACGAGGCCCCTGGGCTGCATCCTCCCATCCTTTCCAGCCCGCCTTCCCCTCCAGGCTCCCTTCCTTTGTGTTGGGCTGCGCCACTCGCCAGGCAGAGGCAGGAGGGAGCGTGACGTTGGTGCTCCCCTCGGTCCCCTCCCTTTGCCCCCCCCCCTGCCAGCCAACGAGAGCTTGTTTACTCCTTTTGCCTCGGAATAACATGCCAATCAACCAACGGGATGGCACCACCCCTCGGTGCCATCCCGTTGGTTGCTTTGCAAAGGCCGCCTCTTACCGCCCGGCCTGTCCAGGAGGGGCTGGCTGGCTAGACAGACAGCCGGCCAAGGGCTTTTCTGCCGAGGTCCAAAATCTGCACAGCACCGCAGTGCTGTGGTTCGTAGTATTAAGGGAGGCACCCGTTTCTCCTCTGGCAGCGGAGGGGGGGCAGCATGGGGGGGAGGGAAGCGCTTCCTGTAAACAGGACAGTCAGTGCAGGCAAAAAATAATAATAATAAAAAAAATCAAAGGATTCATTGGAGGAAAGCTGCCTCCCTGATTGTGGGGGGGAGGAAGGCTTTTTCCCTGACAAACCTCAGGGAAGGAGACCCCTCCCCCCTTTCTCCACACAAGAATCCCCTCCCCCTGGTTCAATGCATGCTTTGCAGAAGGGAGTTTGCTCCCTGGCCTTGTTTGATTGCTTGGTGCTCCTTTGCAAAAGCATTCTGCTTTGTATGCCAGAAAGAGAAGCTGCAGGAGGAATAAACCCACCACTCACAGGCAGTCCTCGACTTACGACCACGATTTTCTGTTCCTAAGTGAGAGATTTGTTAAGTGAGCCTCTGCCCATTTTACGACCTTTCTGGCCACATCTCTTAAATGAATCACTGCAGTAATTAAGTTATTAATGCCGTTGTTAAGTGAACCTGACTTCCCCATTGATTTTGCTCATCAGAAGGTTGCAAAAGGGAATCACTTGACCCCGGGACATTGTGACGGTCATAAATATGAACCAGTTGCCAAGCATGTGAATTTGGAATCACATGATCATGGAGATGCTTGCAAAGGTCGTGACTGTGAAAACGGTCATAAGTCATTTTTTTCAGTGCTGTTGTAACTTTGAATCGTCACTAAACAAACTGTTGTAAGTCAAGGACTACCTCTATTTTGGGAAGGGCGAGGGACAGGAACAGGAGCGGGCCCTGATGCCTGCCTGCCTGCCTGCCTGCCTGCCTGCCTGCCTGCCTGCCTTCCTTCCTTCCTTCCTTCCTTCCTTCCTTCCTTCCTTCCTTCCTTCCTTCCTTCCTTCCTTCCTTCCTTCCTTTCTTTCTTTCTTTCTTTCTTTCTTTCTTGGCTTTGCGTCTTCTCATCTTCTCACCTTCTAGCTGATTCTAACAACAGTTAGGGAGATTAACAGATTAACAGAGTTGGAAGGGACCCTGTAGGTCATCTAGTCCAACCCCCCCCCCCCAAAGCAGGAAACCCTACACCATTTCTGACAGATTGCAGTCCAGTCTCTTCTTGAAAGCCTCCAGTGATGAAGCTCCCACAGTTTCCGAAGGCAACTTCTGTTCCATGGGTTGGTTGTTCTCACTGTCAGAAAATTCCTCCTTAAGATTCAAGAGCATAGAACACAGAATCATAAGGTTGGGCCTTGGAGGTCTTCTAGTCCAACCCCCTATTCGAGCTAATCTATACCATTCCAGACAGTTGTCCAATATCTTCTTGAAGACCTCCAGTGATGGAGCATCCGCAATTCCAGGAGGCAAGCTGTTCCAACCCTGGAGGTTTTTAAGACAACCTCCAGGGTTGGACAACTGTTTGTCTGAAAAGGTTTTCTGCTTCAGCAGGGGGTTGGACTAGAAGACCTCCAAGGTCCCTCCCAACTCTGTTATTCTCAGTGTCAGGAATATTCCTCCTTAGTTCTAGGTTGGAGTCTAGGTTTGATAGGTTCTATATTAGAAGTTAGATCTGGTTATGATTACCGTACTGACACTGGAACAAGCTTGGTTGCTATAGTTGTCCTCTCCATTTTTTGAAGAAGCCTTTGGAATGGGAACCAGAGTGGTGGTGTGCTTAAAATCCTGTGTGTGTTTGTGTTTGTGCAGGCAGGCAGGCAGGCACATGCGCGCCCACACCTCTGACGGCAGCTCTTGGTGTGACCTAAATTAAGCTTGCTATTTCCAGGCAGTAGATAGTGCCTGATTCAAGATGACATTATGAGGAGTGGTGGACATGAATTATTTGTGACAAGGCCGCCTGGAATGTATAAAATGGAGTCTCTATGCAAAGTGAAACTCTCTTCAGTGCTTATACCTTGAGATTCAGCTCTTCGTTGTAGGAATGGGTTATCAGCCAAATTTAGTCAACGCCATCACAGCGTTGTCTAGGTTTATTTGCAGGGATTCTCCTTGCGTGGAAGTGCATCATTTTTCGGAGAGGCAGAGGTAGAAGACTTGGCTTACATACTATTTGATTGTTATTTGTACAAGAGGGTGAGAGGCAGGTTAGGGTTAGCTCATATATTAGGGTTGCCTTGGCTCATATATTAAACGAATGACCCATTGGGATCCCCATATTAAAACAACATACCTTATCATCATCTTCATTTAACAACCCCATAATCCCTTGCAGGGTGGAGTCTGGGCAATTGAATGGAGCTAGCAGAGTGTTTTAATGGCCGGATGCCCTTCCTGTCGCCAGTGTGGAGTTTTGTTCAGCAGATATATACTCAGTGTGCCCAGAGAGAGAAATATCTGCCTCTTAACTAGGATCAAATTCACAGCCTCCTGAAAACAACGTACCTTATGTGCGTCTAGAACAGTGATGGCTAACCTTTTCTGGACAGATTTCCCAAAGCCCAAATCCCCAAAATGCAATGCACGCTTGTCCCCCCATGCATGCATGTGTGACACCCCCCCCGCACACGCCTCGCCCCGTGAATGTGTGTGCCCCCGCATGCACTCCGCTCCCCCATGCATGCACGTGCAACCCTCCGCACACGCCTCACCCCCACATATGCATGCGCGACCCCTGCGCATATGTGTGTGACCCTCGCACGTGCCCCCTACACGCCCCGCGCATGCATGTGCAACCCCACACACATGCCTCACGCATGCGCGGCAGAGGCCCAACCAGCTGGCCGGCAGGAGGGGCGCGTGCATGCGCAGCGGAGCTGAACTGGGGGGGGGGACAGCTCGCATGCCCACAGAGGGCGCTGTGTGCCACCTGTGGCACGTGGGCCATATGTTCACCATCATGGGTCTAGAATTTGAAAACATTTAATACGCCACAGTACTTAAATAAAACAGTTCGGCTGAGATCGACATATGTGAGACCAATTGGGGTAGATTGTCAGCCTGTTTTCGAGGCTTTTTTCGGCCTGTTTTTTGGGGGATGGAATGGCCCCCCCCAAAGCCTCAAAATTAGGCCAAAAAAAGCCTCGAAAACTGGTCAGAAAAAGCCTCGAAAATGGGCCAAAAAAGCCTCAAAAACCGGCAGAAAAAAGGCTGGAAAAGGCCCGAAAATGGGACGCACGGAAGCCAAAAACTTTTAATTGTTTTCCACTTCAAAATTTAGGTGCATCTTATAGTCCGAAAAATATGGTATTTTATCCCTCAGGTCAGGATGGTTGACAGCACTTAGAAACAAAACCTCAAAAAGGGTAAAATAAAACACACGACCCAAATCATGCCACAATGAAAAGAATCCTCCCTCAGAGGCTGTACTTGAGCAGTAGCCCAACTCCCATGCCCAGAACACAACCACCACACCTTTGGGGCCTTGCAAACTGCCAACAAGCCTGGTGTCTCTTGTTATAGAATTTGCCTTAGGCTTAGCCCAAACAATAACGGCACCAGTCTCCTTCACCAGGTTATTGTGAAACACACTCAATATTTGTGTTGTGCACGTTTCCCCCCAGCCTCCTTCTCTTGGGCTTTCTGGTACTTTCTGTGGAAGAACAGGGTTGCCATTGTGTCTTTTGCAAACTGCGTGGTGAATTAACCTTATTGATTTCGTGACTCTCCTATGTGTGTGGAGGGGCTAATTTTAAAAAATAAATAAAATAAAAATAAAAATAAAGCCACACAACAGAAGAACAGCATGTTTGGGCGGTTTCTTTGCAGAGGTCTTCAAACTTGGCAACTTTAAGACTTGTGGACTTCAACTCCCAGAATTCTATAGCTGGCTGGAGAATTCTGGGAGTTGAAGTCCACAAGTCTTAAAGTTGCCAAGTTTGAAGACCTCTGCTTTAGAGCTTCTATTTCGGCCAGGAATAAATTGTTTAAGATGGGACCTGAGCCAGCCTGTCAGGATCCTGAAAACAAGAGTAAATACAGGTACTCCTTGACTTATAATAGTTCATTTAATGACAGCATCCCCATGGTGACGTGATCAAAATTTGTACTCTTGACAACTGACTCATATTTACTTCTCCACTGGATTCAGCCTGATGACCTCTTAGTTCCCTTCCAATTGTATGGTTCTATACAGGTAGTCCTTAACTTACAACAGGTCATTTAGTGACCGTTCATAGTTACAACGTCACTGAAAAAAGTGACTCATGCGACCAAAATTTAGACGCTTTTGCAGCTGGCTCATATTTATGACGGTTGCAGTGTTCCAGGGGGTCACGTGATCCACTTTTGCGACTTCTGGCAAGCAGTCAATGGGGAAGCCAGATTCGCTTAACAACCGCGTGACTCCTTTAACGACAGCAGGGATTCACTTAACAAATGTGGCGAGAAAAGTCGTAAAACGGGGCAAAGCTCGCTTAACAAATTTCTCACGTAGCGACATAAATTCTGGGCTCAATTGTGGTCGCAAGTCGAGGACTACCTGTGTAAGGCTTCTGTGAGCCTTGCCTGGTTGTAAAAGAAGCGTTTATCATTTCCTCTGCATTTTATTTCTGTTCTCTGCCATTCCCATTTTACCACAGCCTCCCAAAGACAGCCTTCACCAGATTTTACAGTGGGTTGTGAAGCTATAATGGGACTTTTTGTTCTGTCTAGACTTCTTAAGCACGATGCTGACAGTAAACGAGGCAGGAAAATCTGGTGGATTAAAGACCGTCTGATAACCACAGGAACAAAGGAGGGAGCAGGGCAGCCTCTCTGTTTCTTGCAAGCAATCCTGAATTATTTACCGGGGCTTTTGCTAAATTCTGTTCCTTGTCCCTGAGACATTTTTGCAAATATTAAAACAAAGGCTGGCTGGAAAATGACATTTTTAAAGTGAGTCAGATACACGTGGAATGGACGGTGAAGGCACAACAAATCCACAAGGATTTTCTTTCTATAAGGCACCCGTTTCTGAGTGGCTCAGCTGCCACTTAATTGTTTCGTTTCATTTTTTTTTAAAGTGGCTGCAAGAATAAAAAGAAGGCTGCTCAGCCTGTACTTAGCATGGCATTTAATTATTTTCACATCTCTCCAAAAGGTTTGCTTTTGCGCGTCAATTAGAGGAAAGCAATTCAGATCTCTTGAACTGAGGGTTAAAAATAGAATTTTTTTTCTGGCCGGATCTTAAGTTGAAGGGAGAATGTGTGGATCAAGGACAGTTTTGATGTGGGTACAAGCATCACAATTGCGGAAAATATTCCCTTATGTTGCTGTGAAGGGCCCAAACTGCTTCTGACGTCCTTACAACAGCCTTGTAAGATACAGCCTTGTAAGTTAATGACCGTTCAAAGTTACAACACACTTGAGAAAAGTGACTTATGGCTCCTTTTTTAACATTTACAACAGTTGCAGCTTCCCCACAGTCACGTCAGAGGTGGGTTTCAGCAGGTTCTGACCAGTTCTGGAGAACCGGTAGCGGAAATTTTGAGTAGTTCGCAGAACGGGTAAATATCACCTCTGACTGGCCCTGCTCCCATCTATTCTCTGCCTCCCGAGTCCCAGCTGACTGGAGGGAGGAAATGGAGATTTTGCAGTATCCTTCCCCTGCCACGCCCGCCAAGCCACACCTACAGAACCGATAGTAAAAAAAATGTGAATCCCACCACTGGGTCAAATGTGTCATCAGTTTGGAGTCTCTCCACTTCCACAAGATAGCACTTAGACTTATATACCGCTTCATAGTGCTTTACAGCCCTCTCTAAGTGGTTTACAGAGGTCAGCATATTGCCCCCAACAATCTGGGTCCTCATTTTACCGACCTCAGAAGGATGGAAGGCTGAGTCAACCTTGAGCCGGTGAGATTTGAACAGCTGAACTGCTGAACTAGCAGTCAGCTGGAGTAGCCTGCAGTAGCTGCATTTAACCACTGCGCCACCTCGGCTCTAAGATCTAAGTCCAGCCGCCGCATCCTCTTGAGTTTTCTTGATTCTTATCTAACACCAATTTTGGATGTATGGCACCTGACGCAGTCACAGTGTCCCCAGGGGAGGGGGAATGTGATCCCCCTTTGCGACCTTCTGAGAAGCAAAGTCCATGGGGAAGCCAGTTTCATTTAACAGCCATGTTACTACCTTAACAGCGGTGGCAAGAAAAATCATAAAATAGATCAAAATTCGCTTCACAAATGTTCCACTTAGCAACAAAAAATGTGGGGCTCAATTGGGGGTCCGTACGTCGAGGACTACCCGTGTTTTCTCGAAAATAAGACCCAGTCTTATATAGTATTTTTTTGCCACTTAAAAAGGCATCAGGTCTTATTTTCCAGGGGAGGGGGTGTGTCTTCCACTGATTCACCTTGCGGCGGCAGCACCGACAGCCCCGCCCAGCAGGAGCTTGCTACCAGCCCCTTCTTTTGCCGCCACTTGCTGCTGCTTGCGCAGATCGCCTCCAAATCAATCCAGAGCTCTGTTCTTTCCGGAAGGCCTCTGATGGAGAAACGAGGTCCCGCGGGGGGGAGGGGCACTGAGCACGTCAATCCAGACCTTGTTTCTCAGCTGCAGAGGCCTTTCCTGAAGGCCTCTGACAGCGAAACGGAGGCCGGGGATGATGCGCACAAGTGGCACCAAGCGCCTGCAGAAGTGGGCCGGCAAGGCAAGGCAGGCATCGGGGTGTGCAAGGCCTGTTAAGTACCGTATTTTTCGGAGTATAGGACGCACCTTTTTACTCCCAAAAAGGGGGTCAAAAAGTGGGTGCGTCTTATACACCGAATGCAGCCCCCAACCCCCCCAGCCCCCACCCTTCGGAGGTTTTCCCCGCTGCCGCCGCCACCACCACTTCCCCCCCCCGCTGCTTGCCCCCGCCGTCCCCGCTGTTGCTTGCCGCCGCCACCACCTCTGCTTGCCCCCGCCACCCATTCCTGAGCTAGCATAAAATCTAGCACCCCAGTCCTTTCGAGGTGCCACCGCTCCGCTTCGATCCCCACCGCTGCCCGCTTGCGAGCGAGCGGGCGTGCGAGCAGGCGAAGCGCGGCGGCAGGCAGGTGTTTTGGAAGCGCCGAGGGCAGCACGCGCATCCGGGATGCCACTCTGTGCTTTTTGCTTAGCTGGCAGCAGCGGGCGCAGCGAGTCCCGTCCTCACGCGCGTCCCCGGCGCTTGCTGTGGCGACGCTGTTTTCTCCGAGACCTTTGTCTCGGAGAAGGAGCAGTAGACAAAGGTCTCGGAGAAAACAGCGTCGCCACAGCAAGCGCCGGGGACGCGCGTGAGGATGGGACTCGCTGCGCCCGCTGCTGCCGGCTAAGCAAAAAGCACAGAGTGGCATCCCGGACGCGCGTGCTGCCCTCGGCGCTTCCAAAACACCTGCCTGCCGCCGCGCTTCGCCTGCTTCCTCAGCTGCTCTTCTCTAGCGAGCACTCTTTGGCCGGGAAAACCAGGAGCCGCCGCTTTCGCCGCAGATCTGCTCAGCTCAAGTTGCAGCCCTTGAACTTCAGGAGGGAACTGGCTGCGAGACCGGGAGGACTTGTGGACTTCAACTCTAGCTAGCATGACTGGAGGAGGAATTCTGGGAGTTGAAGTCCACAAGTCTTAAACTTGCCAAAGGGGTGCAAGGGTCTTCAAACTTGTGGACTTCAACTCCCAGAATTCCTCCTCCAGTCATGCTAGCTCAGGAATTGGAGTTGAAGTCCACAAGTCTTAAAGCTGTCAAGTTTGAAGACCCCTGGGTTAGGGATGCAAGGGTCTTCAAACTTGGCAAGACTTTTTACAACCATGTACACTTTTTACAAACTTCAAACTTGACAGCTTTAAGACTTGTGGACTTCAACTCCCATTCCTGAGCTAGCATGACTGGAGAAGGAATTCTGGGAGTTGAAGTCCACAAGTCTTAAAGCTGTCAAGTTTGAAGTTTGTAAAAAGTGTACATGGTTGTAAAAAGTATACATGGTTGTAAAAAGTATTCTGCTACACTGGTATTTTATTAAATAATATATTACTACACCATTTGGTTCAGAATACTTTTTTCCTTGTTTTCCTCCTCTAAAATCTAGGTGCGTCCTATACTCCGGTGCGTCCTATACTCCGAAAAATACGGTAGGTCAGCTCCATGTCACGTAGTGAATATTGTCAGTTGTATGTCTATGCAGGGTGATGCATCCCTATCCTAATATTATGGTACATTCCAATACAAGCAGGACACTTGGTGTGATCTTATGCGCATGTGTGCATTCCTGATTCTCCATTATTATTATTCTGCCTTTGATTCTGACCGGAGCCGTCACGATTTATTAGCAAGATGTAATTATTCAGAATTTATTGTTTTTGTACCGAAATAAATATTTTCTATTAGACTTTAATTTCTAAATGTCTGAATTCCAAGAAAAGATCCACATCGCCTCTATGAGATTTATTCTCACCTTAACACTCCACCCCACCCATCCCCACCCTAGCTTAATTTTTATCCGTGCGCGTCGCGCCACCCCATGCACCCCTTAACTAGGGGTTATTTTGGGGGGGATAGGGCTTATATTGGGCATACGTGTAAAAATCAAGCTAGGGCTTACTTTTAGGGTAGGTTGTATTTTTGGGGAAACACGGTACCTGTATAGAAGCAGAGACCCCAAACATTCAATCAGAGAGGAACAGATTGACGTAAAACGATTTGGGTGTCTTTCCTTCCCCTGCTGTGAAAATTCTCCCACCGTAACTGTTCCCATCAGTCAGTGATGGATGCTCCATCAAAGACCTAATGAAAGGAAACGGAACTGCCCAAGTACATTCTGTAACAGCCAAGAGTTGGAGATTTGGCAACGGGCAGCCTATTGTTCTATGCCTTTATGAGATCCTTAACGTTTGTGGGCTGTTTGGGGAAAACGAGAGAGAGAGAGAGAGATTATCGAAGCCCTTCACAACTCGAGCAAGTTTGCATTGTCAACAACGGTGATAAAACAATGACTGCTATGATTCCCGGGGAAGGCGGGCAGTCTGCCAAGTGTACAGGGAGTGCAACTATTTGTTTAGTGACACTTTCAACCTAAAACGGGGCCTTAGGAGGGGTCCTCCACTAACGACCGTCACAGCATCCCTGCAGCGAGGAGATCCAAATTTGGGCGCTTGGCAATCAGCCTGTATAGAATAGAATAGAATTCTTTATTGGCCAAGTGTGATTGGACACACAAGGAGTTTGTCTTTGGTGCATATGCTCTCAGTGTACATAAAAGAAAAGATACATTTGTCAAGAATGGTTGTCATAGGGTTCAAGTAAGCAATCAGGAAACAATATGAATATAAATCGTAAGGATACAAGCAACAGGTTACAGTCATACAGTCATAAGTGGGAGGAGATGGGTGATATGAACGATGAGAAAAACTAATAGTAATAGTAATGCAGCCTAGTGAATAGTTTGACAGTGGTGAGGGAATTATTTGTTTAGCAGAGTGATGGCGTTTGGGAAAAAACAGTTTTTGTGTCTAGTTGTCTTGGTGTGCAGTGCTCTATAGCGATGTTTTGAAGGTAGGAGTTGAAGCAATTTATGTCCAGGATGCGAGGGGTCAGTAAATATTTTCCTTGCCCTCTTTTTGATTGTGCAGTATACAGGTCCTCAATGGAAGGCAGGTTGACAGCATTTGTTTTTTCTGCAGTTCTGATTATCCTCTGAAGTCTGTGTCTGTCTTGTTGGGGTGCAGAACCGAACCAGACAGTTATAGAGGTGCAGATGACAGACTCAATGATTCCTCTGTAGAACTGAATCAGCAGCTCCTTGGGCAGTTTGAGCTTCCTGAGTTGGCACAGAAAGAACATTCTTTGTTCTGCTTTTTTGATGACGTTTTTGATGTTAGATGACCATTTTAGGTCTTGAGATATGATGGAACCTAGAAATTTGAAGGTATCTAGGGCAGTTGCAGTGTCCTTGGGGGAGGGGAATCACATGATCACCGTTTGCATCCTAGGGTGAAGGGGTGATCAAACTCAAGGCCCGCAGGCTGGATGCGGCCTGCAGTGTGCTTAAAATCTGGCCTGTGGGTCTGGAAATAGCAAAGGACCGGCCTGTGGTGTCTCTGGCAGCCAAAATGGAGCACGGGGAACCTCACACAGGCCCCCCGTGCCCCGTTTTGGCCGGCAGAGTGCTAGAGGAGGCGTCTGTCCCATCTCTCCCCCACCCCCACTGGCCAGCCCGCGGAGGAGAACTACAATGCTGATCCAGCTCTTGACGAAATCCAGTTTTGACAGTCCTATTCTAGGGGACTTCCAACAAGCAAAGTCAAATGGTAGTCCTCGACTTACGACCATTTCTTTAGTGACCGAAGTTTCAGCGGCTCTGAAAAAAGGAGCTTGTGATCATGTTTCACATTTACAACTGTTGCAGTATCCCCAAGGTCACGTGATCAAAATTCGGACGCTTGGCAACGGACTCATATTTATGATGGTGTCTCGGGGGTCATGCGATCCCTTTAGCGACCTTCTGAGAGGCAGAGTCAACGGGGAAGCCAGCTTCGCTTAACGACGGTGTCACTAACACCTGCAGTGATTCACTTAACCACCGCAGCAAGGAAGGTTGTAAAATGGGGCAAAACTGACTTAACAACCGTCTCGTTTAGCAACAGAGAATTATCTGTAGCGATTTGAAAATCTGAGATATTAATAAAGTTGGCCTGACATGTTTTCGAGGGTTTAATGCTTTCTGTTTCCATTTGACTCCCTCCCTTTTGCTGGAGCTGCCCAAACAAAGGAAAATAGTGGAAGCTGCTTAGCGCAAACGAAACATTTCTCCCGTTTTTGACTTTTGCATAAATTGTTCCCGTCGGACAATGGCGCTTTCTTTGACGCCCGAGAGTTGCATTTCATCATGGAGCAGAAACGGGACGTTTTCTTTTCCCAGCCCCGAGCCGGCAGAACTTGGTCGAGTGAAAAAGCTTTTCCGACAAAGGGATCTTTGCTTTCTTCAGAAAAGCTTTGAAGAGATACAGAGATCTTTGGCAAACTCAAGGGTCCTTGTGGCTCCTTCGGAAAGCGTGTTGTGTGCCAAATGCTTTCATTGATTAAAGCAAACTTCCCCGGGTGGGGTTAGAGAGAGGAGGCTGATGTTTTTTGGCCGGCCTTGGTCGTCTGCCTCTAGAGCAAGGGTCCCCAAACTTGGCAACTTTTAAGACTTGTGGACTTCAACTCCCAGAATTCTCCAGCCAGCTATGCTGGCTGGAGAATTCTGGAAGTTGAAGTCCACAAGTCTTAAAAGTTGCCAAGTTTGAAGACCTCTGCTGCAGAGAATCCCGGCTTCTTCTCCAACCTCGTGGAATTTGCTGGCCGGCCCAGGTGGATTTCACGCTGCAGTTGTAAAAATCCTGGGCTGGACAAATCCAGAATCATCAATCCGGAGCCAGTTTTCTCTAAGCTAGGGTGGGTGGGACGGTATCACGTCCACACATCCTCTCGGTGAAATCCTAACACTAGCACGTTAGAAAGCAGGTTGCCAGCCTTGAGCCAGATCATCCTTGTTTACATTCCAAGGCATTCTTGAAAGGTAAGTTGAACTTCCTGGAGCTCAGAGAAGGAGGCCGAGAACAGTTGGAGAATCTCGGTGGAGATTCTCAATCATCCAGATGCTGGTTGCCTTTTTTTCTTTGGAAACGACTGATGAAGCTTGTTGGATGAGAAGTGAAACTCCTCCTCCTCCTCCTCCTCCTCCCCTTCCCCTTCCTCTTCTCCTTTTTCTTCTTCCTCCTTCTCCTCTTCCTCCTCTTCCTCTTCTTCCTCTCCTCCTCTTCCTCCTCTTCTTCCTCTTCTTCTTCCTCTCCCTCTCCTCCTCTCCCTCTTCCTCCTTTTCTTCTTCCTTTTCTTCTTCCTCTTCTTCCTCTCCTCCTCCTCTTCCTCCTCCTTCCTCTCCCTCTCCTCCCTCCTTTTCTTCCTCGTCCTCTTCCTCTCCTCCTCTTCCTCGTCCTCTTCCCCTTCCTCTTCTCCTTTTTCTTCTTCCTCCTTCTCTTCCTCCTCTTCCTCTTCCTCCTTTTCTTCCTCTTCTTCCTCTCCTCTTCCTCTTCCTCTTCTTCCTCTCCCTCTCCTCTTCCTCTTCCTCCTTTTCTTGCTCCTTTTCTTCTTCCTTCCTCTCCTCCTCCTCCTCCTCCTCCTCTTCTTCCTCTTTTTCTTCTTCCTCCTCTCCCTCTCCTCCTCTTCCTCATTTTCTTCCTCCTTTTCTTCCTCTTCCTCTTCCCCTTCCCCTTCCCCTTCCTATTCTCCTTTTTCTTCTTCTTCCTTCTCCTCTTCCTCCTCTTCTTCCTCTTCTTCCTCTCCCTCTCCTCCTCTTCCTCCTCTTCTTCCTCTTCTTCTTTATTTATTTATTTATTTATTATGGTGTTCTTATATGCCGCCCAACTCCCGAAGGACTCAGGGCGGCGTACAACAGAAAGAAAAAAAAATACAGGACACCAATTTATAAATAACACATTAAAACGAGATATATAAAAATTAAAAAACACAATATTTAAAATCATCCAATACCCATTCAATAACCATACATACTTGGGGTGAGCTTGAGTGGTTTAGGCTCTACCCCCAGCCTGCAGGAAAAGCCATGTCTTGACAGCTCTCCCTCTTTTCTTCCTCTCCCTCTCCTCTTCTTCCTCCTTTTCTTCCTCCTTTTCTTCCTCTTCCTCCTCTTCCTCTTCCTCTTCCCCTTCTCCTTCCTCTTCTTCCTCTCCCTCTCCTCCTCTTCCTCTTCCTCATCATCTTCCCCTTCCCCTTCCCCCTTTTCCTCTTCTCCCTCCTCCTTCCCCTTCCTCTTCCCCTTTTTCCTCTTCCTCCTCCTCCTTCCCCTTTCCCCCTCCCCCTCCATCTCCTCCAACGGTCCAGTTGCCTTTTGAAAAAAGCGAAACTTTTTCAAAACAAAACAAAAAGAAAACTCCAGCTGCCTTTTGGAGAAAGCACTTTTCTGGCAGAGAGCAGTTGTGATAAATACGTAGCATCCGAAGCAGGCTTCTTGCAGCTCCATTTGTTGATGTGGGGATGCTCACTACATGCCAGCAAGATTCCATGCAGCTAGTCCTTGACTTACAACTTACAACCACTCGTGTATTTATTTATTTGTTTGTTTGTTTGTTTGTGACATTTACCGTATTTTTCGGAGTATAGGACGCACCTTTTTACTCCCAAAAAGGGGGTCAAAAAGTGGGTGCGTCCTATACACCGAATGCAGCCCCCAACCCCCCCCAGCCCCCACCCTTCGGAAGTTTTCCCCACCGCCCGCCGCTGCCTCCGCCACCGCCGCTTGCCCCCCCCGCTGCTTGCCCCCGCCGTCCCCGCTGTTGCTTGCCGCCGCCACCACCGCTGCTTGCCCCCGCCACCCATTCCTGAGCTAGCACCTTTCGAGGTGCCACCGCTCCGCTTCGATCCCCACCGCTGCCCGCTTGCGTACGAGCAGGTGAGGCGTGGCGGCAGGCAGGTGTCTTGGAAGCGCCGAGGGCAGCCCTCTCGTTTAGCCGGCAGCAGCGGGCGCAGCGAGTTCCGTCCCCACGCGCGTCCCCGGCGCTTGCTGTGGCGACGCTGTTTTCTCCGAGACCTTTGTCTACTGCTCCTTCTCTGAGAGAAAGGTCTCGGAGAAAACAGCGTCGCCACAGCAAGCGCCGGGGACGCGCGTGGGGACGGAACTCGCTGCGCCCGCTGCTGCCGGCTAAGCGAGAGGGCTGCCCTCGGCGCTTCCAAAACACCTGCCTGCCGCCGCGCTTCGCCTGCTTCCTCAGCTGCTCTTCTCTTGGCCGGGAAAACCAGGAGCCGCCGCTTTCGCCGCAGATCTGCTCAGCTCAAGTTGCAGCCCTTGAACTTCAGGAGGGAACTGGCTGCGAGACCGGGAGGACTTGTGGACTTCAACTCTAGCTAGCATGACTGGAGGAGGAATTCTGGGAGTTGAAGTCCACAAGTCTTAAACTTGCCAAGGGGGTGCAAGGGTCTTCAAACTTGTGGACTTCAACTCCCAGAATTCCTCCTCCAGTCATGCTAGCTCAGGAATTGGAGTTGAAGTCCACAAGTCTTAAAGCTGTCAAGTTTGAAGACCCCTGGGTTAGGGGTGCAAGGGTCTTCAAACTTGGCAAGACTTTTTACAACCATGTACACTTTTTACAAACTTCAAACTTGACAGCTTTAAGACTTGTGGACTTCAACTCCCATTCCTGAGCTAGCATGACTGGAGAAGGAATTCTGGGAGTTGAAGTCCACAAGTCTTAAAGCTGTCAAGTTTGAAGTTTGTAAAAAGTGTACATGGTTGTAAAAAGTATACATGGTTGTAAAAAGTATTCTGCTACACTGGTATTTTATTAAATAATATATTACTACACCATTTGGTTCAGAATACTTTTTTCCTTGTTTTCCTCCTCTAAAATCTAGGTGCGTCCTATACTCCGGTGCGTCCTATACTCCGAAAAATACGGTATATACTGCCTCACAGTGCAAGCACTCTCTAAGCGGTATACACCAGTAAGCAATTTTTTATATTTATATTTCCCCCAACAATCTGGGTCCTCATTTTACCTACCTCGGAAGGATGGAAGGCTGAGTCAACCATGAGCCGGTGAGATTTGAACCGCTGACCTACGGATCACAGTCAGCTAAAGTATTGACCGTTTGAACTTACAATGGCACTGGAAAAAAGGGATTTTGGACTGTTTCCCACGCTTTCGACTGTTGTCGCATCCACATGATCACGCGATCAAAATTCAGATGCTTGGCAACTGGCATGTATTGATGACGGTTTTCAGTGTCCCGGCGGTCACGTGATCCCCTTTTTGTGACCTTCTGACAAGCAGACTCAAGAGGGAAGCCAGATTCACTTTACAACCATGTTACTAACAATTGCAGCGATTCACTAAACAGCTGTGGCAAGAAAGGTCGTAAAACGAGGCAGAACTCACTTAACAACCTTCTTGCTTAACAACAGAAATGTTGGCTCAATTGTGGTCATACGTTGAGGACTACCTGTAGCAGCCCAAACATTTAGCTACCTTTGGTCCATCACATAGGACAGGGGTCCCCAAATTTGGCAACTTTAAGACTGGTGGACTTCAACTCCCAGAATTCTCCAGCCAGCTATGCTGGCTGGAGAATTCTGGGAGTTGAAGTCCACCAGTCTTAAAGTTGCCAAGTTTGAAGACCTCTGACATAAGGAAGACATTAAGAGAGCAGGTGCATTTTGTTTGGCACTATTTAGTAAGGTATCTTGAAAGCATTTTCCTTCAGTGTAAGAAATTTATTTCCTGTATTAAAAGAGGCAATTTGAAGATTCAGGGGAAAAGTTGTCCATAAAGCACTTTGTCTGTCCATGAAGTCAGTTAGCGATCTGTTCTTTGGAAAGCTTTCTTCCTCTTCTCTTTCAATGATTAGACTTTGATGGATAATAATGGAAAATGATGGAAAATGATGTTACAAATCAACAGCAGCCGAAGAGCTGCTGGTGCTTAATTTCCGGGGTCTTGGCGTTGCTTTACCTTAAAACGTAATTAATATATTTTTCTCAACAGGCAGCTTTTATATTCTCAAGGAGGGAGGATTTTAAGTTGTGACCATAAAATTCGGAGTCCTCTCAGCTATAAGAAAACGAGGGGTACGCGCCTAGTCTAAAACCGTGTTCAGAAGACCTCAAAATCTTTTTCCTGGATTACATAAATATTATATAACATAATTGTTTTTTTTTAATGTATGCATTGGATTTTAACTTTTTTTCCCCTCTTGGTTTGGCAAGTTTGAGTGTGGCTTGGCATTGGAGGCTGCTCTGTAATCCAAGCAGGCTAATACAATTAATGCATTCCTGTAAATTCAAATCTCTTACTTTGAATACGCTGCTTTGATTTTTTTAATTATTTTTTTTACCACCCTGAAAATGTTACAGGTTGCGTTCCAGATACGCCTCCTTGATTTGACCCGTTGAATTCCTTCTTTCTTTTTACCTTCAGACCAATCTTTCTCCTCCTTCTGTCCCCTCCCTCGTTCCCCCCACCCACAGGCATAAGGAGCGCTTCTATTCGGTTACCACCCAGCCATTGCACACACCAGTGTCTGCAAAAAATTCCTCTCTACTTGGGAACAGATCCTTTAATTCAGAGATGAAAGGGAGGGAGGGTTGAGTGTTTTCTGCTTGTATAATGGGAGCTAAACCTACAAGCCAGATAGGATTGCTATGACTAA